>CM074304.1:1095000-1412500 GCA_037194245.1 Opsariichthys bidens | reverse complement strand
TGTATGAGTGTGAGTGAGTGTGTGTGAGAGTAAGTGAGTATGTGTGTGTGAGTGTGTGAGTATATATGAGCGTGAGTGAGTGTGTGTGTGTGTGTGTGTGTGTGTGTGTGTGTGTGTGTGTGTGTGTGAGTGTGAGTGAGTGTGTGTGAGAGTAAGTGAGTATGTGTGTGTGAGTGTGTGAGTATATGAGCGTGAGTGAGTGTGTGTGTGTGTGTGTGTGTGTGTGTGTGTGTGTGTGTGTGTGTGTGTGTGTGCTATTCATGTTGTTTATTTACTAATATTGGATCATTCCATGTCAAATCAAGCCCATCTCATAAAAAAAATGATGCTGCCATCTTTCTAAAGTAATTTTTACCCCCTGTAATCTCGGCCCAGTAAAAAAATTGCATTTTGACGACATTGGGCCGCTCAATATTTTGTCTTTCTTCTTAATGTATGTATTTCTTTCACCAGGGAAAAACCAAAAAAAAAAAAAAACATCCCAAAATCAAAATGAAGCTGTTGACGCAGAATACTATGCACTAATATTTTGTTCTCGTCTCCTCCTCTGACGTCATTAGATTCATTGGCTGGCAGTGAACGGAAGGACGGAGCTCCTCCATGACCTGGTGCAGCACGTGTCGAACGTAGACGTGGAGGACGCCATGGGCCAGACGGCCTTACACGTGGCCTGCCAGAACGGACACAAAACTGTAGGAAAACCGCACACACTACCACTTAAAATCCTTTTTACGGATTCTATGAAGTTCTTGTGATGTTTCCCACAGACAGTGCAGTGTCTTCTGGACAGCGGAGCGGACATCAACAGGCCCAATGTGTCTGGAGCGACTCCGCTGTATTTCGCCTGCAGGTGATCATATTCAGCTGCCGCTGCAAAGATCGAACGTTTACCATGATCACGCTTTTCCTGAACACTTTAAGAAAATGAACTTGCATTCAGTGACTGCTTTCCGACGACACAAGAAACATAATTGGGATATTTTTCCCGTGCATGACCTTTCTTGCGGGTTAAATGAGAATAACAAGAGAATCGAGCTGTCTTTGCTAATAAGAACGTGTCCTGATTGATGAGGATCCGCGGCTGTTCGTCTCTATCCGTCTCTTGTTTTGATTGCATTTTGCCACTGACATCAGTCCACTCAAGCCTGATGATGAGGATGTGGTCAACACTAACGTGCCTCACAACAGAGAAATTAAACGTACGGTTGACAGGTTTTTAAAACGTCTAATAATGTCATGCTCACTTTCTTCTGTTTTGTAAATGCACCGCACACGTCTGTCTGTATCAGGGCAGGATGTTGTCTTAAGTCCTGAACTGAGAGTGAGGCGTACAAAGGTTGCATTCAGACTGCGAGCAAAAGTAGTCCAAATTGGAGTATGTTAGTCAGTGGAGCGCGGTTAAACTCATCGGGTGACTTGAAACTGGTGAAAACTTGAAAACACTCCAATAGCAGCCTTCAAATCCGTGAGCAGAAGTTGTTGAAATGGCTGTGAATTATAGTTTAACCTTTAGTGCCACATATGAAAAATACGTTTCCATTAAAGTGTGATAGTACTTAATCGTGAATGAGGCTGTTCAACGATTAATCGCGTCCAAAATGAAAGTTTACAAAATATGTGCGTGTGTGTGTACTGTGAATATTTATTTTGTAATAATTTGTAAAAACATACTTATTAGAGCTGCACGATTAATCGTAAAAAAAAAAAAAACGCGATCTCGGTTCAAGCAGCCACGCGATCTTATTTTATTAATGGCAACGATTCACAAAATCGTACCAGAAAATTCAATTTTATTATTATTATTATTTTTTTTTTTAAGAAGTTTAGTCATACTAGTTCATTTATAGCATCAAATAAACATGAGTGAACATCAGAAGGAATGTTGTTTCAAGACGTGATTCAAGTTCACCGACGTTCATCTACTGACTCCACCTGACGGATTCAGGGTTATGATCGCCTGTCAATCAAACTGTTTGCGAAGGGTCAATTGCATCTTATTGTGGCGACAAGTGACTTTTTTGTCATTGAATCCTTCATTCAAAATAGTAATGAAACAAGTATTTATTAATGAGTCATTGAATCATTCATTCAAAAGATTCATTCAAAAAGTAATGAAACTGGTATTTGTTAATGAATCATTGAATCATTCATTCAAAAAGTAGTGAAACAAGTATTTATTAATGAGTCGTTGAATCATTCCCTCAAGATTCATTCAAAAAGTAATGAAACAAGTATTTATTAATGAGTCATTGAATCATTCATTCAAAAGATTCATTCAAAAAGTAATGAAGCGAGTATTTATTAATGAATCGTTGAATCATTCATTCAAAAAGTAAAGAAACAAGTATTTATTAATGAGTCATTGAATCATTCATTCAAAAGATTCATTCAAAAAGTAATGAAACGAGTATTTATTAATGAATCGTTGAATCATTCATTCAAAAAGTAATGAAACAAGTATTTATTAATGAGTCATTGAATCATTCATTCAAAAGATTCATTCAAAAAGTAATGAAACAAGTATTTATTAATGAATCATTGAATCATTCATTCAACAAGTAAAGAAACAAGTATTTATTAGTGAGTCATTGAATCATTCATTCAAAAGATTCATTCAAAAAGTAATGAAACGAGTATTTATTAATGAATCGTTGAATCATTCATTCAAAAAGTAATGAAACAAGTATTTATTAATGAGTCATTGAATCATTCATTCAAAAGATTCATTCAAAAAGTAATGAAACAAGTATTTATTAATGAGTCATTGAATCACTCATTCAAAAGATTCATTCAAAAAGTAATGAAACAAGTATTTATTAATGAATCGTTGAATCATTCCCTCAAAAGATTCATTCAAAAAGTAATGAACAAGTATTTATTAATGAGTCATTGAATCATTCATTCAAAAGATTCATTCAAAAAGTAAAGAAACAAGTATTTATTAATGAGTCATTGAATTATTCCCTCAAAAGATTCATTCAAAAAGTAATGAACAAGTATTTATTAATGAGTCATTGAATCATTCATTCAAAAGATTCATTCAAAAAGTAATGAAACGAGTATTTATTAATGAGTCATTGAATCATTCATTCAAAAGATTCATTCAAAAAGTAATGAAACGAGTATTTATTAATGAGTCATTGAATCATTCATTCAAAAGATTCATTCAAAAAGTAATGAAACTGGTATTTGTTAATGAATCATTGAATCATTCATTCAAAAAGTAGTGAAACAAGTATTTATTAATGAGTCGTTGAATCATTCCCTCAAAAGATTCATTCAAAAAGTAATGAACAAGTATTTATTAATGAGTCATTGAATCATTCATTCAAAAGATTCATTCAAAAAGTAAAGAAACAAGTATTTATTAATGAGTCATTGAATCATTCCCTCAAAAGATTCATTCAAAAAGTAATGAACAAGTATTTATTAATGAGTCATTGAATCATTCCCTCAAAAGATTCATTCAAAAAGTAATGAACAAGTATTTATTAATGAGTCATTGAATCATTCATTCAAAAGATTCATTCAAAAAGTAAAGAAACAAGTATTTATTAATGAGTCATTGAATCATTCCCTCAAAAGATTCATTCAAAAAGTAATGAACAAGTATTTATTAATGAGTCATTGAATCATTCATTCAAAAGATTCATTCAAAAAGTAATGAAACGAGTATTTATTAATGAGTCATTGAATCATTCATTCAAAAGATTCATTCAAAAAGTAATGAAACGAGTATTTATTAATGAGTCATTGAATCATTCCTTCAAAAGATTCATTCAAAAAGTAATGAAACGAGTATTTATTAATGAGTCATTGAATCATTCATTCAAAAGATTCATTCAAAAAGTAATGAAACGAGTATTTATTAATGAGTCATTGAATCATTCATTCAAAAGATTCATTCAAAAAGTAATGAAACGAGTATTTATTAATGAGTCATTGAATCATTCATTCAAAAGATTCATTCAAAAAGTAATGAAACGAGTATTTATTAATGAGTCATTGAATCATTCATTCAAAAGATTCATTCAAAAAGTAATGAAACGAGTATTTATTAATGAGTCATTGAATTCATGTGAAAACATTTTTTGAAATAATTAATTGAAACATTTTCCAGCGATTTATATTTTGTCTGAACCTCTAGTAAATTACATGTTGTTTGGTTTGGTTGTATATTCATAATCGTGGGAGAATCGTGATTCTCGTTTTATCCAGAATCGTGCAGCTCTTATACATATACATGTATATATTGAAGAAATTACATATAAGAATTACATATACATGTAGATATAATTATTTTGTTTATAAATAAAAAATAAATATGCATAATGCAGACACATATAGTATGTGTAAACAAACCTTTATTTTTTTTATCGCGATTAATCATTGAACAGCCCTACATCAGAGGTATTTCTATATACAAATAACATTCAGAAGTGTTATTTAAAATTTATAAGGATCAACAAATCAAACTGGAGCGATGACCACAAGTCTGTGTGAGGAACAGAACAAAACTTGTCATTTTTTCACTGTTGATCGATTCTGCTGTGATCTTTATTCACTCAAGATCAGAACTTCTTCGTTAACCTGCAGAGAACAAAGTGCGACACGCTTAACATCACAGAAAAATGAGTGGATTTACAGTGTGAAGATACTGATATTGTGCAGTTTCTAAGCGTTTCTCGTTGTATTGCAGTCACGGTCAGAGGGACACGGCTCAGATACTGCTCTTCAGAGGAGCCAAGTATCTGCCCGACAAGAACGGGGTCACGCCGCTGGACCTGTGTGTGCAGGTGATCGCAGGCGACTTTACTTCTAGACCTCCGTTCATCTTCAGAACATCAACATATTTTTGATGAAATCCCAGGGTTTTTTCATAGGCAGCAACATCACTGCAGCTTTTGAGGTCCAGAAAGACACTAAAACAGATTTAAAATAGGTCATGTGATCGCAGCGGTGCAACATTAATATCGAGAATACGCCAAAAAAAATCAATATCTAGTGATGGACGATTTCAAAACGCTGATTCATGAAGCTTTACGAATCTTTTGTTTTGAATGTTGATCCGCTGTAGTCACATGACCTGTTTTAAATCTGTTTTAGTGTCTTTCTGGACATTGAAAGTGTTCATTAACAATAGAGACTCACTGAACCGTCGGATTTCATCAAAAATATCTTCATTTGTGTTGTGAAGATGAACTAATGATGAGGAATTAATGACTGAAGTTTCAGTTTTGGGTGAATTAACACTTTAATGTTTTGAATTAGCTTTAATTTTTATATTTTTAGTTTTCATATTAATTTGTTTAATTTTTTGTATTTTTGTTATGTTGTTTTGTCATTTTATTGTTTAGATTTTTTTTTTGTGTCGTTATTTAGGCTTAATCATTTTTTAGTTTTTGTTTTCATTTAACTTCAAATTAACTTTCAAATTATAATCTAATTTATAACTCAAATATTTTGAGTTATTTTTAGTTTTCATGTTCATTTTAGTTTTTTTTTTTAAATTACTATTTAAGTTTCATTCAGTTCTATTTCAGTTTTAGTTGTTATTTCTTAAACTTATATCAGTTCTTTTTTTTTCATTTTTGTTTGTTTTTCAGCTCATGTTTATATTTTATATTCAGCTTTATCAGAAATGTTTTTAATAGTTTAGAACAAGCTTTTATTTTTCATTTTAGTTTTCATGTTCATTTTAGTTTTTTTTTTAATTACTATTTAAGTTTCATTTAGTTCTATTTCAGTTTTAGTTGTTATTTCTTAAACTTATATCAGTTCTTTTTTTTTCATTTTTGTTTGTTTTTCAGCTCATGTTTATATTTTATTTCAGCTTTATCAGAAATGTTTTTGAAATCAGTTCTTTTTAGTTTTCATGTTCATTTTTGTTAGTATTTTCTGTTTTTTTTTTGTTTTTTTTAATATTATTATTTAAGTTTCATTTAGTTCTATTTCAGGTTTAGTTAGTTTTTATTTCCAGTTAATAGTTTTAGTGTTTCATCTTAAACTTATATCAGTTCTTTTTTTTTCATTTTTGTTTGTTTTTCAGCTCATGTTTATATTTTATTTCAGCTTTATCAGAAATGTTTTTGAAATCAGTTCTTTTTAGTTTTCATGTTCATTTTTGTTAGTATTTTCTGTTTTTTTTTTGTTTTTTTTTTATATTATTATTTAAGTTTCATTTAGTTCTATTTCAGGTTTAGTTAGTTTTTATTTCCAGTTAATAGTTTTAGTGTTTCATCTTAAACTTATATCAGTTCTTTTGTTTCCATTTTTGTTTGTTTTTCAGCTCATGTTTATATTTTATTTCAGCTTTATCAGAAATGTTTTTAATAGTTTAGAACAAGCTTTTATTTTTCATTTTAGTTTTCATGTTCATTTTAGTTTTTTTTTTTTTAATTACTATTTAAGTTTCATTTAGTTCTATTTCAGTTTTAGTTGTTATTTCTTAAACTTATATCAGTTCTTTTTTTTTTCATTTTTGTTTGTTTTTCAGCTCATGTTTATATTTTATTTCAGCTTTATCACAAATGTTTTTGAAATGAGTTCTTTTTAGTTTTCATGTTCATTTTTGTTAGTATTTTCTGTTTTTTTTTATATATTGTTATTTAAGTTTCATTTAGTTCTATTTCAGGTTTAGTTAGTTTTTATTTCCAGTTAATAGTTTTAGTGTTTCATCTTAAACTTATATCAGTTCTTTTGTTTCCATTTTTGTTTGTTTTTCAGCTCATGTTTATATTTTATATTCAGCTTTATCAGAAATGTTTTTAATAGTTTAGAACAAGCTTTTATTTTTCATTTTAGTTTTTTTTCACCTCATGTGCTTTTGCCATTTTATCAGTTTATATTCAAATTGCTATTTAAGATCCGTTCAGTTTTATCTCAGTTTAAATAGATGATAAGGTTACACTTTATTTTAAGATGTCAGTATTACAGTGTAATAATACATTTAATTACTGAGTAATAATAATGAAGTGCGTGTACTTACTATAGGTTTAGGGTTAGGATGAGGGTTTGGTTTGCATGCAATTATGCTTAATTTCTAGTTATTACTACAGTAATTACATGTGACACGTGTAACAATGACACTGTAAAATAAAGTGTTACCAGATTATAAACTTTCAATCTTAATCTTTCGTTTCATTTTAATCTTAAAATGCGCACTAAAGCTCGAGTGCAACTACTTTCAGGGTGGTTACGGCGAAACGTGTGAAATTCTGATCCAGCACCACGGCAGACTGTTTCAGACGCTGATCCAGATGACCCAGAACGATGACATTAAAGAAAACATGGTGCACCTCATTTTTCCTCATCTCTCTTTCTTCATCGGTTGATGCATATAAGTGTCTTTTGACATGTCGAGTGTTATTTCTAAGCTACGGCAGGTTCTAGAACACGTTTCACAGCAGAGTGACTCCAACTACCAACGGATCCTGACCAGCTTGGCGGAGGTGGCCACCACGAATGGACACAAACTGCTGAGGTGCATCTCCTCAATTCATAAGAAATTCCTCTTCTGATTTAGAACGTGTCTAATCTGTTTCTCACTCTATCTCCATTCAGTTTGTCCAGTAACTTTGAGGTCCAAACAAAGAGTTTACTCCGGATTATCCGGATCTTCTGTCATGTGTTCTGCCTTGGACCGTCCTCCCCAAACAACGGCAATGACTTGTGCTACAACGGGAACAAGACGCCCCGTAGCCAGGTGTTCAAGGTCAGTGGAACTAATCGTACTTTTATAAAAGTCATGTTCCGTTTCACCAAAGTGTTGTTGCAGTGGACAGAATGGCGGAATGGACCCTTCGCAAACAGTTTGATTGACAGGCGATCTGACCAATCGTAACCCCGAATTGGCCATTTTGTCATCAAAGCGGTCAGGGGAGTCAGTAGATGAACGTTGGTCTTGAAACAACATTCCTTCTGATGTTCATTCATGTTTATTTGATGCTATAAATGAACTAGAGATGATGGAGGAGCGACAGCGACACATTAAACACACACTAGACGCTATTGACTGATTCAACTGCTTTTAAAAATTACGATATGTTATACGTTGTCAGTGTCCTCTTTGCGCCGTGATGTATTTTTCACTACGTGAGAACATGATGTGTGGCACGAGAGCGCATGGCAACAGTAACTAAAGGGGGCGGGGCTTTGCGAAGGGTCGGTTGACACCATCGACTGAAAGCTTGAAAGAAACCCTGACCCTTATTAATATGCAGAATCATTTTATGATTTTTTTTTCTAGTTATATTTATTAGAACTGGGTTCAAATTGATGTTGCAGATTCAAAATCTTTAACAAATTTGTAATAATTTTGAATGTCTATTTTATTTTTTTTATTCTTGAAATTTAATTTCTCTGTATTATTAGTGTTGTATTATTATTGACATTATTATCACTGTTATTATTATGTTTATTATCGGTATTGTTGGTTTGTTTTTGTTTTTTGTCCTAAAAAGCCTCCTGTGGACTTGAAAGTGTGCTAAAACACTTAAATAAAGAGACACTTGTCAAATAACGAGAAATAATAATAACAAAAATAGTAATAATAAAGGTTGAAAATGTGAAATTTCATGGGCCGGATATTATTTTTGCTCCCGACAGTATAATATGCTGTAAATGTCTGATGCATCACCTGGCTCTAGTGTGTAGACCAGAGACGAACCTCGAGTGTCCTGCGGGATGGAGTCATTTCTCTCTTGTGAAGATGCTGACGTGACGTTCTCTCGTCTCGTTGTTTAGCCTCTGGAGCTGTTGTGGCACTCCCTTGATGAATGGCTGGTTCTCATCTCCACGGAGCTGGAGAAGGAGTGCACCGACGCAACCACCTCGACCTCGGGAAATGACATCGCGTCACTTTTCCTGAAAAAGCAAGAGGGCGACCCCTCTGCGTCCAGTGGCGATGCCCCGCTGTTGCTGGACGCCGAGTCGGTGATGAAGACGCCGGAGGGCTGTGCAGACGGTCAGGATGTCATCTCCATGATAGCCAATCGCCTGAGCGCCGTCATCCAGGCCTTCTACATGTGCTGCTCCTGTCAGATGCCGCATGGGTAAGATTTCTTCCCCGTCCGCACGGACCGCTTATTTAAAGTAAACCGCAGAAGTTCGTGCATTCGATATTCGATCAGGAAAACACACATGCTGAGAATATGTGTATCTTGAAAACACTTTTGGCTGCTTTGGATAGAAGAACATCTCGCATTTACATGTGGACCTGAATGCTACAAAATATGTAAAGTTAAAGTTTGCACCAACTCATAATGTTAATCAGTTCCTCCAGAAAAATGAGATTATGCGATCGCTTGATTTCGTGCACGATCGGCTAAAGTCGCATATTTATGCGGGGGTCGCATTTGTTCAAATACGCCGCGCTTGCCGATTTCAGCAAGCGGAATATGCGTGATTTCATAATTCGTATTTTCATTGCAAAAAAGTCACATGTATTAAATGTTGCGTTCACGTCACACCATTATTTTCCCGCTGTTGCCATGGGAACCTCACGAAGTGACGTCATGACGCGACGTGAACATCGTCCGCAAACCCCGCGGTGAAACCGTGATGAAGAACGCAGATCGTTCTCATTCGCCAGCAAAAATAAGCGAAGCCGTTTCCCGCCGCGTCACGTGACATTATTTGGCGTGTGGGACCGCAGACGACGCTGTCGATCAGTCGTGTGGGAAATAATTCACGCTGCAGTCAGAGATTGGAAGACTTGATTTAACACAAGATGTCTGTTTTGTATCTATTGCTATTTTATTTACTCATTTTCACAGAAGTCGTTGAATATTCCTTGTGTGAAGCGACAGAACTCGTGTGACTCGATGTTTTGTGAGTTTGATTCGTGAAATAAAACAGAAGGAGAACTTCAATATTCAGTGATTTAGTAGCTTGAAGTATCAGAAACGACTCGTGACATGTTGGGAATCACCTTTCTTTCCTCTTTTGCATCAAACCGCAGTTTTTTCCCGCATGTTCCATCGCAGTTTTTTCAGAAAACGTGCCGCAAAATCAAGGATTTTTGCCCGCAACAATCACGAAAAAAATCTGCGGTTTTCTGGAGGGACTGATTAATGTCATAAAAGTTTTGTAATTTAATAATTTGTTATAAAAAAAAAAAATTTTACATTGAGAAATGTATTACATTATAAACCATATTTGTCGTAATTTTATTCAATTTTTTTAAACAGAAAAAAAAAATCCAATACTGTCTATAAAATACATTTTTAAACTGTAAACAGTACATTATTATTATTATTATTATTATTACTGTGCATTATTTATATGTTCATAACCCAAATCATTCAGGAAAATTTGGCTAATAATGTCTTTAGTTTTTTAGCTATCTAAAAAAATGGAGTAATTCTCTATAGAGAATTACATCACTAATATTATAAATGTATTATACATTTTTTTAAGCAAGTGTTTATGACAACCATTGATTGATTATTGCTCAAATTATTAAAATGCATAATTCTGTTTATTTATTTATTTATTTTTATGTTTTTTGTGCCATACTGGAGTACATAAATCACAACATTTGTAAGGAAAAAAATATATATTAATTGTTTTTTATATGTATATGTATATGTATGAATATGAATGTGTGTGTGTATATATATATATAGATATATAGATATATGTTACTACAGTGTGTTCACAATGTAATTAATTTCTCATACAATAGCCTATTACATAATGTGAAAAATCATTATTACATTCAGAAACTCAATTTCATTACATTATGAACATTTTAATACTTTAATATTGTAATACTTATTACATTATATGTGCAGATATTACATGATGAGTTGTTCTATGACTGATTAATAATATGCTTTAATTGTTTTCTGACAGCACAGGCTGCTCCTGTAATGATAATCAGACCATTAAATCACTCTTAATTAATGCATAATTTATATACTCTCACCGCCGAGTCTGAGACTCTGCATACTCTCGCTTCATTTTCTTTTTCCCTTTTTCCCTCTCCAGCATGACCTCGCCTCGGTTTCATCGAGTTCGTCTGTAAACACGATGAAGTGCTCAAGTGTTTCGTGACCAGGTATGTCTAGGAAAACGTTTATGAATCCGTTACATTTCTTATTAAAGGAATAATTTAGTGAGAAAAAAGAGCATGCATCTCTTTTCCATACAGTGAACGTTCAATGTATTTCAGTTTTCCCAAAAAATATGAAGTAGCACAACTGTTTTCAACGGTTTTCGTGAGCAGCAAGTCATCATATCAGAATGATTTCTGAAGGATCATGTGACACTGAAGTGATCGTCACAGGAATGAATTACATTTAAATGAAATGTATGAGCGGAAATATCATGTTCAAGGTTACGGCTAGCGGTGTGCATGTACGTATGTTTTCATTTCTAGCTCTATACTTTCTCACAGTTGCTCTCTCATTGTTCCCAGGAATCCCAAAATCATCTTCAACCACTTCCACTTCCTGCTGGAATGTCCTGAACTCATGTCTCGCTTCATGCACATCATCAAAGGCCAGGTGAGCAGGAGTTGAAGTGTGTCTGATGTGGACTTCCCGCCACTCCCATAGGACCTGAAATACTTTTGGATTCATGAAGAAATCAAAATCAAGCCGTGGGTTAGCCTAACGCTAACCTAACCCTAACCTAACCCAACCCAACCCAACCCTACCCACCCTAACCCTAACCTACCCTAACCTAACCCTAACCTAACCAACCCTAACCTAACCCAACCCACCCTAACCTAACCCTACCCACCCTAACCCAACCTAACCTAACCTAACCCTAACCTAACCCAACCCTACCCACCCTAACCTAACCCTAACCAACCCTAACCCAGCCCTACCCACCCTAACCCTAACCTACCCTAACCTAACCAACCCTAACCTAACCCAACCTAACCCTAACCAACCCTAACCCAACCTAACCCTAACCCTAACCCTAACCTAACCCAACCCAACACACCCTAACCCTAACCTAACCCAATCCTAACCTAACCCTAACCTAACCCAATCCTAACCTAAACCTAACCCTAACCCAACCCACCCTAACCTTAATCCTAACCTAACCCCAACCCAACCTAACCTAACCCTAACCTAACCCCAACCCAACCCAACCTAACCTAACCCTAACCTAACCCCAACCTACCCTAACCCTAACTTAACCTAACCTAACCCAATCCTAACCTACCCTAACCCTAACTTAACCTAACCTAACCCAATCCTAACCTAACCTAACCCACCCTTACCCTAACCTTAACCCTAACCCCAACCCAACCTAACCTAACCCTAACCTAACCCCAACCTACCCTAACTTAACCTAACCCTATTTATTCTCAAAGAATAAGTGTCTTCATAGTATTTCATCTAAATGCATTAGAAGTAAACGTACTGCATGCTTGATGAACAACTATCTAATTTAAGTGTAACATCACATACAATTATATATAAAACAAATATCTTTATATTAGGGGTGGCACGGTACATGAAAAACCGCTCGGTTCGCTTGTCTCGGTTCAGTTCGTGTGTGCGTCGCACGGTTCGACGGTTCGACACATGCGCAATGTAGCCCCGTATTCAGACAGTAAAAGTGGAGTAAAGTCTTTCCATCCTAGGGATATACATCCTAACGTCTTTTATATGTTAAAGGCACAATATGTAATTTTCACCACTAGATGTCGCTTATTCAAAACAAAAGGCGTAGCTTGATTTCACGGAATCTACAGCCGGTGGAAAAGAATCGGACGAAAATCGTTATGATGTATTAAAGTAATCCGAAAACCCGAGTCTCGAGTGGGTCCGGGTCCAAAACTTCCACACGGATCAGGTTCGGTATTAGTGGCCTCGTGTAATTTTTCCCAAACGGGCCCGAGAAGACCTGAAGTCTTTTAAACTATGTTTATTATTTAAGACAATTCTGTGATCTTCTTTTATGTGCAGTGGATTATACGCACGGTGGATCCGAGCTTTATAATGGCAGTTAGAGAACTGAGTTCTGTGTATTACGTCGTGATATTCGATGCTAAATTGATATATCGTGCTGTCCGTTGCATTGGTCAAGCATTCGCATCCTTGTGTGAGCTACATTTTATATGTCATCATGTTTAATGGTCTTTGTTTACCTCTCCTTCTCAGCCATTTAAAGACAGGTGTGAGTGGTTTTACGAGCATCTTCTGGCCGGACAGCCAGACTCGGATATGGTTCACCGGCCGGTTAATGAAAATGATATTCTTCTTGTTCACAGAGGTAGAATCATTTCTACATTATGTCCTGAAAGCTTCCTTCATATGTCAGCCTTCACTTCCTTCATTTTTTTTTTTTTTTTTTTTTTTTTTTTTTTTATCATCTTCTTTCAGACTCAATATTCCGAAGCAGCTGTGAGGTCGTGTCCAAGTCCTCCAACGAGAAACTCAAACAAGGCATTGCCGTGCGCTTCCACGGTGAAGAGGGAATGGTGAGTTTTTAATTTACATATTAATTCATGTGTGCGTTTCATTTATTCTAAACAAAACTAAAGCCGCTGCAATCATTTCACCGTGAGGATAATTCCCATTTTTGCCTTCATGACACACAGGGCTTGATAGGTAACACAAAAACAAGGTAATTCTGACGTTATAACTCGCACTCGCAACTTTATATGAGAAAATTGTGAGAAAAAAATGCTAAATTACCTCGTTTTTGTGTTACATACTTAACAGTATTCTAAAGTATTTAGATTAAGTTACAAAACTTGCATAATGTAGCAAAATATGTTCCAAAAATGTATATTGTAACCTGTAGTGAAATACATTTTAAAAGTAAAACTATAAAGAAAACTGACATATATGCCTTTTTTGTAGCCAATAAGTCAATATATAAGAATAATATATATAATATTATAATATATATATATATATATATATATATATATATAAGAAATATGAAAATAAACATAGGCAAGTTCGTGAGATGTAAAATTGCACATCTATACAAGACAGTCAGATTCAAAGTTTTGCATGCTTATTTTTTTCTCCTCTCGAGCGGATTACTCCAGGTCCACACCACCCTTCCAATCGGATCAAAAAATCCTACGCACATCGGATCGATTGAGGTCTTTACATTAAGGCTTTTCAGTTGTATTAGCGTCAGAGTTTACTCGACCTAAAGGTCAAAGACTTTTTGAAGGAAGACTCTGAATTGGAATTCAGTTTCAGTTCCCAAATCAGGAAACAAAACCAGATGCTGGATGATTTTCCTCCGCTTACTAGAAAAACAAAGGGAAATGCGGTTCTGGTTTGGTTTGCAAGCCAGCGTTCACACTTACTCAGCTTATTCAAGAGCAATTGCAGCAGAGTTTGTTTTAATCCAGCCGTCGGTGAAGGCAGCAAACACTTGCTTCGCATCAACAGTCTTAAAATAATTGAGGTATTTTTGCGCATTTCACAAGAGTATTGGGGTTTTGATGCAAGGGGATCGATGCCGTGAATAACGTTATTCTGTGCTGTTCTTGTAGGGTCAAGGAGTGGTCAGAGAGTGGTTTGACATTCTGTCCAATGAGATCATCAACCCGGACTATGCGCTGTTCACCCAGTCTGCCGATGGTAAATGACATAACTGAACTATCGCCCTCTTCTGTCTGTCACACTCATCAATTGACATGGGAATGGAGTGACTAAAAAGTGTATGGATGCAATTCATGGAGTGTCCTATGAATAGGTGTGTTTTGGGACATCTTTTATTTGTTAAAGGCACAATATGTCATTTTCACCACTAGGTGGCGCTTATTCAAAACAAAAGGCGTAGCTTGATTTCACGGAATCTACAGCCGGTGGAAAAGAATCGGCCGATGTATTAAAGTAATCCGAAAACCCGAGTCTCGAGTGGGTCCGGGTCCAAAACTTCCACACGGATCAGGTTCGGTATTTGTGGCCTCGTGTAATTTAAAATAAATGTGTTTTTTTTTTCCCCATGCGGCCCCGAGAAGAGCTGAAGTCTTTCCAACTATGTTTATTATTTAAGACAAATGATCTTCTTTTATGTGCAGTGGATTATTCGCACGGTTTCTTCCTCATTTGCTCCATATTTTTCATGGATCGAAATGAACTTTAATCATCTTCTGGTCACGTGAATAACTTTTGGCGTAATGTTATATGACATCATGAGATTACAGTGATGAGTGATTGACATTTCAGCACTTCAGCACATATTTGCGTGTTCATGTCCAGTGCAATTTTGAGAAACGCACGTAGAAAAGGAACAAACCCACACAGAAATCCATCGCATAGCTATGAGATCCATCAGGAAAAGCCACGCGCGTCATTACGCTGTGTGTTCATGCAGAGATGCGATAAGCCCCGCCCCCTTTAGTTACTGTTGCTATGCCGCTCTCACGCCACACATCATGTTCTCACGCGGCGAAAAATACATCGAAGCAAAGAAGACACTGACAACACGTCGACAGACATATGAAACAGTTTCACGTTTGATATATAGTGATATTTTAAAGAAGTTTCAACAATAAATAGCGTCTAGTGTGTGTTTGATGTGTCGCTGTCGCTCCTCGATCATCTCTAGTTCATTTGTAGCATCAAATAAACATCAGAAGGAATGTTGTTTCAAGACATGATTCAAGTTCACCGACGTTCATCTACTGACTCCACTGACCGCTTTGACGGACAAAATGGGGTTGCGATTGGTCAGATCGCCTGTCAATCAAACTGTTTGCGAAGGGTCCATTGAAAGCTGAGCTCAGAAATAACGTGCGTCCATCGGGCAGGCAATAACATAAAGTAATAATAAATATGTAAATAAATAAATTAACAATTGGATCAGTCAGCTGGACACCAGGGTTTTTTCTGACTGACTGCACACGTTCATGTTCGGGTTCGAAAATAGGCTAAATGCAGTCGGGTCTGTTGCGGGTCTATGCTGGTCGGGTTCAAGTAAGAAGTGATTCGGGTCGGGTACGGATCTTTAGGGCCAGAGAAGACCTCTAGTGTGAAGCAGAGCAGGAGCGAGTGTTGCGGAGCGACGGATAATGAGAGACGAACGCGACGCGCCTCGAGAGCAGCGGGACTTTTATTATGCTTCCGCTGTTTTATCATATTAGATACATTTGAGTGCTGAAAGTTGTTATAATGTTACTCTGCGCGTGTGAGACACGCTGCATCGATATTAGGCCCGGTAAAACACGGTATATTCGCGGTAAATCAAGATTAAACCATATGTGTTGAGCTGCATAACATGATTAGTTTTCTGTCGATGAATGTGTCCGAACTATAATATATTAAAGTGTCTTTGGTGTTTCCATGGTTTCTACCAAATAAAACCGTTATGATGTCCTGGTTAAAATGGCTTATTTCTCTGGATTTGAACATTGTTGGAAAAATCTGGGATAATGCACACAAGTCAACAAACTATGTAATATTGTTCTTTGGATATTTTCATTTGAAAATGTTACATATTGTGCCTTTTAATGGAGAAACATTTACACTCGCCTCGTTTTCTGCGGATGTTCAGAGATTCAGAAGTCAAACCGAATGCTGTGAATGTTCAAATCAGTGCGTTTATGATTAGCAATAATACATTTTAAAATAATTACAGTTTGCAGTGTATAGCTAAAATAACTGGAAGCGGATTTTTAACCAGAAAAACCACTCAGTTGAAGAGTCCGCTTTTACCGTGTTACTCTCGCAGAGGGAAAAGATTGGATCAAATCTGAGCTGAGCTTCTCTCAGTGCGGGAAAAAGCTCATTGGTCACTGCCAAGGGTCAGTTTGAAGTTGGCTGAGAGATGTGGCCGCAAGCAATGATTGGCTCTGACTCTTGACTCGATAAACGAATGACTACAAATCGGCAAGGAAATATTAGCCGGTGGGAAATCATCTCCTCTGTGATTTATGCAGGAATACATAACATTCCCTTGTGTTTAAATTTTGTTTTATATGTGTGGATTTTTTATTATTATTATTATTTGACAGGTACCACATTTCAGCCCAACAGTAATTCCTCTGTAAATCCAGACCATCTGAACTACTTCCGGTTTGCTGGTCAAATCCTGGGTCTGGCCCTCTATCATCGACAGCTGGTGAACATCTACTTCACACGCTCCTTTTACAAGCACATTCTGGGTAACACACTCCACTTTCAGAGCCATTCTGTATCAGCACTTTTTAAAAAAAATCTGTTTATACTTTTTGCATGCATAATGTCTACAGATTTATGGATGACATGTTAGAGACACAATTGATATGCTTTAATCAAGTCAATACATGGTTATTGACAAGAACAAGAATAATCATGTGTCAGTTGTCATATGCATCATATTCACAATCAGGGTCGGGGAGTAACGAAATACAAGTAGTTGCGTATTTAAAATACAAAATTTGAGTGACTGTGTTTGATTTGAAATGGGTGGTAATCAGATTACAGTTCCATCTGAAAAGTGTTTTAGATTACCAAAGTGATTACTTTGAGTTTTAATGTCATTTAAACAGCGATTGGTGATTCTCTGACTCTGAC
Source organism: Opsariichthys bidens (assembly GCA_037194245.1). Taxonomy (NCBI): domain Eukaryota; kingdom Metazoa; phylum Chordata; class Actinopteri; order Cypriniformes; family Xenocyprididae; genus Opsariichthys; species Opsariichthys bidens. Next base: position 1,395,011 of record CM074304.1, on the reverse strand, counting down.
CGTCTGAAAAAGACGAGTTCAGTTTCATGTTTTCCACTGTTTTCATGTTTTGGGAGTCATTTTATAATTCACTTTTTCTCACCATTTGTTTTTTTTCCTCACAATTGTGAATTTGTGTTTCACAATTCTGACTTCTTTTCCTCACAATTGTGAGATTTAAACTCACAATTGTAAGTTATAAAGTCAGAATTGGGAGATATAAACTTGCAATACTGACTTTATTTTTCTAGCAATTGTGAATTTAGTGTGAGTTTATATCTCATAATTCTGACTTTTCTCAATATTGCGAGTTTATATCTCATAATTCTGACTTTTCTCAATATTGTGAGTTTAAATCTCATAATTCTGACTTTTCTCAATATTGTGAGTTTATATCTCATAATTCTGACTTTTCTCAATATTGTGAGTTTATATCCCATAATTCTGATTTTTCTCAATATTGTGAGTTTAAATCTCATAATTCTGACTTTTCTCAATATTGTGAGTTTATATCTCATAATTCTGACTTTTCTCAATATTGTGAGTTTATATCTCATAATTCTGACTTTTCTCAATATTGTGAGTTTATATCTCATAATTCTGACTTTTCTCAATATTGTGAGTTTAAATCTCATAATTCTGACTTTTCTCAATATTGTGAGTTTATATCTCATAATTCTGACTTTTCTCAATATTGTGAGTTTATATCTCATAATTCTGACTTTTCTCAATATTGTGAGTTTAAATCTCATAATTCTGACTTTTCTCAATATTGTGAGTTTATATCTCATAATTCTGACTTTTCTCAATATTGTGAGTTTATATCCCATAATTCTGATTTTTCTCAATATTGTGAGTTTATATCTCATAATTCTGACTTTTCTCAATATTGTGAGTTTAAATCTCATAATTCTGACTTTTCTCAATATTGTGAGTTTATATCTCATAATTCTGACTTTTCTCAATATTGCGAGTTTATATCTCATAATTCTGATTTTTCTCAATATTGTCAGTTTATATCTCATAATTCTGACTTTTCTCAATATTGTGAGTTTAAATCTCATAATTCTGACTTTTCTCAATATTGTGAGTTTATATCTCATAATTCTGACTTTTCTCAATATTGCGAGTTTATATCTCATAATTCTGACTTTTCTCAATATTGTGAGTTTATATCTCATAATTCTGACTTTTCTCAATATTGCGAGTTTAAATCTCATAATTCTGACTTTTCTCAATATTGTGAGTTTATATCCCATAATTCTGATTTTTCTCAATATTGTCAGTTTATATCTCATAATTCTGACTTTTCTCAATATTGTGAGTTTATATCTCATAATTCTGACTTTTCTCAATATTGTGAGTTTAAATCTCATAATTCTGACTTTTCTCAATATTGTGAGTTTATATCCCATAATTCTGATTTTTCTCAATATTGTGAGTTTATATCTCATAATTCTGACTTTTCTCAATATTGTGAGTTTAAATCTCATAATTCTGACTTTTCTCAATATTGTGAGTTTATATCTCATAATTCTGACTTTTCTCAATATTGTGAGTTTATATCCCATAATTCTGATTTTTCTCAATATTGTGAGTTTATATCTCATAATTCTGACTTTTCTCAATATTGTGAGTTTAAATCTCATAATTCTGACTTTTCTCAATATTGTGAGTTTAAATCTCATAATTCTGACTTTTCTCAATATTGTGAGTTTATATCTCATAATTCTGACTTTTCTCAATATTGTGAGTTTATATCTCATAATTCTGATTTTTCTCAATATTGTCAGTTTATATCTCATAATTCTGACTTTTCTCAATATTGTGAGTTTATATCTCATAATTCTGACTTTTCTCAATATTGTGAGTTTATATCTCATAATTCTGACTTTTCTCAATATTGTGAGTTTATATCCCATAATTCTGACTTTTCTCAATATTGCGAGTTTAAATCTCATAATTCTGACTTTATAACTCTCAATTGCAACTTTATTTCACTCAGTTCTGAGGGAAAAAGTCAGAATTGTGAGATATAAACTCTCAATGACCTTTTTTGTGTTTGTTTCACACTTATTAGTGTTCCAAAGTATTCTAAAGTATTTAGATCAAGTGACTAAACTTGAGTAATGAAACGAAATACGTTACAAATGACTTTTTAAAGCATGTATTTGTAATCTGTAGTGAAATACATTTTGAAAGTGACCTCCCCGGCCCTGATCACATGTTAACCCAATAAGAATCTGATTAAGCCAGTATTCCAATTTGTGTAAATCCCGAGCAGAAGACAGCTGGCATGTTTATTAACTGGACTGCAGTCTGACACATGCATCAAGTGTTCTAATGTGTTTACTGTGTGATCTTTCCAGGGATCCCGGTGAGCTATCAGGATGTGTCGTCCATCGACCCGGAGTATGCCAAAAACCTTCAGTGGATCCTGGACAATGACATCAGTGACCTTGGCCTTGAGCTCACCTTTTCAGTGGAGACGGATGTGTTCGGAACCATGGAAGAGTTTCCCCTCAAACCAGGAGGAACTGCTATTCAGGTCACCCAAGACAACAAGGTAATATATAAACATGAACTGTCATTGTGTTCAATCAGATGTGTGTCAGTTCTCTTTTAGAGTTAAATAAGCATATATATATAATCCCAAAGACTTTTAATGAATGAAAGGTGCCAATTCATGTGTGAAAATGATTCTTCATGATGATTCTTAGCTTTCTCATCCTGGAATATGGCTGTGATGCGTCTACATGGTTGTTTAAGACACATTAGGGTTAGAAGAACTGTTGCCAAATGTATAACATGCTAGAAACATCATAATCACTGAAATAATGATCCAGCCATAGATCAAGTATTTGCATTTATATACAAACAATGACTGTTTTTTTTTTGTCGGGCAGAGAGAGAGAGAGTGTGTGTGTGTGTGTGTGTGTGTGTGTATGCATGTGTGTGTGTAAATAAAAATTAAAAAAAAAAAAAAAAAAAAAAAAAAATATATATATATATATATATATATATATATATATATATATATATATATATATAAAATAAATAATAAATGTAATTATAGTAAATTCAAACAAACTTATATTTCTTGATTTGGGGAAAAATAAGAATACTTTTATTCGGCAAGGATATGAAGCAACAACGGTTTTCAACATTAATCTGAAATGTTATATCAGAATAATTTCTGAAAAGATCATGTGACGCAGAAGATGCTGAAAATTCAGCTTTGATCAGCTTTTGATTCTAAAATATAAAAGAGAAAATGGTTATTTTAAATTAAGGTTTACTGTATTTTTGATTTAAAAATAAAATGCAGCCTTGTTGAGCAGAAGAGAATACTTTCAAAAACATTTAAAAAAAATCTTACCGACCACAAATTTTTGAACAGTAGCATATGAATAGAAGTAACCTAATTTTATACATACACATATATATATATATATATATATATATATATATATATGTATATGTGTGTGTGTGTGTATATATACATATATATGTATATATATATATATATATATTAGCATTTCATTCAGCACAGAAAACATATTTGTGGCATGGAATCAAACCTTTGGAATCAACTGTAGGGAACCGTGGGGTAAGATGAGCCAGTTACAAGGCTAGTTAATAGGTTAATATTCATATCATTTTAAACTAGTTGTGTCTCTTTGTAACATCATGTTTTAAATAAATTTCCATGTTTTAAATACATTTTTGTTGTTGTTGTTGGGGTCATTCACCCTCATTTTGGTAACCCATGACTACTGAGTACATGATGGTGAAGAAGTGAGCGCTGGTTCGATCCGTCATGTTTCTGTGTCTGACAGGCGGAGTATGTGCAGCTGGTGACGGAGCTCAGGATGACCCGAGCGATTCAGCCGCAGATCAATGCCTTCCTGCAGGGCTTTCACACTTTCATCCTTCCCTCGCTCATCCAGCTCTTTGATGAATATGAGCTGGTCAGTAGATTCCTCCTCTCATCTCTGCATGAGACTCCTGCTCCTGTCTCTTTATATTCTCATGTTGCATTTTTCATTTGAGTTTCTGTCTGCTGTTTTTCTCTCCTGTGCTCACGGAGGAGGAAAAAATAGAATTGCACAAAAAAATAAAAACAACAACAATCATAGTATGTTTTGAAGTAAAATGTATATGCGAGATTAATCTACAATAGAACCTAATATTACCAGTTGCAGTGAGTACGTGAGTTACTCCGTGATTCCAGCAACAAAGCTGCGACAAAATCGATTAAAAAAATCACAGAAGATTTTGTGGGCGGAGTCTCTCTGCAGACGCACAATCAAATCAATCAAAATTCGCAGCCAATCAGAAGGGCGCGTGGGCGGAGTCTCTCATTTGTGGACATTCGAACACCTTTTTAACGTCAATCATGACAGATTTGGAATAACATTTGACAGAATATTAATATTTTGAGAGAACTGTTCCTTTAAAAGTCTTAGGCCATGTTCGTAATGCTTCAGAACCTGCGTGTATGTTTACATGCTGTGTATGCTTGATGGTGTTGTGTGTTTGAGTAGGAGCTGCTGTTGTCAGGCATGCCTGAAATTGATGTGATGGACTGGAAGAGGAACACCGAGTACACGAGCGGCTATGACCTGCAGGAGCCTGTTATACAGGTATCCCATCAGCACCGGCACATACGTCATCATTCTGCCTCAGAGGATGATGGAAGCAAATAATTGTAACAATTTTTACATATCACGATATATAAACACATTTATTAATAGTGAGGGCATAAGTGCTTGTCAGAGACAACAGTAGTAAAGGGTAAATTGCCTGACGGTAATTGTAACACTCACTGTTTGCAATAATGTAACGATTAAAAACAATGTATCAGTTCACACATATCGACTGGTTTATTGTTTCAGTCATTTTATAGCCCAGTCCGTGTGAAACCAGACTCTCATAAGACACTCGCATGTGTTTCTGTTGCAGTGGTTTTGGGAAGTGGTTGAACATCTCACTCAAGAAGAAAGAGTCCTTCTCTTACAGTTTGTGACAGGAAGGTACGTGTAGTTATTTCCTTATACTGTATCCAGGCAATGGAAATGCTGTGTAAATATGGTCAGAGAGTAACTATTGACACTGTTCGCTTGTGAAACTTGCGGGGTACAATAGTGACTTTGCTCCTATGGAAGCTTGTTTCCGCCACTAAATGAATATGCGAGTCATAAAGTCAGAATTGTGAGATATAAAGTCAGGATTGCGGGATATAAAGTCAGGATTGTGGGATGTAAAGTCAGGATTGTGGGATATAAAGTCAGGATTGTGGTATGTAAAGTCAGGATTGTGGGATGTAAAGTCAGGATTGTGAGATGTAAAGTCAGGATTGTGGGATGTAAAGTCAGGATTGTGGTATGTAAAGTCAGGATTGTGGTATGTAAAGTCAGGATTGTGGGATGTAAAGTCAGGATTGTGGGATGTAAAGTCAGGATTGTGAGATGTAAAGTCAGGATTGCGGGATGTAAAGTCAGGATTGCGAGATATAAAGTCAGGATTGCGGGATATAAAGTCAGGATTGTGGGATATAAAGTCAGGATTGTGGGATGTAAAGTCAGGATTGTGGTATGTAAAGTCAGGATTGTGGGATGTAAAGTCAGGATTGTGGGATATAAAGTCAGGATTGTGGGATGTAAAGTGAGGATTGTGGGATGTAAAGTGAGGATTGTGGGATGTAAAGTCAGGATTGTGAGATGTAAAGTCAGGATTGTGGGATGTAAAGTCAGGATTGTGGTATGTAAAGTCAGGATTGTGGTATGTAAAGTCAGGATTGTGGGATGTAAAGTCAGGATTGTGGGATGTAAAGTCAGGATTGTGAGATGTAAAGTCAGGATTGCGGGATGTAAAGTCAGGATTGCGAGATATAAAGTCAGGATTGCGGGATATAAAGTCAGGATTGTGGGATATAAAGTCAGGATTGTGGGATGTAAAGTCAGGATTGTGGTATGTAAAGTCAGGATTGTGGGATGTAAAGTCAGGATTGTGGGATATAAAGTCAGGATTGTGGGATGTAAAGTCAGGATTGTGGGATGTAAAGTGAGGATTGTGGGATGTAAAGTCAGGATTGTGAGATGTAAAGTCAGGATTGTGGGATGTAAAGTCAGGATTGCGAGATATAAAGTCAGGATTGCGGGATATAAAGTCAGGATTGTGGGATATAAAGTCAGGATTGTGGGATGTAAAGTCAGGATTGTGGTATGTAAAGTCAGGATTGTGGTATGTAAAGTCAGGATTGTGGTATGTAAAGTCAGGATTGTGGGATGTAAAGTCAGGATTGTGGGATGTAAAGTCAGGATTGTGAGATGTAAAGTCAGGATTGCGGGATGTAAAGTCAGGATTGCGGGATGTAAAGTCAGGATTGTGGGATACAAAGTCAGGATTGTGGGATATAAAGTCAGGATTGTGGGATACAAAGTCAGAATTGTGGGATATAAAGTCAGGATTGTGGGATATAAAGTCAGGATTGTGGGATACAAAGTCAGAATTGTGGGATATAAAGTCAGGATTGTGGGATATAAAGTCAGGATTGTGGGATATAAAGTCAGGATTGTGGTATGTAAAGTCAGGATTGTGGTATGTAAAGTCAGGATTGTGGGATGTAAAGTCAGGATTGTGGGATGTAAAGTCAGGATTGTGAGATGTAAAGTCAGGATTGCGGGATGTAAAGTCAGGATTGCGAGATATAAAGTCAGGATTGCGGGATATAAAGTCAGGATTGTGGGATGTAAAGTCAGGATTGTGGGATGTAAAGTCAGGATTGTGGTATGTAAAGTCAGGATTGTGGGATGTAAAGTCAGGATTGTGGGATGTAAAGTCAGGATTGTGGGATGTAAAGTCAGGATTGTGGGATGTAAAGTGAGGATTGTGGGATGTAAAGTCAGGATTGTGAGATGTAAAGTCAGGATTGTGGGATGTAAAGTCAGGATTGTGGGATGTAAAGTCAGGATTGTGGTATGTAAAGTCAGGATTGTGGGATGTAAAGTCAGGATTGTGGGATGTAAAGTCAGGATTGTGAGATGTAAAGTCAGGATTGCGGGATGTAAAGTCAGGATTGCGAGATATAAAGTCAGGATTGCGGGATATAAAGTCAGGATTGTGGGATGTAAAGTCAGGATTGTGGGATGTAAAGTCAGGATTGTGGTATGTAAAGTCAGGATTGTGGGATATAAAGTCAGGATTGTGGGATGTAAAGTCAGGATTGTGGGATGTAAAGTGAGGATTGTGGGATGTAAAGTCAGGATTGTGAGATGTAAAGTCAGGATTGTGGGATGTAAAGTCAGGATTGCGAGATATAAAGTCAGGATTGCGGGATATAAAGTCAGGATTGTGGGATATAAAGTCAGGATTGTGGGATGTAAAGTCAGGATTGTGGGATGTAAAGTCAGGATTGTGAGATGTAAAGTCAGGATTGCGGGATGTAAAGTCAGGATTGCGGGATATAAAGTCAGGATTGTGGGATACAAAGTCAGGATTGTGGGATATAAAGTCAGGATTGTGGGATACAAAGTCAGAATTGTGGGATATAAAGTCAGGATTGTGGGATATAAAGTCAGGATTGTGGGATATAAAGTCAGGATTGCGAGTTTTTTCCTGATACTGAGCTCTTAGAAGTTTTCTCTCTCTAAATTGTCCCCCTTAAAAGAAGGAAAAAAAAGTTGAGAAAACAAATTGGGGAGAAAAAAATAGGCGAAGGAGAATTCTGTAGTGTCACAATTTTAAGGAAGTTTACGCGTTTTGTAATCGAGGAAAATCCATTACATGCAAAATGTTTTTGTAATATATTTCAGTGTTGTTATATATATTTATTTAAAGGGTCCTATGATGCCCTCGTACATGTCTTGATGTTGTTTTTGGGCTCTTCTAGAACAGGTTGATTATTTTCCTCATCTTCTCCGTTGTTCAGCTGCTCTCTTCCCAGTGAAGCCCCTCCTTCTGAAAAGCACACTGTGTTCTGATTGGTCGGCTGGAGCGGTGTGTTGTGATTGGCGTTTGGGAAATGTCCCGCCCCTTTCCATAACCTCCAGTTTCAACACACTACTAACGAACTCAAGCAGGCCCCGCCCCTTTATTCTGCATTTGAATTATTTAAATGAGGAATATGGTGATGAAAACTCAAGACTACAATGAGGAAGTCCAGACACTAATATAGAGAATAACTCCTTGTTTAGTACTTCAGAGATTTGCAGAGCTTTTTCTCGATCAAGCAGCAACAAATTAGCCTTTTTTTTCTTTTGTCTACCAGTTCAAGAGTCCCTCACGGAGGATTTGCGTTTCTCATGGGCGGCAGTGGTCTGCAGAAGTTTACTATCGCCGCCGTGCCGTACACATCAAACCTACTGCCTACCTCGAGCACATGGTGAGAGACGCGTTGTTCAAATAGGAGCACTAGAGGGCAATGTGGCTCTTCTGAGATTTGAGAGCTGTAAACGCAGAGCCTCTTCATAACATGATGATGAAGAACTGGGAGAGTGACAAAGAATAACAAATAGGAAAAAGTGCATGTAATGAAACCAGTATGACTCTCACAATGTAGCATCACTCACCCATCTCTCTGTTCTCCCAGCATTAACATGCTGAAACTCCCGGAATACCCCAGCAAGGACGTCCTGCGCGATCGTTTGCTGGTTGCACTGCATTGTGGGAGTTACGGATACACCATGGCGTGACGCAGGCTTCTGCTGTATGGACACGCGACGCGCACACGTGACTGAGTTCAGGGATTCCTCAACGCTACGAAAGCCTTTACATTTAAAATCTATGACAAGGACGTCAGTGAATGACGACACTTCAGGCACCGAGGCTGTTTTGCATGTATGAAACGGATGTCCAGGTCACAAGTCACCATAAATTCAAAATAACAAATTATATTTTGCATAAAGAAAATTAAGCCTTTTTAGGGACTTGAAGGGTTTTATATATATATATATATATATATATAATATATTTATATATATATATATTATATTTTATATTTTATATATATATATATATATATATATATATATATTCCCTTTCCTATAATAGTCATTTTTCTTCTTATTACATCAAACATCATTACCATTATACTTTCTTATTATTAGTAAAATCATCATAAATTACTAAGATATATAAATACTTGACTTTTTGTTGTTCTTGTTCTTGTTCTTGTTGTTGTTGTTTTTCCACAAAATCTAGTTTGTCATAAAAAGGCCATGCATTTAAATATTTATTCATTTTTCTGGTGAAATATGACCCAGAGATGTTCATGTTTCACGAGATTCACTCTTACACCAGTTTTCTTTTACTTTGATAACTGTATTCCAGACTGTATTATTTATGTATTATTATTATTCCAGACTCGCACCATACTTCAGTTGTGTGTGTGTGTGTGTGTGTGTGTGTGTGGATGCATGTGACCGTTAAATATTTATAGCTGATAAAGTCAAACACATTATTGAAAATTGTGATTTTTTCAGAATAGCATTTTTTTTTCTGTGTTGTATTGGTCTCACTTTTTCTTTTTTCTTTTTTTTGCTCTCTCATGATTATTGTGCCATGAATATGTATTTTTATGTACTCAAATGTATTTGGTTATATATGGGGTTGTCAGCATAGTCCAAAAAAAATCTTAATTTTATATTTATGTCTAAACCGTTCCTGTGCGTTTAAGTTATTCTATAAAAGTATCAAATAATGTGTTCGGTGTGCCAAATATTCTCACCAACAAATCATTCGTTTTCTTTTTGTAGAACGAGGACGTGTCAAGAAATGATTTCGAAAAAGGGAAGTCAAGTCATTTTAGGAATGTACAATATCTTTACTATTGGTTGTGAATTAAAGTGAAAATGTAGATATATAAATCTATTTATTCTAATTTATCATTATGATTTGGGATTCGTATTTGTTTTTATACTTGTAATGACTGCACAATCTTTTGGATATTACAGGTGGGCATCGGAAAAATTAAAGTATGGATTTTATTACAAAATGAAGCTATTTGAGTTTTTATTTGTTTTAGCATATATTCATATCCACAATGCATGAATTTCTCATGATTTGAGCAGATGCATAAGCCCGAGTGATAGAGCGCTGCAGCGATGACGTGTTTTTGTACGACAAGTTAGCGTCGCCCCGTTTCCCTCGAGCAAGAAATGATAATCTTAGCAAAATTACTTTTATGTTGTTCGAAGCCTATTTACAATCGCCAGCTGCCAAAAGTGAAGGAATTGCACCATGGTCACATGACTTCAACAGAAGAGGTGTTGGCAAGGCCAGCAGGGGGCGCTGGTCTGTGTGGGTCCTAACACCCCAGTATAGTGATGGGGACACTATGCTGTCAAAAAAAGCACCGTCCTTCGGATGAGGCGTTAAACCGAGGTCCTGACTCTCTGTGGTCATTAAAAATCCCAAATTTGTCCATCATGTCCTCCTAATCATCCCCATCCTCCTCTCCACCAATCAGCTGGTGTGTGGTGGGCGTTCTGGCGCAAACCTGCCGTCGCGTCGTCCAGGTGGATGAGGAGATTCCCCCTTCCATATGTAAAGCGCTTCGAGTACCCAGAAAAGCGCCATATAAATGTAACTAATTATTATTATTATCATTTAGTTGCCTTTTTCAGGCTTTAAGCGTTTTACAAAATCATTAATGTATTTTATGACGTGGAACTTTCACTGACTTTCACTGTTTTTGCTCTAACTGCACTAATAACACAACTTCCTTTAAAATCGACACTCGACTCCTGGATTCAGTCAAAAAACATTTACAACTTAAACATTTGCAGCTTCATTCTGCCGAGGCTCAGCTCCTTGAACACGATCAAACACCTTACGGAGTGTTGCGCATCGATTTCTGCCTGCTATTCCCATAGTGTGTATGAGGCTTTTGGCAGTTGGCGAAAGTGCTGTTTTGATATCACCTGCTCACTACGGTGGTGCTAATGTAATTGCAAGCTGCTCTCCATGGCAACGCAGCATCCAGCGCAGGAGCGACTCAGCATGAGGGCTCGCCCGGAGCCGGGACAGATGCGAACAAAACATATGTCTCCATGACAGCCAAGCAGAAACAAGATTGAAAGAGTCTGAGAAGCAGGGGGGACTAGAATAAGCTCGAACTGAACATCAATGCGTATCGTGCATGTGTGTGTGTAACTTAGTTACGTATTTCATTTGAAATGGCTGGTAATCAGATTACAGTTCCATCTGAAACGTGTTTTAGATTACCAAAGTGATTACTTTGAGTTTTAATGTCATTTAAACAGCGATTGGTGATTCTCTGACTCTGACCGTCTGAAAAAGACGAGTTCAGTTTCATCAACATTTTCATACTTTTAAGAGGATCATAAAAATCTTGTTGTTTTTATTTAGTTCTGTCCTGAACAAGACAAAATGACTGAATTTATAAAAAAATGACTGAACTGTCCTGTCATGACCTGATGATCCACGACTGTTTTCATGTTTTGTGAGTCATTTTATAATTCACTCGACACTGTGACTTTTTCTCACTATTTGTTTTTTTCCCTCACGATTGTGAGTTTGTGTTTCACAATTCTGATTTCTTTTTCTCAGAATGGCGAGATTTAAACTCACAATTGCAAGTTATAAAGTCAGAATTGGGAGATATAAACTTTTTTCTTGCAATTGTGAATTTAGTGTGAGTTTATATCTCATAATTCTGACTTTTCTCAATATTGCGAGTTTAAATCTCATAATTCTGACTTTTCTCAATATTGTGAGTTTATATCTCATAATTCTAACTTTATAACTCGCAATTGCAACTTTATATCACTCAATTCTGAAGGAGAAAGTCAGAATTGTGAGATAAAAACTCTCAATGAGCTTTTTTGTGTTTGTTCCACACTTATTAGTATTCCAAAGTATTCTAAAGTATTTAGATGAAGTGAATAAACTTGAGTAATGTAACGAAATACGTTACAAATGACTTTTTAAAGCATGTATTTTGTAATCTGTAGTGAAACACATTTTAAAAGTAACCTCCCCGGCCCAGCGTGTGTGTGATTTAATGCGTTATCAATGGACAGATGGAACTAGTACAGATTGTACTTTTCACGCTATTGTGCTTTTCCGGAAAGTTTTGGCGCTCCACACCCTCTTGTGTGACATGTATGACTCTTGCATCCCATTCCAATACAATCTGTTCCAGCCCAACAGAAGTTCCAGTCCATGAAATTGGAAAGAAGGGGGAGGATTCGCTCCACACTGAGACACCTTCATCCTTCCAGATTCTCATGTGATTGTACAGTAATCAACTGCTGAATCCATATATTGCATGGAATTGCTGCGTACAAATGATTTGCGGTGACTTCCTCGGGCACATTAAAATCAAGATCCGTATTCAATCTAATTTCGCTGAACACTGTTGTGTGGGGTTTGGACTTCTTTAGACCATCATTGTCTGTGGGAATGAACACACTCAGGATTTGACACGATTTATGATTGCTCCCGCTCTAATGCGATCTGATTAACCTGCAGGTGGTTCCGGTAGATTTGCATTTCTCTGAGGCGTCACACAAACCCTGAAGCTGCGCACCGATGTTTTTAATTTGTTAAAAGCTACCAAGGTGACAGATATAAGGTCAAATACGAAACCACTTAAAAACGAACAGGTCTCGGTCACCGGTGGAGCGGGTAAGGATCTGAGGTAACACTTTAGAGTACTGTCGCACGAGTAACGCATTATTAACACTCTAGTAACTAGGGGAAACGGGACGGTTGTAACATTTTTAACATTGTAACGTGTCTGTCTGGAGTTCTTTCAAGCCAGTGCATTAAATTAGTCACAAGTGTCAGCTGTTAAATGACATATCAGATACTTTGTTTGAGTTTCAAACACGAGGAGTGAATTGTCCCGACAGTTTTTGTTGTAACAGACCCTGGGGTGATTATGAAAAAAGAATTATGACAAAATCAGGGTAACACTTTATTTGACAGTGTCATTGTTACATGTTGTTACTATAGTAAATTATGCATAATTACATGCAACTGACCCTAAACCAACCCTATAGTATAGTTACTTAATATTACTTAGTACGTAAATGTATAATTACAGTGTAACAAAGACACCTTAAAATAAAGTGTAACCGAAAATCAGTTTTGAAAGCTTGGTTACACTTTATTTTACAGGCTGTAATTACGCAAATAAGTACTATTACTTAACTACATGTACTTACTATAGTTCTTTTATTGTGTAGAGTTTTGGAGAAATCGTTAAGAGAACTGGAATGTGAGTGGAAACAAGTGAAACTGGTTTATGGTTTTGAGAATTGGCACAATTTCCCAAACCATTTATTCAATTCTCAATATAGTGTGTTATTAAACTGTAATAACACTGTTAATATCAAGCATGTCCTAGCAACAGTATCTTACAACTCTGTTCTGTTCAGCTTATTTGGATGTTAAGTTTGGTCTTTGGAAGGATCCCTGGCTTACATGGATTATCTCGTTTTCATAATCGTTGGAAGCCGAAATCGAAATCTAAAAAATCAATTATGATTAATCACACAGCCAGAAAAAGAAGTCAGAATTGTGAGGGAAAAAAAAAAAAAATCATCTCTTCATACTAGTTCATTTATAGCATCAAATAAACATGAACGAACATCATTTAAAGGGTTAATCTACCCAAAAATGTAAATTCTGTCATTAATTCCTCTCCCTCTTGTCGTCCCACACCCGCAAGACCTTCGTTCATCTTCAGAACACCTATGAAGATATTATTGATGATATCCGAGAGCTGTCTGACTCCAGCAATTTAACAACCATTTTTTCAAGAACTAGAAAGTTCCTAAAGACGTCGTTAAAACGGTCGACTGCAGTGGTTCAACCTTAATGTTATGAAGCTTCGAGAATACTTTTTTTCAACACAAAAATGACTTTAGTAAACACTATCTTCTCTTCCGTGTCGCTCTCCGACACTATCGACGTCGTGAACGCAGTGTTTACGTCAGAACGCCGGATCGGTATTTGCCGACTCTAGTCAGGTGATCAGCTCGACGCAGGAGCCGGCCAACAACGAGTCGGCGTTCTTTCCTCATTTTTGTTTTGTTTTTGCGCACAAAAAGTTTCCGCATCAAAGTTCTTACGGGTGTCGAATGCCATGAGTAATTAATGACAGCATTTTCAATTTGGGGTGAACTAACCCTTTAAGTGAACACCTCAACAACAGCTTGAACTGATGATTGCGTCTGTCGCACATATCCCAAAGGTGATGTAAACTACAGTGTTGGAATACAGTTATATGGAAGGGAAGAGAACACTTTCTCAACACGAGCCCATTTTCAGACAGTAACAGCCCTGGACATTGGAATCATGTCTTAAAGAAATATTGTTCATACACATTAATAGTCTCTTGCCAAGTAGAGGTTTCACGGGCTTCTTAGAACTTGTTCCAAAAAAATTCACATGCATGTGGTTGGAAATGACATCATTTATGTCTGCCACTATTATATGTCCTTTCTCCTTTTAATTACTGCTGTAGCAGCACAATTCCCCCTGCGAGCAATAAATTGTTATTAAGTCTCACCTTGTCCTTGTGGTCTTTTATCAAATTATAGGTGAAAGTCAAGGTTCCTTTTTTTGATTCGCGTGAGTGTATTGTGGCGCTTAGAAATCATTTCAAACTGTATCTTTAATTATTACAGTGAAGAATAATGCAACCATCCTTTGTGATTTACCAAATCAAGAACCTGTACACGCAGTTTATATTGTATGTTTCATCATGTAGTACTTTTCTCCAGCCCAATTTAAAGATCTTAGCTAGGCTCGTCCCATCCCAGATGCAAGGGTACCAGCAGCAAACATCTTGCATTTAGCAGCCCCACTTGGTTCATGGCACATTGCAGAGATTTGCGGTGCTGCTGAAGTTGATCAACCGACCTTTTTCTCTGGTTTGTTGGCATGAGTTCATGGTTTCAACACTCCCACCTTTCACCGTATACTGACAGCTTTCCAAAGGGGGCAAACACTAAAGAATCCATTAAAAGTGAAAGTGAAGTGATGTTCTTAGTCGTGGTCTAATGGTGAGGGAGTCGGGCTTGTAACCTGAAGGTTGCTGGTTCAATTCCCATTCCGGCAGGAATTGAAGGTGGGGATTGTGAATGAGCAGCACTCTCTCCACCTTCGATACCATGACTAAAGTGACCTTGAGCAAGACGACTAACCCCTGATTGCCTCACTTGTAAGTCGCTGTGGATAAAAAAGCATCTGTCAAATGAATAAATGTATATGTAATGTGATGTGTAGCCAAGTATGGTATCCCATTCTCTGAATGTGCTCTATCCAAGTGCGCAGCAGTGAGTATTGAACACACATCCGGGGCAGTGGGCAGCCGTTTTTTCTGAGGTGCCCGGGGAGCAATTGAGGGTTAGGCGTCTTTGCTCAAGGGCACCTTAGTTGTGGGTAATGGCAGTGGAAGACAGCGCTGTTCATTCATCCCCCCCTGCCTACATTTACTGCCAGTACTAAGCCTCGAACCCATGATCTTAGATTCATAGCAAAAGATTATCTTTGCTACTAAAGTGAAGAACCAGTAGTGGCCATGTCAGTTTTGATATACAGTATTCCTGAGAGTCAAGCATCATGTGTGAAATCCCTGCAGTGCCTGAAATGGTGACACATTCTCAGGCCAGAACCTCTACTTAAAAATTTTACTTGTTGTTGGATTCTTGGCACTGTGAAGAACTTGGCAAAGACACTCTGAACTGTACATATTTGTCCCTCGTCACTTCATTTATAGCTCTCATTGCTGGTACATCCCTAACTAGATGTCTCTAATGCCTGGATATCTCTCAATTGGTGTGATTCCTGTAAAAGTTGCATTCAGCCTTCCATTTGATACGATGAGTGCAGTTTCTAATGAATTCTTCTTGCTCTACCATAGGAAATCTCTTCATCCATTTGCCAAACCTTATCTTCTGTCTCACAGGTGGAGAAACACCCTGGACCTGTGGCCCATCCATTGAAGGAAGTCTGTTCAGTATACTCTCTAGGACAACTTGAGAAAGGTAGGACACATCTGCATGAGGAGATGAAGATGTTGATATGGCATTTCTTGGATGTCTAATTGGAGTTGAAGAAAGGCCACTCTTTAGGTTAAATTCTGCTGAATTCTGTCATGACTGGTCAGATTCAGTCTTGACTGGACACATAAACCAGAGGAACAGAGTGGCATAAATAAGCCCAGGCCTTGGTTCAGTTCCTCAGCAGCCCAAGCCCGAAAGCAGCATCCAATGACCGCCATGATGGAGGTAACAAACAAATCTTCTGGGAGGAGGTTATAAGACTGGAATGGTGACAGCCTTGTAGTTGAAGAAGCGTTAAGCAACCGAGGAGAGGTGCTGACTCCAGAAGACAGCTTTCTGGCAGGTGAAACACTGCAGGTCAGGAAGTAGCGTTCGCACCCTCTAGAGAGTCGGGATCGGTTCGGCTGGGCTGATGTGGATCTGTTTGCATAAGTAGAAACATGCTCTACCCGCTGTTTTTCTCAATCACGAGTTGAGAGTTGAGGTGGACCCCTTGTCATACGTACTGTATGGCCCAGGACCCTACTGTATACATTTATAATCATATACACAACAGTTCTTTCTGGTTCTTGAATCTGATTGGCTGAGAAGTCTTTCCAGTCATGCAATATTCTCCCAGTATCACACGGTAACCGTTTCACCGTTTCAATCATTCTGGTGTCAGCATTCTAACAGCGAGTGTAATGGCTTTCGAGCAAGCCCTCCATATTTTTATAGATACTACTGTTATTTTGTAGCAGAATATTGTTTTAAGAGTTTTTTAGTGGAGAATATGTTGTTAAGAACCCAGATTTGCGATGTATGTACAATTTCGGAGATGTGAGCTCCAGGCCGGCAGCAACTGTTCAGCGCTCGTGTACCCGCTGAGAACAGCTTCATCTCTGCCAGTCCTTCGGGAATTTGCAGCTGGCTCTTATGTAGTGTAATTGTTCCTCAGTGAAAGTTACATTAATAAGCCACGACATACACAGCAAATACTGTGAAAAAAAAATTGAGATATAAACTTTCACACTGAATTCACAATTGCAAGAAAAAAGTTACTTTGAGTTTATATCTCCCAATTCTGACTTTATAACTTGAAATTGCGAGTTTAAATCTCACAATTCTGAGAAAAAGAAGTCAGAATTGTGAAACACAAACTCACAATTGTGAGGGAAAAAAAAAAAACAAATTGTGAGAAAAAAGTTGCAGTGACGAGTGAATATTAAAATGACTCACAAACTATCACAAAACATGAAACTGAACTCGTCTTTTTCAGACGGTCAGAGTCAGAGAATCACCAATCGCTGTTTAAATGACATTAAAACTCAAAGTAATCACTTTGGTAATCTAAAACACTTTTCAGATGGAACTGTAATCTGATTACCACCCATTTAAAATGAAACTGTCATGAAATAATTTAATGTATTTTAAATACGTAACTAAGTTACTTGTATTTCGTTACTCCCCAACCCTGTATATATAGATTTTTAAAGCTAATTTGAGTTAAGATAGTAATTATGATGTTAAAGCAAAAACAAATATCCACAAGCATCAAGCCAGCAGGTACACAGGCCCTCATAGCAATGCCCCAAAGGACACATACTGCAGTGCTCACATGCGGTTACCATGATCGGACAACAGTAGTAACATGTTCTGGCATTCTGGTTACAGGAGCCGCTCTCGCTCATTAATTCTCTCGCCTGCTCCCCGCACGCAGCTGGGACGATGATGGGTGCCGAGAATAAGCATTGCCAGATTGTATAGTTTTAAAGAGCATTTAATATGCAGAGTGTGCTCTCGTATATGAATTGCTTTTGACATGCTGTTGGAATGTTTGGCCATACTATCTTCTGCTGCCATTCAGTAATTTACATTCTCACACTTTATTTAAACAAGGGTCACTTCACACACAAAATCTCACTTATAACTTACTTTTTATGGAAGCCAATAAAGTGGTTGTTTGTTTAGGACACACATTTCACTTGTAGCTAGTTTCCATTTATATCAGTCACACTGAGAGATTTGTCAATGACCTTGCTTCACCGGAGGACGCTAAGCCAGCACGATGTATTCAATCTAAAAATCATTTTAAAATTCAGTTACTAGTTCGGCTTCAGCTCTCATTTTCATTATATTCTTTAAATATGTGTTTTTAAAAATCCCCTAAGGTGCCTATTTTTTTTTATATTATCCATTACTCCTAAAACTATTGCTCACTATTGTGAATGTTTTAGTGACTTATTAGTAAGACTCTCTATATGATTTTGAGACCCCTGATCCTGTCCCTCTCTCATGTATAAACATTAGCTGCCAAGACGCAAATTCAATGTCAGTACTGTATTGCATGACCACTCGCTATCTAATGTAAAACCATTTGAGAATCTCTGATTCAGATGCCACTGAAAAGCAGAGGTGAGTATTTCTGTGGGTGGAAACAGTATTCATGTCGACCCCTGGCCTATAGATCAAAGTGAAATGCAGCAGGCGAGGGCATATGATTCGAGGTCAACCCACGCGTAATAAGTGAACAGCGGTATGAATGGACGATATGTACATTTGTGTGTAGAAATTTCCATATTTTGCTTCTACTTCACTGAAATTATTGAAATGCTTTACTGCTATTTGAGTGTGCGTGGTTGCGCGTAAATGCACGCGTCACGTTTTCCTCCCAGCTCTCTCGCTTGCTATCGCTCATGAATACACATCAGTGCTTCACAGAGTCTACAGGTCAGCGTGTCAAAGCGTTAAATGTGTTTGTGAGTTTGAATTCCCTTCACCTCTGTTTGACTTTGGCTCAGATGCATTGCTCTCTGTCCTCTGGCTGCTATGCACTACTTTCCCCTTTATTTTGTGCTGTGAATTCCTCTGAAGGGCTTTGCTGTTTGCTTCACATATTGATCAGGTCATTCTATACCTCCAACTCAAAGTCACTGAATCTCGCTTCCCTTTGAACTCCCGGTTTTACCGATGTTTGGAATTCTTTTATGTAGAACGAATGTTCTGGGCCCCGTTACTTTGAAGTTTAAAGTGATAGGTTACCCAAAAGTGAAAAATCTGTAACCGTGTACTTACCCGTGTTTTGTTCCAAACCTATATCACTCTCAATCTCTATCACCATGCTCAAAAAGAAAGACAAATCCCTGTAGAAACGTTCGTCCGGTGGTTTCAAATATAATATTGGCAACAATATAATTCAACCTTGATATGATTTCTTCAAGTGTAAACAGACTCTCTGCCAGAATGTCTTCGAAAGAAGCCAATGAAACAAATCAGACACCATTATTTGTCATATTTAACAAATAATCTTTAAAACTCACTCTGAGGTCTGTTGAACCCTCGCCCAGGAACACCATTTGATCAGGCTCAGTTATTACCCTAAATGTGGCCGCGTGGAAGATTATAAATTAATGCATTAATTTATAGATGAAATGATCTATAAATGAACATTCATCCCAGGACATTGTGTTTATGATTATGACGGATGTGTGTAGCGTCTTTTATATGGTATCTTCGTTTAATGCATATTTTATGATAAGAACTAAAAACGAACTTCCTCACATACATTGTGTCTCCTATCAAATTGATGCTCGTTTCACGACTTACATCTTCATGCATGTGACCTCCTCATGAGATGTAGCGCATGTTTGTTGAATTAATTGGAGTATTCATGGACACAAACCCACAAGGCCCAGTTTTATCATGCTCGAAAACAAGAGCCAGAAATTCCCTCACAGAGGAGACGCACAGCTCCGCCTCTCTCTCTTGCCTGCTCCGACCGACACTTCACCTGCGGGATGTTGCCTCGACCTGCCCCCCCCACCATGAACTTCCCAAGGAGATAAAAGGACTCTTTCCCACTGAGTCAATTAACCATGCAAGTTTGTCATCGTTCCTTCACTCAATGCAACTTCAGCACCATCGGACCGAACTCAGGACTTTCTACTGCAACCGTATATTCGGATGCTCTCAGAATGCAAGTATCGTACGATATACTAAATTGCGACTAGTTAGTTAAAGTTGTGAACCTCCTTTGTTAACAATTTTTTTGTATGTGTTTGCTAGTTCAGTTATGTGTTCGTGATTTAGTTAATAAAACGTGTGCACTATAGATATATGGTTCTGACTCCCTGTCTGCGAATAGATTGTCACTTAAATGATTTTGATTGTGTTACAAGCTCCAAGTGCTGTAAATGCTAAGAATTATTTTGAATGGCCATGAAAAATACCCTTAATCAACACTGAGTGTTCACAGGATTAACTGATTGTCATTTGAATGTAGCTACATCAAGTTAATCATCAAATATTCATAATTAATCATGAGTAATGAATAATTATGAATATTTCCCCCTTTGAGCTAGTTTGCAACACTCTTATGCTGACCAAGTCTGTAAAAACAGTAATATGTTCTTTTCAAGTGTTAAAACGTGTATTGTTTGCGTTCCTTATAAAACACATTTTCTCTCTCGTGCCTTTTTTAAAACAGCTGCGTTGTGCAGAGCAGAAATGTCATATGAAAGAAAAACGATTGTGCTGAAATGATTATAAACCACTGATAAGATTTGATACCCAGGGCGGTGTAGAGGTCATGGGTCACACAGCATTTGGTCAGAAAGGGTCAAAGAGGCATCATAACAAGTAGAGGTGGAAAAAGGCTAAAACCCTACAGCAGTTTTATTCTAACAATCCCCTCTCTCTTAATTATTTATTAAAGATCCTATTATTTCTGAATTATACTGCATAGCATTTCTATAATATGTATCATAAATCGCAAGTTATGAGTTAATTGACTTAAACGACTTAAGAGTCCATTATAATGCTTAGCTTATTTTCTCCAGTATTACACTGGCTGTAAAATGAATTCAAAGTAAATAGGGTCCAAAGAGAACACTAATTATGATAATGAAGAGTTTTTCACTATTATCCACACTCATGCACTTAGTTATTCCAAGATTTTTATGTATTCGTTCATTTTCTCTGAAATGTGTCACTTTGGTTTTGAACATTGCATAAGTTTTCATGTTCACACTAAACATCCAAATGTTCTGATATGATTCATCACAAAAAAAGATGGAGTGGAGTGTAGACTTGTTATATCCACTGTATTTCTCTTGGATCATGAAGGAATACTTTATCCATAAATGTATTTTCTGTCAATAGACCACCGACCTGCAAGTTTGCATCATCCTGTTTCCCTCGGCAAAAACCTGGTAGGTTTTTTCATTGGCTTTTGGATTATTGCAGAAAATAAGCTCTGTGACCAATAAAAGTTCATCAAACTCACAAATTTTGTTCATCATGAACATTTTTATGAATGTAACTGTGGTTCTGCCGGGGTTCCTCTGGATTAGACGATTATAGGGACAGTCTGCAGGAAGTCACGGGGTTAAATAGGGGAGCACCCCGGGTCATCCTGGTCACGAGGGACTTTGTTGGTATTAAACTCGACCTATGCAACTGCAACGAGAGATAATATCCAGTGTGAGACACTGCCTCTGGTGGTCAGGAGGGACGAAATAGAACCAGAAGTGCTGACATGCGAACTCTGACCTACAAAAACACATCATCTTTATAGCGCTCTTTATTTGTAAGAAGTGTGTTATATGGAGGATATGAACCGATATTTTTTCTAATAATGCGAAAGTAGCTAATAAACTAATGGTATATCTAAATCATTATATTATAAGTAAAAAAAAAAAAAAAAAAACAGAACAGAACATCCTGCTAAATGTCCTTTCCTATTCCGAATGAGAGATAGAAAGTCATGCGGGTTTGAAATGACATTACAGTGAGTAAATGACGACAGACTGTTCGTTTTGGGCTGAAATACTGCTTTAAAAAAATGTTTGTCCATTTCTCTTTCATCTCTGATGCCCAGAGTACCCTGAAAACAGCGCGGGGAAGATCTGAGGCGGGTCGGCCGGTCTGCGGGGTGATTATGAAGCAGAGAGGTCTTTTGTTATCTTGGAGGAGATAGTCAGTTGTAAACAGCTTTGAAGTTATCAAGGCAGCACAGTCAGTTGGAGAGGAATAATTGGATAATTAATTCACTCTTGGACAGGTCAAATGGATTCTCCTCGTCTCCATCACAGTTGCTTCGCGAGGTCTGTGGGAAACATGATTGATGTGTGGCACAGGGTGATAATTAGAGAGCTTTCACTGGCCTTACCCCTCAATCCAGGGTAAATGAAGGTGAATGATGATTTGAATAAGGGACTATGACAACAGAAGGAGAACAAGTCAATAAATATATGTATACTCTGGATTAAGTTCTGTTTTCAAAGTAACGGGCTCACTTTGATTCAACAAGCCTGTCATGGTTGGGACGAGTTTGGTATGCCCTCGTCCAATCGCGCGCTTAATCAGATGAGCTTCCAATGAGACGCGTCGAAACTCTCTGTGAAATATTGACATTTTTACATGCCGTATTCACAAACAAATAATTGAAGAGGAAGAATCTTAGCTTTTGTCATGTTGTTTTAGAAGAGCAGTTTGATCTACAGCCGCAGTCGGGAAGTGGGTGCTTCAGGGATGCTGAGCATTTGAGGTTTTTAATGAGAATATCAAGAAAACACAATCCTCTGAATCATCAGTTCAAAGTAAAATCAATCAAAATGCCAAATAGAAAAATTGTTCGCTGCTTTGCTCTGAGGGTTGGTATTTACAAGAGTGAAAAACGCTAAATAAACAAACGTGCGTATTTGAGAGAGGTGTCGGACTGCCTTTGCTTGGGTTCTCCAGTAATGCAAAAGAGCAGAATGAGGCTGGAAATGCCACATGTTCTTTGGCTGGAAGGAGTCAGGTGAGCCCAGGTAAAATAGCTGTACGGACTGCTGACGGCTGGAGGTTTAAATCTCCATTAGGGAGCATAATGCCTCCTTTCAGGGTTGATTTGATTTGACGTGCTTAATGACTTGCTCATTCCAGCTTCAGTCCCCTGCCCACATCCTGAGGTGAGCAGTGACATTACCCCCTGCCATTTTTAAATTATAATATAATATAAATCAGTAATAATGCCTTTCTGCTGTCAAGAGCACAAAGCAGAACAACTCTGCAGAGAAGTTCTTGAATCTAGGAAGGGTTTTTTTCTTTCACACTGTACACTAGCCGAAATATTGATTACCTAGTATTTCATATTTTTATCATTTCATTTTATTATTTATTTCCACTCCACGTTACTCTTCTAGCTGGGTCCTGGATTTTTTAATTTGTCATAAGTTATAACAGTGTTTCAATAATGATTGAAAAAAGAAAACAACACACAAAACAAAATTAAATTGATTTCAATCGCATTTCAACACGTTTTACTAAATTTCATTGTACGTTAAAATGCATTTAAAACGTTTTAATATAATGCACAAGTGACTCCGTACAACAATACAGGGCATATGAATACGATTAATTTCATATAATAACAGTAAAACATTATGTAGACTCATTAGTTAATTAGATTGTATTAACAAACTTCTACTTATGAGTGTCAACCACATCAATTACAAATAAGCAGTTGATATATATATATAGTTTTGTTTTTATTCTAAAAAATAAATAATGTGTAGCTTTTTTACTTTAGGACATTAATATTATATATTGCACTCATGCAATGAGTCACAAATAATCTCTTAAAGGGGCTGTATTTTGTCAAGCTCCATTTTGCCTCCTCTGTCAGGCAAAATCATCAACACAGTTCTGCCTGCAGCTCAAGAAAGATGGGATTTATATATTTCCAAGACAATGATCCGATCTAGCTTCGTGAGATGCTCTCATGAGGAAGCAGAGGAACGAGTTCAGATCAGTAGGTATTTTGTAAACAAAGGCTGCATTTATTTGATCAAAAACACAGTAAAAAAAAAACGTCTCGGGTGTAAACGCAGATGGAAACAAGATGCTGCGTCAGCGAACGCTATGTGCCAGCGTCTGAAGCACATGAATAACAATGGGCTAAAGCTGTCATATCTGAGCTGAGGCGTGCTGGTACAGACTATACAGACTGAGGTCACCAACTTGTCTGAAGGAAGACGTGCAGGTATGTAATCTAGAAAAAATCTTTACCGCCAATTCACAGGGGACGCGCATTGCTTGCTTCTTTCTTCAGTGACGTAAACCAGAGGGAGCCACAGAAAGAGTGGGTCACATATAATGACCTGGTCTATCTTCCTCTCTGTAAAGCTCCTTTAGCCTTAGGCTAATGGTTGCTACTTGCCGCTGGTCTGTGAAATCTCCCCAAGCTCTTTGCATCCTCTGGAGAGCTTGATCGATACATTTCCGTAGGCTTGAAAAGATGCTGGAGGGGAAATACAGCCATTCAGTCCACTTATGAACTCTGTCTCTTTCCTAGCACACCTTTTTAGGGTTCAATGATGGTGCACTGGAGGGGGCAACACTGCCCACATAGCTTCCCTGCATCAGGTAAAAGTGTTCACATCACCTCCAAATACATTTTGGAGGGAGGATTTTTCTTTCTAAGAAATACCAATTCTCCATTCTTATGCAGGACCTCATGGCTTTCGGGTCCTCAGACCTGTGGGGATGAAATTACCTTTCTAAGGTCCTGCCAAGGCCTCTTCCTGGATCACCGCCTCGATCTCTTCGGAGGGGGAGTGTGGGCTGCCACGCTCTGAGCGGGCCTCAAACCCGGGTCTTCCGGCATGGGAGTCAGACGCTCCAACAAGGAGGCTAAAGGCTGTAACCCCTAACGTCTATCGCCAGAGCATCTCTTGAGGTCAGAGGAGTGAGGTTTACTCACAAAGCAACTACTAGCTGGCCAAGTTACACTCACCCCCCTAAACCTCACTCCCATCCGGGTCACGGCACCAATGTAACCCCTCCACCCGGGTCCTACTCTGTTCTCTCTGATCGGACCTCGAACCCGGGTCCACAGCAACTACTAGCTGTCCTCCGTTACACTCACCCCCCCTAAACCTCACTTCCATCCGGGTCACGGCACCAATGTAACCCTACCCAATGTCCTACTCGACCTGCTCTTAGCGGGCCTTGAACCCCGGTCTTCCAGCACGGGAGTCGGACGCTACAACAAGGATAGAACAAGGCTAAAGGCTGCAACCCCTAGCGTCTATCGCCAGAGCATCTCTTGAGGTCAGAGGAGTGAGGTTTGCAGAGATGAATTTGCAGAGCTACTCCAATAAACTCTGATTTATTCATCAAACTGCTGAGATCTTCGATGGATTTCAATGGATTTGCTTCATTTCTCATGTTGGTGCTGAAGTTTGGACGGTAAAAATATGGAAAAAGTGTTGCATGAAGTATGAGTAATTAAAAAGACATTTTAGTTAGTGATTGAACTTTTTTCATGATGAATAATTATACAGTTGTATTATGTATAATATAATAGTATGTAATGGGCTTCTTTATACTCCATTATAATAGCCATTGGACCAAAAAAAAAAAAAAAAAGTCACAGAATGCAATTTGATTTTGTTATTTTGACATCATCAAAATGTTTTGACGGCTCCGGCTCACAAACCAATATAATAATACACAAAACAAGCAAGCCATTGAAATAGTTTTATATTTATCTTCTAGACAAATATTGTCGCCGCAATGCAAGTGTCTAAATTTAAATCTGCCCAGAGCAAAGCCCTACTGAGAAACTCGGCGGTCTTTTTGATATTCTTTTCACATTTGTAGCACTTGGCTAACAAAATGGTGGCAGACTAAGCATATGAATGAGCACAGACTGTTGTTTTTGATATCGTACATCTGAGAACGGAGAGTAGACCTGCTGCTGTTGACAATCAAACAGAAGATTGAGTAAAGCAGCAAACACGAGCTGCTTTCAGAAGTGCAGAGAGGGGAGGGAACGGAGCCGGCGGCGGCCTGCTCCTCGTCCTTGAGAGGGAAAGGAAAGAAATGGGCTCTGAATCTGAAAACGTAATATTCCCGAGGAAAATAGTCAAGGACTCGCATGTGTTCAGTAGCAGAATACAGAGTGAAATGGGCTGATAATAGCGAAAAGAAGGATATGGGAGGTTTGAAGGTAGGAGGTGTCAAACAAATAGGTCTCGACACAAACGCAGAGAGATTAATACCTAATGGACTGAGCAGCTGTTTTGTCTGATGTTGAGCGTACAGTACAGGCCATTGCTACCTCAAGGTCAGATTTTGGCTGTCGAATGCTCTGACTACGGTGGCCGAGAGAGCTCAAAGCGCTGTGAATAAGAAAACACATGCAAATTAAAAAAAACGTGATCATCAGTTTGACAACACACGTGCTGCAAATCCTCACAACACATGCAATCACAAAATTGCACTGCATATACAAAAACGTGCTACATTTACAAAAAGCGCTGCGAATAGCACAAACCACAATGGAAATGTTTCAGGGGGACCCCAAAAAGTGACGGACCCTACTAGGATGTGCGTCCAAAACCAGTTCAACTCCCCCTTCACTCATTCACTGATCCCTATATAGTGTACGACATTTGAGTGCACAATGTGTTCACCATCATGAAATACTATAAAAACTGCTAACAAAAATAAACAAGTGTACATTTTTTCATGTATTTATTATTTTTAATAAAGTGTTTTTCACAGATGTCGTGGTCGTCGAGCGCCTCAGGCGCTGTTACCATGACATCACATTAGTGCGCTACAGATGATTAACGAATATCTTTAAATCATCCACTAAATGATCATCTCTTAAAGTTGAATGAGTGAACAACAATGCCACATATTAAAACACTTTTCTGTTCGTGAAACACATTACATGGAGTTCATGCCTACATGATATATTTTAATATTTTTTAGTTTGTGCTGTTGTCTAGTAGGGTCACTTTTTGGGGTCCCCTTGAAACATTTCCGTTGTGGTTTGTGCTATTTGCAGCGCTTTTTGTATATGCAGCGCATTTTTGTGTTTGCATGTGTTGTGAGGATTGCACACGTTTTTTTTTTATTTGCATGTCCTTTTTTTATTTGCATGTGTTTTTTTTTTATTTGCATGTCCTTTTTTTATTTGCATGTATTTTCTTATTTGCAGCGCTTTGGGCTCTCTCGGCCACCGTATCTGACAGATGCTTTGAGATGCTGCCATACTGTAAGTGCTCCTGGCAGTCCTGATTACAACATGTCATGTGTTCAAATGATTTTGATGGTAATGTTTTTAATGGTTTGCAATTTTATACATCTTTCTCCCTTAGGGGAAGTAAAATAAAGAAGGGAAGCTTTTTAGAGCTAAAGGATGAGCACAGGACGGCCTCATTCATGAAACACAAGCAGAGCGAATGTCTGTGGAAACCCATCTTTACGTATATTGATGAGTTCAGTTCTATAGAAATGGATTTGTGAATAATTTACACAGAAATGGGTCCTGTTTGTGTTTCATAAATAAGGCCCAAGGTGTATAATTAATTCCTACCCAGAAGGTCATGGTTTGGCTGCTTAGCATCTGCTGGTAGATGCAGATATAAAGCATGTTTTTCCATTGACAGACATTCAAAATGAGCTGCATATTGTGAAAGATTTTTTTTTTTTTTTTTTTTTTTTTTAAATCAATGAGCTCTATAATAATACCTGGAGAGAAATAACCATTAGCATTACAGTTTATCTCAATCGTAGTACTGCCTTGTGGGACCATAACAGTTTTTGAGCAACCTGAGCTGTAAATGTCATGTGACTAATCACTCAGGAGTCAATGCTGATTGGCTGATGGCCGCACACATTCTCAAACCACTCACTAAAATCCAGAGTACATTCCCTCCATATAATTATGTTACTGAAAGATCAACTATAATACAATTTGAAAAAAAAAAAAATGCAATATATACTGTAGTCCTCAATGCACAAATGAATATTCAAGCGCAAAGATTTACGGGTAAAATATCACAAGTGCAAGTTTTACAGTAATTTGACAAACGCTTCACTACAGCGTATTGTAAACAAATTCAGCATAGGTTAATTGTAAAAGCTACCTACATTTTTGTATAACATAACCTTTACATACATTTTAGGGCAGTTTTAATAAATATAATTATTCACACTTCATTATATTATTGCATCCAGTTAATCTACAAAAATACTGAGGTGGAATTAATATCTGCCGATATAACGTATCTAATTAGGCTACTATTTACTATTATTGCAAAGAACTCATACTTTTACATGGTGTAAATATCGCTATTTTCATCTAGTGTAAATAGCATCCAGACTATTGTCTATCTTAAATGATATCCAGAATAATCAGAAACAAGTTTATTTGTTTCAATCATAAATCCATAAATTAAACATGAGTTTAGAAATGAAAAACGTTGACTAAAAGCAGAACATTCCTCCTATTATGCACTTTTATATTGTTTTTGAACATATCTATGTGTCCGCAGTGTGTGTATACATTTACAACCCTATTGTGGTAAAAATCCATCCACCCCCGTTACTTTCCCCAAATCTAAAACAGTGTCTCAGAATTAGGATGTGGTGTCACAGGCCCCGCCCACGACTGGCAACGGACTCCGCCCTAGTTGCTTAGCCCCTCCCCTGAGCGAGCTGTACACAGTCTGCCATGTTTATCTCTTGGCCAGAGCATTGAACAGCAGAATTCAAGAAAGAGATGTGCTCTTATTAAAGCTACTCAGGAGCAGTGAGTGATTTTCTGTTTTTGTTTTGTGGTTTGGTTCATATTAACTGCATATAAAGCAGTAGGTACACTTTAAAATACACATACGATTTGTGTTTTTGACATTACCTTGTGTGTATTTGACAGTTTAAGCCCAGTAAGAAGTGTTAGTTTAATACTCACGGCTGGTTTGAATCCAAGGCACGAGCTGTAAAGACACATCGCAATTCTGGAAAGGGGTCAGGGAGCAGCAGCTCATTTGCATTTAAAGACACATGCATGTTTTTGATTGCACTCAAAAATGGGCATTTACAACATAGTATAATAAATGATCTGTTGGAATACAGACACTTTCCGGGGACACCAGAGGCTTATATTACATCTTGTAAAAAAATGTGTATAATAGGTCCCCTTTAAATTAACCAGCTTTTTGCATTTTTGACTATTACAAACTAGAGTGATTTTACCGTAGATTGTGTTTCATCGTCTTCTATTTGAACTCTCCTTGCAGGTGACCAGTGCCAGCAGTGCAACTTAATGACCCTTTAATAAATCATCCAACACACACTCGCACACACACACACACACACACACACACACACCTCAATCCCCATTATCTTTATGAGTGTATAAACTGAAGGTCGTGCTCTACCTGGGAAGCAGAATTTCTCATTGCTACTCTCTCTATCTGTTTGCACAGACATATTATAGATGCATAATTTCATATTTCTATATATACATAAAAATCCTCGCTCAGTGGCCGTGGGTGGCGGTCTATCTCTGGAAGTAAACAAACTCAGGGTGCCGTACACTTGCTGGGTTGTGTAAGGGTTCTCATAAGAGAGGTGCATTTATGTGCAAATGCATTGCTTGTGCTATTGCAAAGTCCCACTGTGATATTATTCATGGAGAACCAAGTCTCCCGAGGTTTCTAACGGCTGTTGCCTCTCTCTGCCTTCTGGGATATTCATGGACCTTTCAGCTGCAGAGTACCGACAAACAAACGCTTTGTTGTAGAAGCTCCCACCGACATCAGAACACCTACGGATTCACTCGTCCACATCGACACCTTTATTTACACGGCTCAAGGTAGCCGTGACCACTGATAAATGCCCTGATGGAGCAATTAATAGGGATGGTTTAACCTTTAGCTCTGCCTTCCCTGGGAAATCACTGTGACCTCATAACCCAGGTCATCAATACGCCGTCAATATGTCTCGCCATTTCAAGCTTTCCGCTTTCCCCATTTAGTCGGGTTTTTATTAGGGAGATGTCTTTGTAAGCCCTAGCACTGCCCTTGTAAGGCGATCGATTCCGCACACACGTTTTCCTTCAGAGGATCTGAATGTGTTCTTTTAATTAAGTTGCTCTGTAGCTCAGCAAACTGCTGAGAATGATTGAATTTGCAGTGACAGTTTACACTCCTTTGACCCATTCTAACCAGAGGCATTTCCTGAGGACGTATAGCAGGCAATGATATATCAAATGATAATAAAATACATTCAAAAACACACCGATTGCATATAAAACAGGTTAACTAACTGATAGCATATGCTCAGTGTCAGGCAGTATGCACATATCACCTGCTAAATGCAAAAAGTTCAGTCGGGGTTGGGGAGTAACGAAATACAAGCCACTTAGTTACGTATTTAAAATACAAAATTTGAGTCACTGTATTTCATGACAGTTCCATTTGAAATGGGTGGTAATCAGATTACAGTTCCATCTGAAAAGTGTTTTAGATTACCAAAGTGATTACTTTGAGTTTTAATGTCATTTAAACAGCGATTGGTGATTCTCTGACTCTGACCGTCTGAAAAAGACGAGTTCAGTTTCATGTTTTCCACTGTTTTCATGTTTTGTGAGTCATTTTATAATTCACTCGTCACTGCAACTTTTTCTCACAGTTTGTTTTTTCCCTCACAACAGTTTGTATTTCACAATTCTGACTTCTTTTTCTCAGATTTGCGAGATTTAAACTCACAATTGCAAATTATAAAGTCAGAATTGCGAGATATGAACTTGCAATACTGACTTTTTTTCTTGCAATTGTGAATTTAGTATGTGAGTTTATATCTCATAATTCTAACTTTTCTCAATATTGTGAGTTTATATCTCATAATTCTGACTTTTCTCAATATTGCGAGTTTATATCTCATAATTCTGACTTTATAACTCACAATTGCAACTTCATATCACACAATTCTGAGGGAAAAAGTCAGAATTGTGAGATAAAAACTTGCAATGACCTTTTTTGTGTTTGTTTCACACTTATTAGTATTTCAAAGTATTCTAAAGTATTTAGATTAAGTGACTAAACTTGAGTAATGTAACGAAATACGTTACAAATGACTTTTTAAAGCATGTATTTTTTTAATCTGTAGTGAAATATGTTTTAAAAGTAACACACCCAGCCCTGGTCCTAACTAGGCCCAGATTGATCTGCAAGGCTAGAATACACTACACAACTTGTGGCCAATTTTTGCCCCATATACAGTCTGGATGAGTCGACAGAATCAGAGCCAGTCAGAGTTGAAAGATAGTGGACACAGACATCGTTTTTTCAGACAATGACTCTGTCCAGTCAGAGGATATCAAACACATTTGGTATTTTGCGACGATTCAAGAACAAATATGACTCCTAGAAGCAACACGCGTTTCACGTCGAGTTAGTTGTCGAGTCACCTTTACTCAGCTCGAGTGAGCATTGATTCAGTTGAGTTGAAGAACAGTGTTGAAGTTGCATATTGTCAATTATGAAACTAATTCGATTCAGCTATAAAGCAGCTCTACAGAAGACAACAGGCAATGTCATCGTTCAGCTCAATCGCTCTTATCAGACAGCGTCAGTTCAATCAATAATAGAACCGAATATTTACTCTTTCCCCTCCTTCTGTCATTTATTACACCATCCCTGCGTCCCATCCTATGTATGCAAAAAAATGTCAGAGGGGTTTGAGTGACTAACAATCAACATCAAACCTGATAAAAATATTCATTTAATTTTGTCCCTGCTTTATTTCATCTGTAACAGCAATGTGAACTTTTAATAAAAATCCATTTGGTCATTAACTTTTAAATGCACTATTATGCAAAAATATGAGAGTTCTCTATATGAAAGACCCACAACTGGCAGATCAAAGTGCTGCTATTTTTCTCTCCAATACTGTTGGAAAATTTAATTACATGATGAGGATGATTGGCAAGATGATTGACAGGCCAGTTTATGGTGACAGAATTCAAGTAACTATATGAGAGAACTTTCGTTAAAGACTCAAAACAGAAAGATTACATACTTTTAGGGCATTGTATTAGTAGGGGAATTGGGATGCAGCATATGCTTCCCCAAGTTTTTCCAGCTTTCCACGTTTCACTGTAGGGGGTGTTGCTGTTATGAGTCTTCTGAAATTGTACATCATCTCTGGATCCAAAAATAAGCGAAGAAGCTGCTTATGCACAGTTAAGCGAATGTGATCATCAAACATTCAACAGCATATAAACAAAAACTGCCTAATGTTACCAAATAAAATGTCGAGCTATGGGGGTGTTGATGGACTCAATCTTCTCCAACTGCGTTTTCATCATCGTTGTGAACCCGATCCGGATGAGGTCTTGGACAAATGGTCTTTTTTTCCAGCTTTTTTTTTTTTATGTGTTTTATGAAACTTAAGCCGCAGTTCCACTGAAATTACCTGGGACAATTTGTCCCCAAAACTGTTTTTTCCCCACAAACCTCTTGCTGTCTGCGTTTCCATTGCGTTCTAAAGTACAAGGCAAATTAGTCATGTGACATAGGACCTTCCAGTTCCCGCTGGATGTCATCCTCCTCATATAAGCTTAATAAAGTTTAATAACTCTTACAGACTTTTACAAAATGGGGGTTGAAATAAAATTCTGCGTGCGTCAACCAATCAAAATTCTGCGTGAACTCAACCAAGCAGCATATTCAGCACATAAGTCTCGTCCCCAAAAGTTCCTGAAATGAGCTTTCTCAGGGGGAAATTATTACCTAGATTTTTTTTTTCAAAGCAGATGCTCTTCTTTCCTTTGACATATTGAAAGTTTAGGTATTAATAAAACAAAATATTTAATATTTCCATTTTATGTAAAGGATTATACTCACAGCAAAGATCCAAAATATTTTGCTAACATGTGTAAGCAGCACTTCAAATCTCTTCCCTCAATTACAACAGCAGCATAAAGTGCAGTGTACGCAGATGCTCGTGACACCATAGCTTTAGTGCTTTTAAAACTGACTTTCTTGATCACAGGATTTTCTTATCTCGGCTGGAACAGTCAATTGGTATGAAAGGCATGGTATTGAAATGGATCCACTCTTTCCTATCCAATAGAAGAGTTTCAGTTAGTTTAGGTGCTCATTCATCCTCAGCGACTCAACTCACCTTTGGCGTACCCCAGGGATCGATTCTGGGACCTCTACTATTCTCATTATAAATGTTACCCCTAGGATCAATTATGAGTAGATTTGGTGTCTTATCACTGCTACGTGGACGACACCCAACTCTAAAACAAACATAACCTTGCACATAAAAGATTAGAAGCATGTCTTCACAAACTTAAACTGTGGCTCGCTAATAATTTTATGACAATAAAACTCAATTTGGTCCAAATGAGCTCTCAAACAGAAATCCTATCGATCTAGGCACCCTCACACCACACCTTACCTCCAATGTTAAAAATTTAGGATTTTATCTCGACAGTAGTCTTAACCACCTACGCCGGTTGGCCAAAGTCAAACCACTTTTAAGTAGGGACAGCTTTGAAATACCTTTTATTTCCACACAACTCGACTACTGTAACACATTATAAACTCACCTAAAGGATTATTAGGAGCACCATACTAATACTGTGTTTGACACCCTTTCGCCTTCAGAACTGTCTTAATTCTACGTGGCATTGATTCAACAAGGTGCTGAAAGCATTCTTTAGAAATGTTGGCCCATATTGATAGGAGAGCATCTTGCAGTTGATGGAGATTTGTGGGATGCACATCCAGAGCACAAAGCTCCCGTTCCACCACATCCCAAAGATGTTCTATTGGGTTGAGATCTGGTGACTGTGGGCCATTTTAGTTCAGTGAACTCATGGTCATGTTCAAGAAACCAATTTGAAATGATTCGAGCTTTGTGACATGGTGCATTATCCTGCTGGAAGTAGATCAGAGGATGAGTACATGGTGGTCATGAAGGGATGGACATGGTCAGAAACAATGCTCAGGTAGGCCGTGGCATTTAAACGATGCCCAGTTGGCACTAAGAGACCTCAAGTGTGCCAAGAAAACACCCCCACACCATTACACCACCACCACCAGCCTGCACAGTGGTGACAAGGCATGATGGATCCATGTTCTCATTCTGTTTACGCCAAATTCGGACTCGACCATCTGAATGTCTCAACAGAAATCGAGACTCATCAGACCAGGCAACATTTTTCCAGTCTTCAACGGTCCAATTTTGGTGAGCTCGTGCAGACCGTAGCCTCTTTTTCCTATTTGTAGTGGAAATGAGTGTTACCCGGTGGGGTCTTCTGCTGTTGTAGCCCATCCGCCTCAAGGTTGTGCGTGTTGTGGCTTCACAAATGCTTTGCTGCAGACCTCGGTTGTAACCAGTGGTTATTTCAGTCAAAGTTGCTCTTCTATCAGCTTGAATCCGTCGGCCCGTTCTCCTCTGACCTCCAGCATCAACAAGGCATTTTCTCCCACAGGACTGACGCATACTGGATGTGTTTCCCTTTTCACACCATTCTTTGTAAACCCTAGAAATGGTTGTGCGTGAAAATCCCAGTAACTGAGCAGATTGTGAAATACTCAGACCGGCCCGTCCGGCACCAACAACCATGCCACGCTCAAAATCGCTTAAATCACCTTTCTTTCCCATTTTGACATTCAGTTTGGAGTTCAGGAGATTGTCTTGACCAGGACCACACCCCTAAATGCATTGAAGCAACTGTCATGTGATTGGTTGATTAGATAATTGCATTAATGAGAAATTTAACAGGTGTTCCTAATAGTCCTTTAGGTGAGTGTATGTCAGGCTACATCTCTCCTCAATCTCTCGTCTCCAAATGGTAGAGATCATATCACCCCAATGTTACGCCCTCTACAGTCTGATACCAAATTGATTAGTATTCGTTTATAAAGATCTCCGCAATCGAGCCCCCAAATATCCCTTCCAGATCATCACTCGCATATCTTGTCTGTCCCTCGATCTCGCCTACAAAGCTGGGGTGATCGAGCTTTCGCAGTGGCTGTAAGCTATTGAACACGGCATGCTAAAACCGTAGCTAATCCACGCTAAAAACGCATCCTTTCTCTTGTGCTCATCCTTCTGAACATATCCTCTCAACAAGAAACATTTGACTATTGAAATATTCGAAACTAATTTATAACTTGTTTCTGATTTATGCCTGCCCTGCGGTTTAGACTAGGGGTAAATTAAACTTGATAGTCAATTAACAACACTATGCTATAGTAATGCAGACAAATGAAAGAAAAAAAAACTCCCTCTGCATTCAGTTACGACAGCCACCTGTTGGAGACCAATGAAATTGTTTTTTTCTTTAAATAGCAGTGGATCCCCAGCTTGCATGATGCCTTTAGCTGGGTAATTTATGGCTTATGCAGGGCAAATGGTACCGCGGAGACGCTGATCATTATTCATCTCAGCACAAGTTCTCAAACGCGTCCCGACAGACTGCAGATACAGACACAGGCCAGTTGCTTTTGCTGAGCTTTCAACTTAACAGTAGCAAAGCACAGAGATTAATCCTGTGAAAACAAAGATTTTTGGAAATTAAATGACAAGATGCAATTTTCCACCCCGCTGGCCTGCTGCACGGGTGCTGGAGGCCGACAGCTCAGCTGATGGGCTGCCCGTGTGCAAATGCGCATGTGGGATTTCACTCTGGGTGAAATGTGTGTTTATTACCAGGGTCGGGGAGTAACGGAATACAAGTAACTTAGTTACGTATTTAAAATACAAAATTTGAGTCACTGTATTTCATTTTAAATGGGTGGTAATCAGATTACAGTTCCATCTGAAAAGTGTTTTAGATTACCAAAGTGATTACTTTGAGTTTTAATGTCATTTAAACAGCGATTGGTGATTCTCTGACTCTGACCGTCTGAAAAAGACGAGTTCAGTTTCATGTTTTCCACTGTTTTCATGTTTTGTGAGTCATTTTATTATTCACTCGTCACTGTGACTTTTTCTCACAATTTGTTTTTTTCCCTCACAATTGTGAGTTTGTGTTTCACAATTCTGAATTCTTTTTCTCAGAATTGCGAGATTTAAACTCACAACTGCAAATTATAAACTCAGAATTGGGAGATATAAACTTGCAATACTGACTTTTCTTTCAATTGTGAATTTAGTGTGAGTTTATATCTCATAATTCTGACTTTTCTCAATATTGTGAGTTTATATCTCATAATTCTGACTTTTCTCAATATTGTGAGTTTATATCTCATAATTCTGACTTTATAACTCACAATTGCAACTTTATATCAGACAATTCTGAGGGAAAAAGTCAGAATTGTGAGATAAAAACTCTCAATGACCTTTTTTGTGTTTTTTCCACACTTATTAGTATTCCAAAGTGTTCTAAAGTATTTAGATGAAGTGACTAAACTTGAGTAATGTGACGAAATACGTTACAAATGACTTTTTAAAGCAAGTATTTTGTAATCTGTAGCGAAATACATTTTAAAAGTAACCCACCCAGCCCTGTTTATAACGACATACCACACAGCTGTAATCTTTAACGCGAGCCCTGACTGTAAGTTGGTTTTGCACATGTATCCTGTACTTGATGAGTGACGGTGGATGAAAGTTTTGCATCAATCTCCTTTCCAACTAATGTTCACATGATGGACTTCTCTGAACTTATACACAGGCCTCAGGCAGCGGCTTCAATATACCTTTAGAAACCTTTAAAAAAAAATACCGTCCCAGCATTTTATAAATACCACGCCTAATGATAAATTTATGGATATTACAAACCATGCATGCACTTAAGTCTTCGTACAATATTGAAATAATCTGGGTTATTTTTGGACATCTAGTCACTCTGAATATGCTGAGAGCGTATGAAGTCCGAGATTGCTGACTGCTGGTGTTTTAAAGTTGCACTGACGTGATAACTAAGTAAAAGTTGCATTCTGTCATCGGTCTTTCACCACTGAGGCGATTTCCAGTGACGTGTCAAGCTTGCTTGAGTGAGAATGCTGAGTTGTAGAGAACGCTGCATGGTCAAAGGCAGATTTTCCGTCTTCAAAGGTCTGCTTGATTACAATGGATCCTGGTTTTCTACATTCTTCTCTTCCAATCTTTAGAGGACACTTGAGTAACTACGGGGAAGGCATGCTGATTAGGCGGCACACTTCTATTTGAACCTCCTGCATGGATCTGATGTCTGGCTCATTCAATAACGTGTTTCTGAAAGCACTCGAACACATTATTACAGTAAGCCTTTGATCTCTTCCATCCTAATCTTGTGTATGAAGACTTTTGACGTTAAATTGAACCATTATTCTTCCAGTTTAAACACTCCCTTACTAACATAATGAATAATTGAATCATTTAATTTATGACTTGTACTTCACGTTGTAATGCTGGAGTAGTCTGCTTCCTATCAAGATTTTTTTATCTAAACATCTTATGGAGGTTTACATCCTGTCATCTTTGACTCCTGAGGGCTTTATGACTTAAAGACACAATTTTCTGTAGAGTTGAAACAGCATGGATTGTGCAAATAAAACGATTTGACTGTCTGCATAAAGTCGGGTCATTTTACTCTGGCAAGATTTACTCTCTTATGTCTGGATGACATGTTAAGCATTATTACATTATTATTATTATTATGGTAGCACTTTATTTTAAAGTCCTGTTCTCATACTATGTATTTACAGGGTTGGGGAGTAACGAAATACAAGTAACTTAGTTACGTATTTAAAATACAAAATTTGAGTAAGTGTATTTCATTAGTTCCATTTGAAATGGGTGGTAATCAGATTACAGTTCCATCTGAAAAGTGTTTTAGATTACCAAAGTGATTACTTTGAGTTTTAACGTCATTTAAACAGCGATTGGTGATTCTCTGACTCTGACCGTCTGAAAAAGACGAGTTCAGTTTCATGTTTTCCACTGTTTTCATGTTTTGGGAGTCATTTTATAATTCACTCGTCAATGCGACTTTTTCTCACAATTTGTTTGTTTTTCCCCTCACAATTGTGAGTTTGTGTTTCACAATTCTGACTTCTTTTTCTCAGAATTGCGAGATTTAAACTCACAATTGCAACTTATAAAGTCAGAATTAGGAGATATAATCTTGCAATACTGACTTTTTTTCTTGCAATTGTGAATTTAGTGTGAGTTTATATCTCATAATTCTGACTTTTCTCAATATTGTGAGTTTATATCTCATAATTCTGACTTTATAACTCACAATTGCAACTTTATATCATGCAATTCTGAGGGAAAAAGTCAGAATTGTGAGATAAAAACTCGCAATGATCTTTTTTGTGTTTGTTCCACACTTATTAGTATTCCAAAGTGTTCTAAAGTATTTAGATGAAGTGACTAAACTTGAGTAATGTAACGAAATACGATACAAATGACTTTTTAAAGCATGTATTTTGTAATCTGTAGTGAAACACATTTTAAAAGTAACCTCCCCATCCCCTGCATATTTATTATTTTTATTACAATAACTGTATAATAACCAGGAACTAACCATGAACCAATCCCTAAACCTAACCTTAACACATGTAGTTACCTTACTGCAGCCATTATTATTATTATTATTTGGAAATACTTTATTTTAATATGTCCTTGTTACATGTATTTACTATAGTAATAACCACAAATTAGGCATAATTATATATAACTAACTCTAAACCAAACCCTAATTCTACCCTAACCCTAAAGTAAGCACATGTACCTTATTAATATATAATTTCACAGTGATATTTTTTTTATGGATGGGTTTCCCTGTAATAGTTTATATGCATGCATTTAGCAGACGTTGTCGTCTAAAGCAACTTACATTGTATGAAAGGCATTTTTTTCCACATCAATTCACTCACTTGTTTGTTCGATGAACTTAAATGAAGAAAAACAGGCAATTAGTTGAGGACAGTATAACAAGTTAATTCAAACAAAAGATATTTTGTCAACCAAACTTAACTTTTGTTGTAATACACTTCTCTTCAGCACAACAGTTCACATCTTCACCATTACTGAACATTAAACGCTAATAAATCATTCTCTCTGCACAGCGACGTCCTCCAGAACCAGACAAGTCTTCTGCACAGGCCAGCTTCCACTCCAACCATATGGCGGTGTGATATATCCAATCTTCAAGCGGAAGGCACTGGATGAAATATTCTGAATGATATCAATCCACAATCTGACGTGTGATGCCGCCTGAATCGTAACCGCACAATGCGGTTTCATTTGGCCCGGTGCCCCGACTGAACCTGGTTTCTCACAAGGATTTGTTTTTTCTTCCATTCTGTCACCTGATGTAGTTTGGGTTCCTTGCAACTATCGCCTCTGTCTTGCTTAGTTGGGGACGCTCATATATACTATTATTGATCTGACTGTACAGACACAATTAGGCTGCTTGAACTCATTACATTTCGATGAACTTCACCGTTATTGAACTGAACTGAGGTCAGCTGAACAACGACACTATTGTCTTGTAAGAGCGCCTTCACAGAAGAATTGAATTGCATCGTTGAATCATTATTGTCCTATTTTATTATACAAATAAAGGTGAGCCGACTTGAGCAGTCCTGATTATTTTACAGATTTAACTCATAAAAACCAAGTTAATATAGAGTTCTCGGGAGGTGAGATAACGTAACAATGATATTTATTAAAAATCAACAAGCAAATATAGTAAGATAAAGTTCTTTGGCGTGGGTCCCGTCCGTGGCTTAGATCCGGAGGGTTGCGGACCCAGATATGGACTGGGACCATCCTGGTGGTGGTGGGGAGGATGGAGGTAAAGGTTGATCTTATATTCTCCAAGTGTTAGATAATGACTGGCTAGATCTAAACTAACATTTGAGTCTTGACTAACATAGGGTAGTCGTGGCCTAGTGGTGAGGGAGTCGGGCTTGTAACCTGAAGGTTGCCGGTTCGATTCCCACGCCGGCAGGAACTGAAAGTTCTCTCCACCTTCAATACCATGATAAAGTGACCTTGAGCAAGGCACCTAACCCCTAATTGCTCCCCTTGTAAGTCGCTTTGGATAAAAGCGTCTGCTAAATAATGAAAAATGAATCTTCCTGGCGCTAGAGCTTTCGTTTCTGCTCGTACAGTGAAACATGTCATGATTCGCTTCGAAAGTAGTAAATGTCACCAATAACTACGAAGGACTTTTGGAAAGATACACAAACTTTCCCAATCGTTTAGTCAGTTTAGTCAATGGACAAAGTCAATCCAATGAAACAACGATGGAGTAAAGATTCCATACGAGTGAAAAAGAAATCCCTTCGGTCAACAAGAGAAAAAGTTTTTTTTTGTGTGTTTTTTTTTTTAACAACCCATCTATTGACTTTAAAGGTTACTGTGGCAATAAAAGTAAATGCCATTGCTTTTCTCAAGAGCACCCTGAATAAACTCTGAAATGGGGATTGTTCAAAGTCAAATAACTTTTTGGTTCCTCTCCTCCACGTACGCAGCGAGTGGCTGGCCTGATCCATATCTGAAGTAATGACCCCCTCGTTTCTCTCGGCACCTACCCCCAGGAAGGTCCTGCTATTGTGGCGATGTGTTATTGACTCGTCTAAGAAAATCAGCAAACACAGAGTAATTGTTGGAGCCGGTGGTTCCCCTCAAGCGCCCTCCTCCTCCTCCTCCTCCTCTGACAAGCCAAATATAAATAAAAGAGGAGGAAAGTGATGAGAGGGGCCTGGAGCCACACCAGATGAGGAAAAGCCACAAAGGCGGGCAATGACACACATATCAGCGCGGCCCCTGCAAGGTAAACAATGACTCCAAATTATGAGCTGAAGTTTTAATTAAGACGAGGCTTTACTAATTACAGCCCCTGACAGCGATGATTGAGCCTGAGATCCCATGTTCTGATTAGTCAGAACTGTCGGAAACCTTGCTGCTGGGGCTGGAGACGATGATAAAATTACCTGCCCTTTCTCAGCGGGAGCGCTGCTCATCATCCTCAGCGTCAAGCTCCTGCCGGTGCTGTGAAGATGACACAGTGAACTGTGGACAGAGCAAGTGATGATTCTTAATAAGAGTGCGAAAGGGAAAGAGAGGAAAGACGAAAGTAAATAAAGGTGTAATTAATTGAGCCAGAGCATATTATAATATTCAAAGTACCTGATATCATTCTGATATTCACCTATCAATGATTTCTGGGTGTTATGATGATTATCTGGCTCAGTAATGGAATTGGTTTCAACCTGACTGGCGCCAAACGGAACTCTCTGGGAATCCGAATGCAAAAGCTTTTAGTATAGAGAACACATGTAAACTATTAACCACTTGTCCCTTAATAACTGTAACGATCGTCAGTTGAAGTGCCCGCTTTATACACTAGAGGGCACTTCACCATGGACTCTACACCAGAGCTTCCCAAACTGAAGAGGGGGAAGGCCCCCCCAAAAACATCGTAAAAGCTCCACGACCCCGTCGTTGAAAAAAATATATGCCGAGATTTACCTACAAATACGTTTATTAACATGTTTGTAAGGATTTCATTATGATGTAAACATTCTGTACAAATATATTTAAATCCATAACACTAACCTTACATACTTACATCAAAGAAATCAAATTTTAGAACAATTGGAATATTTTAATTATTTTAATATATTGATTTGGACTAGCTACAGCCCCCCTGCAATACCGCTACGGCCCACCGGGGGCCCATAGTTTAGGAAGCGCTGATCTACACCATTCACTCACTCACTGTCACAAGCTGTGTCTGAAAGCGCTCCCGATCCAATATATTGGCCATTTTGTCGTGCTGTTCAAATTCTGAGTGAACGACTTCATTCGTTCACTACTTTTACCCACAATCCTCTCTGATTTCCTCATCATTAAAGCGCCGTTACCCAAAATCCAACGCGATAAGACGATTGAGCGCGAAAGATAAATAAATATGGCGGACGGCAATACGGGAAGCGGCAACTTCTACAAACGTAAGTGTCATTTTTTATGAATTAGAACATCTTTGTAAAGATATTTTGAAGCGAAATGATACAGGTTTACACCATAATATATATACTTCTTATCATATGATGATTTGGTCGATTTTTCTCATATGTTAGTGAACAGTGTATTTAACCGACGTCTTAGAGTATGATGTATTGATGAATTTTTATTTGCTTTTGGGACGGATGAGGATGTTAGGCAGCTCATTTTAAATGGGTGTAGGAAATGTTAATGATGAAATTGTCTGCTATTAACGTCAGCGTCCGAATTCGCTCGCTCATTTTCGTTCACTCTTTGCTGATATAGTGCGCTTGACTGCCGCGCACTATATAGGGGTTAGTGAACGAGTGAACGAGTGGGCGCTTTCGGACACAGCTACACACTCACTCACTCACACCTGCACACTACATTTCCCAGAAGCCCTGTCACTGATCACCCCAGCCAGTTGTAGCCTATTATCTGGACTATTTAAGTTCCACACACACACACGCACGCAAACACAGTCGTGGAGTCTTGAAAATACCTTGCATTTTCAGTTCTATCCCTGTCTTGTTTTCCTGGTGATTTGCCTGTCTCTTTACCATTCGTGATTGTTTCTCTGCCTGTTTACCGACCACGATTCTGCCATTTCCTCTGACATCCTGTAGGGTCTAGTTTTGGTTTTTGTTCATTGTTATTGTTCATGTTTCAAGTCATTGTCATGTGTCATGTTTGTTTATCCATGTGCTCCAGCTGTCATGTTGTGTTATGTCATGTGATTCCCTGGTTTGTCATGTGATCCTGCCATGTGCTCCTTGTCATGTTTTGATTGGTTCACAGGTTAATCATTGTTTCACAGGTTTGTCATTAGTCTGTGCATTTATACCCTCATGTTTGCCTTGTTCCTGGTCGACGTTTGTGGATTTAGTCCCAGTATACCTGTTGGTGAGTGTCCTGTTTCTGTTCGTTAAGCCAAGTCAGGATTTACGTTGGATTTATGTTTTGTGTTTTGAACAATAATCTGCTCTTGGGTTCACTCTTCAACTCTCTTACAGTGGATTGTTACACATACCTGTTTGCTGTTCTGTGACTATTGCCTGTATGACCATCCTCTTTGATATTAAAATTGGATCTCATCCGCAGACTCGCCCTTTCATTATGTAACACAGTTCGTAATTATGGGAAGAAGGAGGCGAGAACCGGCGAACATTCAAAATAGTTTAATAATAAAATAAACAAACAATAAAACGAAAGTAAAAGTACGGCAGTTCCTCACGGCGACCGCCGCCCACACAAACAAAATAAAACACAACATAAAGTCCAGGTCTGGTCCTCTCTCGTCCTTCACTGTCGTCGTTCCTCTTTTATGCTTCCGGAGCTCCTCCGTGAGAGACACGAGACCGGTGTAGCGCGCAGGTGACGCTCATTATCACTCGCGCCACCGGCCTCGCGCCGTTCCCTCACGCCCTGCTCGTCACACATTACAATTACAGCCTAAATTGCTGTTTATTAGTAGTAAGGTAGTTGATAAATTTAGGTATTTGGTGGGATTGAGAATGCAGAATAAGGCATTAATGTTTGCTTAATAAACAGCCAATATTGCATTAATATTAGTAGTTAAAAGACCCTAAAATAAAGTGTTCTGAAATAAAGTTTACAAGTTGCTGCAATGACTAATACCTGAGTTTTCCTTAGGTTGATGGCAATATCTTTAAGTTTGATAGGATCACAGTAGTTTGACAACGTAACAAGAGACCTTCAAGCCATTGATTTCCATATAGTCCGCCATGAGTGATTCAGACTGCATTCAGGTGCCAGATCTCAACTGGAGGAGGAGGTCTGGGTGAATCAGAGACGAGTTGCAGTCATGCAAGACTCGGGCAGCTCAATTAGCTTGGCTCTGGCTGGCATCCTTCCTCCCACGAAAGAGGAAATTCAAGATGGCTTACACAGATATGCCTCTGCATGAGCTGTGACTTCTGCCACAGAGCCTGACTTATGGAGCCTGGCTGTAGGAGTTGATTTACCTGCACCTCATTCACCGTCATTCGACTATAGAGCAGCCTCACGCCAAACAACACGGCAGCCACAATCTAAGGAGGCCTTGCATGCTCAGCTCTTCTTTTGCATCATGACATCGATACATCATCACATGGTTCCTGGTATTCTAACACAGCATATAAGGCACTTTATTTTAAGGTGTCTTTGTTACACTGTAATTATGCATTTAAGTATCGAGTATTATTAAGTAACTACATGTACTTACTATAGGTTTAGGGTTAGTTGTATGTAATTATGCATAATTTATAGTTATTACTATAGTAACTACACGTAACAGATGTAACAATGACACTGTAAAATAAAGCGTTACCCAATTTTTTTTTTTTTTTTTCAGTTTTCAGTTTCAGAGAAGAGACCAAATCAACTTAAAATCAAACTTTGTCATTGTCACAGTCTGTAGGTGGTGCTGGGAAATGTAGTACGCTTGATTAAGAAAAGCAAGATTTGAAAATTC
Organism: Opsariichthys bidens; assembly: GCA_037194245.1. Taxonomy (NCBI): domain Eukaryota; kingdom Metazoa; phylum Chordata; class Actinopteri; order Cypriniformes; family Xenocyprididae; genus Opsariichthys; species Opsariichthys bidens. The sequence continues at coordinate 1,350,743 of CM074304.1, read as the reverse complement.
AGAGCGAAAATAGATACATTTAGGTGTTAGAAACACTAAACGGTAACACTTTATTTCGATGGTAGACATACATTTAACTATAAGTAACTTTGCAATTACATGTCAACAAACTCTCATTAGATTATTATTTTTCATTTTTCATCATTTAGCAGACGCTTTTATCCAAAGCCACTTACAAGGGGAGCAATTAGGGGTCAGGTGTCTTGCTCAAGGACACTTTAGTCATGGTGTTGAAGGTGGAGAGAGTCTGTTCATTCACAATCCCCACCTTCAATTCCTGCCGGCGTGGGAATCGAACCAACAACCTTCAGATTACAAGCCCGACTCCCTCACCACTAGGCCACGACTACCCCTATTAGGAGACTGATAGTAGACTGCCAGGTTAGGGTAAGGTGTTAGGGTTCAGGTTAGTGGAATAAGTATCTACTAATACTCTAACGAGAGTTAGTTGGCATGTAGTTGCAAAGTTACTTATTGTTAGTAGAATGTCTAAAGGGGGCCATCGAAATAAAGCGTTACCTATTAAACCATTCATAATCTTACGCTGCATTTATGTGTTTTTTCGTTCACTTGCGTTGTTTAGACCTACAGAGCTGAAATATTTTTCCAAAAATATATGTCTGTGTTCTGCAGAGCATCGTATTACACATCTGGGATGACATGAGAGTAACTGACAGGGTTATTATCGTTAAGCAAAACCATAAAAAATAATAACTTGAAATGAAATAAAAACGTAACTTTATTTTAAGTTGAAATACTAAATGAAATAAAACGTCAAACTGAAACTTATACTAAAAATTACGTCGGTATATTAAAGAAAACCGTAACAGTAAGGTTAATTAGTTACCAACATTAGTTAACAGGAACTAATACCGTAATGAACTGCATTTACACAGCATTTATTAATCTTTGTTAATGTTAATTTCATCATTTACTAATACATTATTAAAATCTTGCCAAAATTAGTTAATGCACTGTGTACTAACATGAACAACTGTATTTTCATTAACTAATGTTAACAAAGTTAAATACAGTAAGAAATGGTTGGTTCATGCCAGTTAACTTTATTGTAAAGTGTTACCAAGAAAACGAATAAAATGACAAAAACAAACAACAAAATTAGCTTGAACTCTTTGGGATGAGAAAGCAAGTAAAATGGAGGCTACTCCAGAGCGCATACTCCAGAGAACATAGCGCAAATCGATTTGGATGTAGCACTGCACCGTATTCGGATGTAAAATATTTTGCCACTCATTTACCAAGAAAGCAGACAAATTTAGCATTCACGTCAACAAGATGACATAACTCAATACTCAGAACCGAACTGCCAGATGTAATTATATGAAATCTACAGAGCTGTCTTTTGTTCATCATGGAAGATCAAACGCAGCCAGTGATTGGTTGATCCAGTGCAGTAATTGGTTTGAGTGCTCCATATGGAACAATTTTGCCATTTTGCTACTTTGTGTTTCCTTTCTTTGCCTACAGAACATCCCATTTCTTGTTATAGATAGGCTACCTGTCTACATTATTTTCTATATAGAAGTTATTTTGGTCACACTTTAGTTTACGGTCCAGTTCTTACCATTAATTAACTATGACTTTTGCCCCAATAAACTCGAAATTACTACTTGTTAGTAATCAGGGCTTGATAGGTTACTTTTAAAATGTATTTCACTACAGACTACAAAATACATGCTTTAAAAAGTCATTTGTAACGTATTTCGTCACATTACTCAAGTTTAGTCACTTAATCTAAATACTTTAGAATACTTTGGAATACTAATAAGTGTGAAACAAACACAAAAAAAGGTCATTGCGAGTTTTTATCTCACAATTCTGACTTTTCCCCTATATAAAGTTGCAATTGTGAGTTATAAAGTCAGAATTATGAGATATAAAGTCACAATATTGAGAAAAGTCAGAATTATGATATAAACTCACAATATTGAGAAAAGTCAGAATTATGAGATATAAACTCACACTAAATTCACAATTGAAAGAAAGTCAGTATTGCAAGTTTATATCTCCCAATTCTGAGTTTATAATTTGCAATTGTGAGTTTAAATCTCGCAATTCTGAGAAAAAAAAAAATCAGAATTGTGAAACACAAACTCACAATTGTGAGGGGAAAAAAAACAAACTGTGAGAAAAAGTTGCAGTGACGAGTGAATAATAAAATGACTCCCAAAACATGAAAACAGTGGAAAACATGAAACTGAACTCGTCTTTTTCAGACGGTCAGAGTCAGAGAATCACCAATCGCTGTTTAAATGACATTAAAACTCAAAGTAATCACTTTGGTAATCTAAAACACTTTTCAGATGGAACTGGAATCTGATTACCACCCATTTCAAATGAAATACAGTCACTCAAATTTTGTATTTTAAATACGTAACTAAGTTTCTTGTTTTTCGTTACTCCCCAACCCTGTTAGTAATGTAGTTGTTACGTTTAAGTATCGGTAGGATTATGGGATGTAGAATATGGTCATGCATTAATGTGTGCTTTAAAAGTATGAGCCAATCCTAGTACTATGCATGCTAATAAGCAGTGATATAATCATGAACATCAATGACAATTCAAATAAGAAAGCATAAAGGCATTAACAAAATTATGGTAATTATTGTGAATGAGAACTCCATATTAAAAGAACAATATGCAAGGACACTAGAGGATCTGCAGTGTATAAATGATGCGAAAGCAGTGTGGACTTTAATTTTCCTCGGTGAAATTTAATTAAAAAAAAAGTGCGTGTCATTTGTAACCCTGTTCCTCATTACCAAATGCTCAGCCACCTAAAAGCATGCAGAAACGTTTGAAAGGTTTGCGACGTGTCCCGAAGTCAAGGCTGTGTTCAAATGGACTAAATGTTGAGAACATATTGAATACCTAAGATGAAAATATAGGAAGTACATACAACAAAAGAAGTTGCACCAACTCCATGCAATTCGTACTTCCAGGAGTTGAATGCTGTGTAAGTATTACACAGTTTTCCTTCCTCCATCATATCAAAAGTTGGCTTCTGATGACGGACCAGGAGAACAAATGTCAAGTGAGGGGTTGAGAAGAGTTAAATGAGTTTATTTATAAAGCCACAATCAATCGGATGTAGCGAGGGATCTTATCTTCTTTAAAGCGATGTACATCCGAGTGTGACAGATTACTGAAAAAGACGACCGCGTCGGTTTTTGAGATGTGGGTGTTGCAGATGAACATGAGCACAGATTGGGAGAAAAAGTCCCAGTCCAGGACAGGCATGCCAGAAAAAATGAGAGGCTACTCACTGCAGAGATCATTCTGAAGGCTTCATCACATCACCCATGGTTTAACTTCACCTTCCGATAATCAGGAAGCACTGTGTCTTGCTACTAGTAGGACTGAACTGATTTATCAGTTGAGTATTTCTTTAATTAATCCAATAAAAGAAGTTTTAATTTTGTGCATTTTATTGAATAAGCATGTTATTTCACATCCCTGATCTATTTGAATGCATATGTTGTTGTCTAACGCAACGCTCTGGAAATTAGATCTCATATATGCTGTATATCTAAGCAGCTGGATCGGTTTATCTTTACTGTAAGATAACATTTTAATGAAATGCTGATATGAAACTGATGTAACAATGAAAATGTGTGTAAAATTTAATTTGCTCAGTTCAGAGGAAGCAACCCAACCACTTAGCTAGCTACAAAAGCATTAAAAATCTGCCTCCCTTTATTATTGTACTTTATGAAGTATATTTTCAGTCAGTCACCAGTCTCTTCAAGTAACACAATTGTAGTTCTTATGATTGTCAGTTGAAGTACCCGCTATAAACACTAGAGGGCACTTCACTGTGGACTCTCTCACACTCTCTCATTCATTCATATAGGACTACATCTCCCATAAGCCACGTACCCATTCACTGATCACCGCACCAGCTGCACCTCATTCAACAGTCATTGATTACACACACACCTGAAACACATCACCCACCCCTTATAAGCACCATTCTCACACCACACCAACTGCGAAGTCTTGATTTTGGTTATCCTGTCAATTCCCTGTCTTTTTCCCGCTCTTGTTTTCTGCCTGTCTGTTCAGTTTCTTGATTCTTTGCTGCTGACCTTAGTGGATTTACTGCTCTGAATTACTGGACTGTTGCTTGCCTACAACCTACTGTTTACTGTATTTACATATATCATTTGGCAGACGCTTTTATCCAAAGCGACTTACAAGGGGAGCAATTAGGAGTCAGGTGTCTTGCTCGCAGTAGTATTGAATTGTTTGTAAAATTGCTAAATGAATAGAAACTGAAAGAAAAGTAAAGTTCAAGTTAAAGATGACCATCAAAATGGTGACTTCAAATGAAACTGTTTATACTACTATCCCACAATGTACAATATGGTTATTCTTTTTACAGTAATTAATAGTGTTATGACAGAAAATGATCTAACCATCAGTGATTTTAGAGCAAACGTCTAAATTCAGTAACTTATTGTAGGAAAAAGCTGTTAATTCTTGTTAAATCATGGCCAGTTGTTTTACAGTGTAGTTATTTTCTAACCTTATATCATTATTTTAATGACTTAAAGTTTATTGCAGAGTTTTTTCTTAAAAACAAGGAGAGGGTCGACAACTGTGTCTCCCGAATCCACCGCTGGCATTTCTTCACAATGTCACTTCTTCACAGAAGGTAAACACATTCCCAGATCTAATCATCAACGGAGCCTGTGGCAATCAGGTGTGTGTTTATGTGTGTGTGTGTTTATGTGTGTGTGTGTCCTCCAGAGCTGATAACCTCCTAGAACCTCCATTAACCAAGAAGAACCGAATGTTTTATCAGCTCAAACTGACAGCATTCTTTTTCTTTCCTCATTTACACATGCAGTCAAGAGCATGTTCTTCAACCTGACGCCAACACCGCTTCATAACACAAACTGCACTTTACCAACATGCATTAATCTGTCAAACTTTTCAACCCTAACTTCAATGAAAAATATGTACAGTGGCAGTAGAGGGACTGTGAGACCCAACCAACATATTAAGCAGCTCCCCTTAGGAACAGTCTCCCATAAAGCAGAGATGAGAGCCATATGCAATGAGTGACATTTAGAAAAATGATCAATACTTAGAGAAGCAGTGGTATTACCATAGAATTTATAGCACCAAGATTTATCTTAGCCCCAGGCCAAGATACGATTAAGAGAGCAGAGGGCTTGTGGGACAGCTTAGCTTGTAAAACATCAGCCCGTAATTGGCATAGCATAATGTGGTGGTTACCATTAAAGGCATCTATTTCATTCTGTTATGTGCCAGTATTCATTTTGATTGTGGTTCCCATTTCATATTGCTGAGACAAAGAAAGACTGCAGTTGAACAAATAAGGAACTGCTCATGTACAGCACACAAAAGACGGGAGATACCATGTGTTTTCCAATCACATTGATGGTTATAATGTGCAGCACCCACAGAGCAATACAACTGCAGGAGGGCATCGCCATAAAAAAGATTTCTGTCTCTGTAACATTGTGTAATAGGCTTCCATAGAGAGCTCAGTTCAACTCTAGGGGCAATTCAACGAGAATTATCATATCACAACCAAGAACAGTAACATTTTGAATTAACATTATGAATTTAATATCCAAAACATGAGATTGGAGAGAAGATGAGATAGGATAGATGGTGGATGTTTATTCTAAGATAATAGATCAAATAAAAAGTGAAGTTCGGCAATGGAAATGGTATCCAATGATTGCTAAGATATATTACACAAAGCTGCTTATTCAAACAACTAACCAACACGAGCATATCATTCACAAAATATAAGGAAATGGTTGCTAACAGCTAGTCTCAATCTTATGCATTCAGTTTAGTAGAGGTCCTGGAGGGCCCCTGTCCTTCAGAGTTTAGCTCCAACTTGTCTCAACACAGGTATTTTTCCCAAAGGTGTCACATTGACCCAGGGAAGAGGAGCAGGACCTAAAGAGGACCCGAAATACAAAGATAATCCAAATGAGAAGTAAATGTTAATCATGAAAATCCATAATGGGAAAAGAGAAGACACAACAGCTTTACAATGTAGTGTAAAGTCAACGATAGACAGCCAAAGACTATAACACAGGGGTATAAATACACTGGGTAACAAGATGTTAACGAGGCACAGGTGAACTGATTAAAGAGAAAAATGGAATCTAATGTGGGTAACTAATGAATAGACACCAACAAATTAAACATGAGTCTAGTAGGCTGGCGGAGTGGAGGGAAGGAGGGCCCATGAGGTGGAAGTAGGCAAGGAAACTAGGAAAACGTAGGATACCAATACAAAGCCGGTAGAGGAGGAGGCCAGGGCAGAGTTGGCAGCGCAGGTGTCCAAGGCGGAGCCGCTTGGGACGATGGCCATGGTGGAGCAGGCAGAGTAGGTAACCACCAAGGTGGAGAATGAATCCCCCAATGTGGAGCAAGTCAACCTCCGTGGCAATAACTGAGTGGACATAATTTGAGGGTTCAGAGATGACTTCTGTGATGAGCAGGGTGGGCGAAAGGCCGGCGATATGAGTGATAATGAGCGTCAGCTGCGCACTACACCGGTCTCGTGTCTCTCACGGAGGAGCTCCGGAAGCATAAGAGAGGAGCGACGACAGTGAAGGTGGAGAGAGGACCAGGCCTGGATTTTATGTTGTGTTTTATTATGTTTGTGTGGGTGGCAGTAGCTGTGAGGAACTGCTGCCATTTTACTTTTGTTTTATTTTTGGTTTATTTATTTGATTAAAGTTATGTTGAAAGTTCGCCGGCTCCTTCTTTCCGTACTTAAGAACTACATTGGTGCCGAAACTCGGGAGGAAGCAGGGACAAGCTGACGAAGAGCTCTCGCTGCTGAGGGGGGATCGCGGTGCTGAGGAGGACGAGAGCAATTGAGCAACCGGTGGGACGGAGAGCTTGCTGCCATGCTCCTGGGACGAGGTGGGATGGCTGCCGTCCAGGAGGGAGCGGAGGAGTCGCCGCTGTTCGCCGTGGACTGGAGCCTGCTGCCTGCTGCCATGATGGGGAGGACCAGGGAACGGGGGACTCACTGTCGGCTGCCGGAGGAGCCATCGCATGGCACCGCGAGGAAGAGCCTCTCGGCTGGCTGAGGTCGGAGCAGCAGTGTGTCCAGAACTGGACCAAGAGGTTTTTTTTTCCTCTCTCCCCTCTCTCGTCTTGTCTGTCCTTACCACCAGGTGCTGCGGCAGGCAAAAAATTCAGAGATGGCCTCCTGGTTTGTGACAGAGCAGACAAAGGGTTCAAAAAACGGACATCTTGGCCATAACAGGGCTGAATCAGGTTGGTGGAAATGCATTGCATTTATATCTTTATTAAATCTGGACAGAGCACCTCTGAATGTGGTTTCATTCTGAGCACAATCTGCTGACAATGCATTTTGGGTTCTTTTACACCTGCCATTTAATGTGGTCAATTGAGGTGAATCACTCTGAATTCACTCTAGGCTTGTACAACATTAACAAAAAAATCCCACTGAAAGCTAAAGCTATAAATGTGTCTTTGTCATGGTGTAAACTTCTTTTCAATAAAACCAAAGCGGTGACATTTCTCACAGTTGCAAAATGATGATGGGGAGTCTAAGATTAGTATTCATAATTTTTGAAGCTCAAAAATATGCATTAATAAATACAAACAGACGCCAAGTAGAATATGACTTTTGTTTGATAGGTTTCTGTCACATCTACATCTGCTAATTCTCAATCCTGGCACCAGGGATTCCTTCTACCAATAGTATTGATCATCTCCCACTGATTAACAAACACTAAATATTTCTTTAATGCAACTCACAACCTGTTAAGTACCTGTCTACGTGTTATATTGATGTTGGCTTGCTGGATTATGAAACTAGTATTCATTTGTTTACTGACTAACTCCATATACTATTTACCTTTCTCTTAAATAGAGTCAGATTTGAATTGTCACGATTGAATGGATTGCTTCTGCTTTGTTGCCTGTAGACATTTGCTTATATTTACAGGTTTACAACATTGAGATTGAGGGTCATGGCAATGCCACTACAACTCGGGAATAGAGAAAAGCATCAGTCTCTGATGAAACAGAACATTTTGCAACACGCAGAAGTCAAGTTTAGATCATTAAACTTTAGTCTTGTTCAGCAGAAAACATTAACTAAATCATTGCAGGAAGGTTATGCATAGACCTCATCTTCAACAGTAAGTCTGTACAATCATGTCAGCATCTATTATGCATTCTGAAAAAGTAGTTGATCAAGGTTGGTTGGTTTTTCCAAAGAAATGTAATGAATCTGATTACCTTAAAGATTTCTGTTATGATGTTCAATTTATTCGCTTCTGCCTTCAGCATTTCCAATGCATAAATCAGAAAGAAAAAGGCCATAAATGAAACAATCTTACAATTTGTTTGAGATCCAATTCAATTTGAGGTTTTTGGTACCCTGGCACCGAGAGTGAGGCAGGGGAGCAATCAATCTGTTTACATCAATTGAACAGAGTAAAAGCCAAGTTAGTTCCCTGATTATTAGCTGACTCTTTGCTCTGGTCCTCCGCAATTCTTGACTGGTCCTTTGGCAGGTTCTTCAAATGGGGGTCCACATCTCAACCAAGCGGCTTTGCCGCCAAATGCTTGTTGCCAATGCCCACCACCGCAGACTTGGGCCTTCTCTCCGGCCTGGGCAAGGTTTTTTTTTTGCTCTACCTCTGTAACTTGAGCTAGTAAATAAACTCCAAACTCCCCAGTCTATGTACACACCAACTTTTCACATTTCCTTTCTCAACCCTGTGGGTTCCTGCTGTCAGTCTCCTATCAGCTTTCCCTCTAATATCTTTTGCATTAGGAGATGTTTGCAGTATCTGTTGGACCTAGGGAAGGCCTGGTCTTGGATCCTTGGGAAATCTATGGTCCTGATCTAATCTTCAAATTACAGACAATTTGAGGAAACATCAAGAGCTGCTTCTAAGAGGAGGTATACTGTGAGGGACACCATTATGGTTCCATCTGCTTTTTTATCTCATTTTGTACAGTTTCTCCCAATATTTTAAGAAGTTGGGAACATCCCACCGATGGCTCTTGATGCTATCATTAATGTAAACTTTCTTGGGAACAATTATCTCCAATGTCATCAAGAGGCGCAGGCATTAATCTCATAATTCTGACTTTTCTCAATATTGCGAGTTTATATTTCATAATTAGGACTTTATAACTCGCAATTGCAACTTCATATCACGCAATTCTTAGGGAAAAAGCCTTTTTTTGTGTTTGTTCCACACTTATTAGTATTCCAAAGTATTCTAAAGTATTTAGATCAAGTGACTAAACTTGAGTAATGTAACGAAATACGTTACAAATGACTTTTTAAAGCATGCAATTTGTAATCTGTAGTGAAATACATTTTAAAAGTAACCTCCCCAGCCCTGTGCATTACACATTATTAAATGACTGCATTAAAATAAGTGATATTTGTCTCGTTAGATGGGTTGTACGTCGCCTCCAAGATACTTTTTGGTTTTAGTCTTGGTGCCAAAAAGACCTTTCGTCACAGATTTAAGTGGGTTTTTCTATGCTGCTCTCGGTGTGAAGAGAACAATATTTTAATGAGCTGGGCATGATTCAGGGTGGCGTGATGGCTCTTACTAGAATCCTACGGCAACAGCATGGGGAGCTTTGAATACTAAGAATCTGAGTCCATTAATGAGGAATAGGAAGCCGGAGGGCTGCAGGTCTTGGTGCAGGCAGGGTGCACGGAGGCCACAGTCAAGTTTGCTGGATAAGGGAAGGGATGAATGCGAGTGTGTGAGTTTATGCGTGACAGATTACGGTTTGATATGTTTTCTGTACAGCTTGTCTTGACCTTCTGCTAGAGGAGCAGAGCTCCTTTGTGTTTCTAGGAGTCCAGCAGTGTGCTTATGATATTGTACGGCTCACTCTCTGACTCTGGAGTTCATAATACTGTACAGTGAATGATTTAAATGAATACAAGGCCAAGCCCTTTTTTCTACACACTATGAAGAGCTTCTTAGTTTGGGGAACAGCTAACAGAAGAACGTGTTTTATTGTTGAAAGCTGCAGAATCCTTGGTGCCTCACATATTAGTTTATTTCAGAGAAAAGGAGATATAGTAGCCGATAAAGAAAGAATCTTTACTACTGACAGTTATGTTTTTTTTTTGTTTTTTTTTTCAGTCAAAGAACACAATTTAATAGTTTGTATGTTTGCTGGAAATTAAATCCGTGACCTTGAGCACTGTTGGCAGCTCACAGTCAAACAGGTTATGTGTTAAATTTCAATTACATTTCCATTTATACAGTAAAGGGAATAATAGCTATTTTTGGTGTTGTAAAGTCATTTATTTTGTTTGCGAGAGAAAATGATCTTACACTGATTTCCCTTTGCAATTCTGTGTTTTCTAATATCGTGGCAATATTTTACGGTATATCAGTAACAGCCTTTCAAGAATTTGAGTTTGTATCCTTTCAGTTCACATTTCAAACCGATAAAATCCCACAGTGTTTTTCCAGGAACATTCTATGCAATGTCAAACTGCACTTTCTGATTATACTGTCATGGTTTAAATAAGGATGAGGAAAAAAAAGATAATCCAAACAAGGGAAACCAGGAATGCAACAGCTTACAAAAAGGTGCAGAGCCAGGTAAGAACAGTGAAACGCAGGGATATAAATATATAAATACAAGAAATGATTAGTTACTATGCAAACTAATGGGGGTAACAATGGAGACAAACAAGGCAATCAGGAACTAAACACAGGAAGAGAATGGGCACAGAAAATAACTTTATATTAGGCGTCCTTAAAGTGTTAGTTCCCCCAAAAATGAAGATTTCCTCTCCCTCATGTGGTTCTACACCTGTAAGATCTTCGTTCATCTTCACAACACAAATGAAGATATTTTTGATGAAATCCGACAGTTCAGTGAGTCTCTATTGATAATGAACACTTTCAATGTCCAGAAAGATCCTAAAACATGTTTAAAACAGGTCATGTGACTACAGTGGATCAACATTGATATTATAAAGTGACGTTAATACTTTGTGTGCGAGTTTTCAACAATATCCAGTGATGGTAGATTTCAAACACGTGAAGCTTCACGAATCTTTTGTGACGAATCAGTGGTTCGGAGCGCCAAAGTCACGTGATTTCAGTAAACGAGGCTTCGTTACATCATGAGTGATTCACAATTTCAATAGTTCACGTGATTTTGGTAGTTTGATACACAAACCACTGATTCAAAACAAAAGATTCGTAAAGATTCATGAATCAGTGTTTCGAAATCGTCTATCACTAGATGTTGTTGAAAAGTCATTATTTAGTTATTTTGGTTCATTAATGAGTGTTATACTTTTTGTGTGACTTTTCAACAACAACTCGTGATGGACGATTTCAAAACACTGCTTCATGAATCTTTACGAATCTTTTGTTTCGAATCAGTGGTTCGTGTATCAAACGACCAAAATCACATGAACTATTGGAACTGTGAATCACTCATGACGTAACGAAGCCTCGTTTACTGAAATCACGTGACTTTGGCGCTCCGAACAACTGACTCGTAACAAAAGATTCGTGAAGCTTCACGTGTTTGAAATCTACCATCACTAGATGTTGTTGAAAAGTCATTATTTAGTTATTTTGGTTCATGAATGAGTGTTATACTTTTTGTGTGACTTTTCAACAACATCTAGCGATGGACGATTTCAAAACACTGCTTCATGAATCTTTACGAATCTTTTGTTTCGAATCAGTGGTTCGTGCATCAAACGACCAAAATCACATGAACTATTGAAATTGCGAATCACTGATGACGTAACGAAGCCTCGTTTACTGAAATCACATGACTTTGGCGCTCCGAACCACTGATTCGAATCAAAAGATTTGTAAAGCTTCATGAATCAGTGTTTTGAAATCGTCCATCACTAGATATTGTTGAATAAAGTCGTGTTTTTTTGCTGTAAAAACGTATTCACGCCTTCAAATGTCAGAATCTGTCAAAGATCTGTACCCTCATTTATCGCAATGGCCGTTAAGTGGTTGAAGCTGAATTAATTGCAGTTTCACACTTTTATAAACAAAACCTAACCACAATCTTTGAAGAATAGCAATGAAACTCCTTCAACGCAATGCCCGCAATCATGAATCCCAATTCCCATTTCTCGGCTCATCCGAACAGTTTCAGCGTTTGACTCGTTGTAGAAATCGTCACACAGACTCACGACGACTGAAGAAGTTTCCTCCGTAAATCTGCTAGAATAGAGAAACGCAAGCGACTGCAAAACTGCCTTTTCCTCAACAACACCTCGAGATATCTACATCCACATCGCCCTCCATTGACTCCCGTGGAGTCGTCTGTCAAAAGAACGATGAAAAGGTGGAAGAAGGACGGGCAGCAGCGTAATGGAGGGACGACCAAATCCTCGAGCGCAAATCTTTTGATCTAGTAGCTTGTTAGGAGGACCGAGTTCTCGCGCTCGCTTTCTTCTCAATGGGCTGGTGTCTGTCTGCTTTTCACACCTCACATATCACTCTTTCGCTTCGCTCCAGGAGTATTCGTATAATCTCACAAGGTCACGCTGTGAAATCCCCGAACACTGTGGCTTATTGTGCCCATTTATTTTTGCACCTATCATCTCTCCTACCTTTCCAAAAGGGCACTTTAGTCCAGAATTCAGTGTTCTGTCATGTCTGCTGAATGTATAAAACGCACAGGCCAGATATCATTTCGACGGGTCTGTTGCCGACACCATACCCTCGCAGGTCAGAGCCGGCAGGTATCCCAAAGCCCTCCTCCAAATATGAGAGATAATTGGGCAGCACAAACACTTGCAGAAGTTGCCATGGCAACAGAAAGGTTAGGGTTCAGACTGCAATATGCTTTGGGAGCCTGGAGGCTATTTTCGTTCTCCATGAAAACTATTAAACACAATGTAGGAGGCAGTCTCTCATCCCGCCAGCAGGTAATGAAAGGTAGTGTGAAGACGGAGCATCTATACACTCAGGTCTCCTTACGTGCTCCCCAAGTGTCCATAAAGAGTGCGCATTTTAGTGAAACACCCTCAATGATCGACTCTTCACGTTCACAAGCATATTGTAAATTGACGCTCTTGTGTAAAATAATAGACTCAAAATCTGCACACACTTAGGCTTTTATGGGACAAACTTTGCTTGCACAGATTCACATTTGATCCTTCAGCGAATCCCTAATATATCTGCTGATAGACGCCTGGTTTCCAACACTCCCATGATTGAAAATCTAAGTATAAGTTAATGCAAATAATTAAATCTTCCGCATAAATCCAGCAGTTAAACTTTAATGCTTTATCAAGCTTTAGTCTCTTAATAATGAGACTAAAGGCGCTTGCTTCGTTTTTAGACGTCTAGGGAGTGAGAATGGGTTGAGATATGGCTCGGGTCCCTCGTTTGTTACAATTCAAAGGGGTTGTAAAAACTATAAGACCAAATGCTTAGAAAGTAACGTCTCACCTCTCCGCAACAAGACTCACAATCACACGCGTCTGACGGCGATCCCGAGGTTGCTCTCAATGGTTTTTAGTGCATTGTTATGTGGTTGCTTAAAAAAGCCGCACCATTTAATGCATCGTTCACAAACTGTGTTTATATTTAAAATGTGAATGCTCAGGATTAGGAGTTTGTTCACCCAGCTATTTCGTTAAACTCCACCGTGACTCTATAGGATTTTTCTTCTTTCGCTTTCCCCTTGTTTGACCAACTATACTTGTTTATCCAAAAAATAGAGAAATCCTTTATTAATTAAAAAACAGCATCCAAAACACACTTGCAAAAAAAAAAAAAAAAAGTCATTTTGTCCCCTGTAGGGTTTAGCAGGACTGCACACAGACACATGTTGGTCATTATGAGGACATTCCATAGGCGTAATAGTTTTATACTGAGGTAATGACATTTTCTAGCCCCTAACCCTATATCCATCACAGAAAACTTTCTGTATTTTTACATTTAGAATAAGTGTTCGTTTTGAATTACAAAACACATCTGTTCTTTCCGAGCAGTTTCACCAATTTCAGTTACCATTAGTACTAATGACAATGGTTTTCTGTATGCAAGGTGCAACAAATTGTAAAATATATATATATATGTATATAAATATGTAAATGAAAAGCCTTTAAAAAAACATTAAACTGGCAGTATGAACAGTAAGTAAAATTGAATCCAAATTTTCGTTGACAGCTAAATAAACGCTTTATGAAAGTATCGCTCTGACATCATCTCGCTGTCAGAAAAACGAACACACAGATGAAAGGATTTTCCAAAGGTGTGATTTACTACCAAAACTGGATTGAGATGGATTTATTTCATCCAAGTAAACTTGAGGAAATACATTAATTCTCAAAATGTGCTTGCTTTAGACCAATGGGCATTGTTTCTGAAGAACTTGACGGGACGAGACATGTATTTAAAGCATGCACAATAACTTTTAGATTATTGATGTACACTGACAAACTGAAAATTGCATTTCTAATGTAAATATACATTTTATATGTACTATTTTCTCCAACAGCCTTGGCATACTTAATAGTGCATCAAACAAATTCATAAAAAATAAGTCAATCAGATCCATAGCAGATTCCGAATGATCAAGGGTTTTGGACGTTGCAGTTCAATCCATTGCAAGGGTTCCAACGGTAGTGCGCACTCGTAAGTATTGATGCACATCCAGTTGAGTGAAAAAATGGAGTGGAACACAGCCCTGCTCTATATACTACCACATTCCACAAAATCTAGCCACATACAATGTTGCACAAACTCAGGAATGCAGAACTTTTTCAGAGCTCTGAAGTCTTTAATGCAGTAGGGAGAGAATCTCGGTGTTCCCACAGGGGCTCTGCAGGCGCGGAGTAACAGACCGTATATGACCTGTTGAGGAAGTCGATTTGGGGGGCATGCGAATGATGTGTCTAACCCACTGCATCTGCTGCCTTTGCTGAAGTTCCTTCAATGGAAAAGTTTGGCTGATGGTGTTTTAGAGTGTATAAGCTCATAAATATTAACTAGCGCCTGTTCCACGCTGATTTTGCATTGAGATACAATCTCAAAGAGGTTCACCGTTCATTAATCGAGATCAAGACTTACGGAGCAGATGGATTTCAGTCTGCGCAGCGCCGCTTCAAGAGAAGACCAAAGTGAAGCTCAATGTTTTCTCACCATTCCTGATTCCCAACATGCACCACTTACGAAAAAGTTAAAAAAAAAATTACTAAATATACTTGACTTATTGTTATGAATGTCCTCCATTCACCTGCCACCAGATGTCGCCCTCCCATTTCTGAACACCGTCACGGACTCCTTACACCACACTACACTTCCCATGAGCCCCTTATGTTAATTACTGGCCAGCTGCAGCCAATCTGCTCACAATTTAAGTCTGTCCCTGTTTGATTGCGAAGTCTTGTTCATTCTGTACATTTCTGAGCGCTACCTCTGTCTTGTTTTTGCCTGTTTTCGTATCCATCATCCTGTTGTTTATCTGCCTGCCTTTTGATCTTAGCCTGGAATATTGACTACGAGTTTGCCTTTCCCCTGTTGATCCTGTTCACTATTGAGTTGACCATTGCCTGGACGACTACGTTTTGGTATTAAAGCCGCACTTGGATCTCAACCCGCTGACTCCTTCGTTACACTTATACTGACAGAAAAGTCTTGAGATATTTGGCCAATAAACGTACACAATCTTTTGATGGAGATATATTTAATTAATATAATTAATTATTCCGAGTATGTGCTTTACGTAAATCAAGTTGGAAAGGTCACGCAAGGTCACGGAAGGTCCGGTGTCTACAAAGTGAACGCGCAAAGACAAAGTTGAACACTCTTTACAAAAAAAAAGTAAAACAATGATGTCGGACGAATTTGAAGCTGGAAATGAGAAAATGAGAGTTTTTCGCCACGCTACGTCACGTGACCTTTACGTAACGTGTGGAGCATCCAAGAGCAGTGCAAGACGAGCATTTGTGGTTAAAAAGTATATAATGTTAAAAAGTATATAGTGTATTTTTTTTTTAGATCGCCAGATCAGACTCTTATTCCTCGTCTGGGATCATGTAGATCCTTTGAAGCTGAAACTGACATTTGGACCTTCAACCCGTTGAACCCCATTGAAGTCCACTATATGGAGGAACATCCTGGAATGTTTTCCTCAAAAACCTTCATTTCTTTTCGACTGAAGAGGGACAGACATGAACATTTTGGGTGACTTCGGGGCGAGTAAATTAACAGGAAATTTTAATTCTGAAGTATCATCATATCAGAATGATTTCTGAAGGATCATGTGACAGTGAAAACTGGAGTATCGATGCTGAACATTCAGCTTTGATCACGTGAATTATTTTGAAGTACAATACTATTTTTCGTCAAACAAAAAAGAGCAGAAAGAGACTTCGGTAACACTTTAGTTCACATGAACTGCACTTATACAACATTATTTTGTTCTGTAAGTGTATTTTGTTCATTTCAACATTTAGTAATACATTATAAAAATCTTGTTAATGCACTGTGAACTAACAAGAACTGTATTTGCATGAACAGTAACAAAGATTTGTAAATACAGTAACAAATGTATTTCTCATGGTCAGTATGTTTAACTAAGGAACCTTATTGTAAAGTGTAGAGACTTCTTTAAAAAAAAAACATTGCAGAAATCTTACCGACCCCAAACCTTTGAAAGGAAGCGTACCATACATGAAACTGTATACGTTAAGCACAGTTCTATATCTACTGATCTAGAAACGCTAATATAAATGAAACCGGAAACACATCATCTAGACATTGGATTCAACGTAAAATGAGACCACATCTGTGGTCTCGGGTCTGATCCAGAAGCTTTTTTCTCCCATTGTGAGGAAATAAGACACAGGATGCAGTTCCCAAAGAGTCCCTCGCATTTGATAGCAAGCAGTTTACTCTGAGGATGAGATGCAATGCTCACTTCAAAGCATCTGCTTTTGTGCCAGCAGACCATGCTGATGAAGAATGTTGCCTCCTCTTCTCGCTCACCCCTGCAGCTATTTCCACCTCCCTCTCCCACTTCTTTTGCGTCCAGTCCTTCCTCTTTCCCTCAGACAGCAGCTTATCTGCATTAAAGAAGCTGTCACTGACACCCCAGCAGAGGAATACTGGAAACGAGTCTGGCACTCGGTGTCGGTTCTGTGCGAGTGAAACTGCGGCAGATAACATGAAACCTGGTGAGCCATAAAGAGTCAGAGAATGCTGGTCTTATCTAGAGAAACACACTGAGAGATGCTTAATCCATTACGACTGCAATCACGCCACCAGTGAGGAACACATACCCCCACACATAGACCTGATAACAAAGCCATACATCATTCAGTTCTCTATCTATCAGAATTCCTTTAAAATGCAAATGTACGGCGTCAAGTGTACGGTCGATCTTGCTTGTCTTTCTCAAATTGTTCAATAAAGGAAGAATTCTGAATTGTTTAATGAAAACAACTAGACGTTAGTGGAGGAAAGTGTTCTGGTTGAGCCAGGAAGCCTGTGGATGTTCTCCTTGTGCTGGTGTGGGATTTCTCCCAGTGCTCTTGTTTTTGTTTTTTTTTCCCACAATCCAAACATGTGCTGCATAGGTAAATTGAAGAAGTTACCCGTGAACATGTGAGAGTTTGTTCACCCTGTGATGGACTGGCCATCTGTTCATACTGGCACCAGCATCCCTGCAACCCTACACTGGAGAAACGATTTGGGAAATGGTCGGAATTTACTCTCCCACATACACACAAGCAGGGCTGGGTAGGTTACTTTTTAAGTTTAAATATCGGTTTTTACTTGGTGTGTCAAATTTGGTGGATTTTCAGGGATTTTAAGGAATGGGTTCTTGGTGATTTTGTTTTGGAACCTTCAGAAAACTTTAACTTGATTTCTCTCAAAACTGACTCTTTCGACTTCAAACTGGTGTAGCTCAGTCATTTTTTTGTTCATAATTTTGAAGGATGTGAGAATAACAAGAACTCATTTTTGAAAATGTGCTCATTGCGACTCCTTTTGCCAACATGGGTCACATTGATTTGTGAAACTCAATCTATTTATTTGGAATAACGCAACAATTCTAACCCCATGCAATTCGGCTACTTCATTTTTAAGAAACCGACCAGAAACAAAAATATCAGAAATAAAACATTTTTTAAAATCACAGCCTAGATTTAAATGTTTATTATACAACCTGATTATGACTGTTATTGTTCTCAGAGAACTACTTACTGTAAAAATATAAGGGCAGTGTCAATAACTGAATCCACACCTGTTGCAAAATTCTCTCATAAAACAGACAAGTCAGTGAATATAGTGTATTGAATCCTCTCCTCCACTGACATCCATTAAACAAAGTCAACCCTGTCATTAATGCAAAATTATTACCCAGCAATATCATTTCTTAATAAAATTCCCATGATCTTCATGTCAGTGTATAGACGGAAAATGCTTCTCTTTGAAAGCAATGGGTTTGCCAGCAATGCAATAAAGCCACTAAAGAGCCCTTTTGGGGTCTTTAGTGACTCACAGAAGTCTTGGATATGTGGGATTTATTGGATGCCCAGGGAGTGAGAACTGTTTGAAATGGGTTGAGCTCTCAATTTCCCCTGCGTCTCCTTCTGGCTGGTTGGACTGTTGCAGGACTTGACTACCCACCTGTGTTTGGTGTACATGGATGTTTACAAAGTAGTTGTGTTTGCCTCTCCTTCTGCTTTGGGTCCTCTCTCACAGAACCTGACAGACAGTGTTGAATATGCCCAGTTTGACGCCGGATCCTGTGGATATAAGGAAAACAGATCTCCAGAAATAGGTTTTCAAAGTAGCACAAAACGGACTGCTTTTCTCGCATGCTAATGTAGTCCCCTCCCATTCGACCCGCTCCGAGCGAGCCTCGAACCCGGGTCATGGGAGTCGGACGCTCTAACAAGGAGTCTAAAGGCTGCAACCTCTAGCATCTGTCATCTCTTGAGGTCAGAGGAGTGAGGTTTACTCGCACAGCAACTACTAGCTGGCCTCCGTTACACTCACCCCCCCTAAACCTCACTCCCATCCGGGTCACGGCACCAATGTAACCCCTCTACCCAGGTCCAACTCTGTTCTCTCTGAGCGGGTCTCGAACCCGGGTCCACAGCAACTACTAGCTGTCTTCCGTTACGTTCACCCCCCTAAACCTCACTCCCATCCGGGTCACGGCACCAATGTAACCCCTCTACCCAGGTCCAACTCTGTTCTCTCTGAGCGGGTCTCGAACCCGGGTCCACAGCAACTACTAGCTGTCCTCCGTTACGTTCACCCCCCTAAACCTCAGTCCCATCCGGGTCACGGCACCAATGTAACCATGTAACCGGCAAATTATAAGTGTTACTTAAATGTACATTTTAAATCAATATGTTTTTGTTTTAAAGAATTCGATGCGTCGACTGACATAAATCACATGTAAAGTTCTTCATTATAGTGTTTTATTTTATATTCCATTTATTAAAAAAAAGCGCTATAAAAATAAATGTGAATTGGATTTAAAGTAAATATATTCTAGATGTACTTTATAAGTACATTACAAATATATTTAAATACATGACATTCAATCTAAATTACATTCATGCGTCTTTTGCTTCCCAAAATGCCTGTCAGTACATTTGACACTTTAACCATATTTCAAATATAAAAGATGTAGGTCCTACTTAAGCAGGTCCAAAAGTTGAATTTAATAGAAATGTAGACTATAATACAATTGAAAAATGAAAATGAAAATGTAAGTAATATGCATTTAGCACACACTTCAGTATATGTATTTAAAGTATATCATAACTACTAAAATGGAAGCTCACAAGTGGCTGATTTAGAAAACTCAACTCAAAATGCTTCTCAGGAGACACTCAATTCACAGTTGATCGACATCTTGCAAAGCAAATGCTCTGATGAGCATGGCATAGATATGAGATAAAATAGTGTAGAAGTATTTATACAGATACTTTACTCACGGTAGTCACTACAGTCCCCTGAACTTTACACAATAGTCTGAATTTGTGCCAGAAATTATGTGTAAAACTGCATAAAAGAAAATGTTATTGGAGTTTTGAAAATTTTGAAAATCATAATGTTCATCATCGCTGATTGTCCATTTCTAGGTGTAGTGCTGTCAACAACACACACCACAGATCTGACAAAAGCAGGAGATGGTTCGATAATAGCCAGTGCACTGATCTATGGGTCACAAAACACACTGCAGCACTGAATTAGGACTAACCAATTTGCTCCATTTGTCTCACATACATACCCTATACTCTCAGCGCTGAGCACCGCCTGAAAAACAGGATTAGCAGCCTCAAATAGCAGTCATTCAAACAGAGCTTGGGTGCACTGAATGATTCCAATTACTGCCATGTCAAATCTGGGATATACTGCGGAAATAAATACAAAAATATGCACAAAATCCTGAACACAAATGACATCACCAAAGTTTGGAGTGATTAAATGATTTTGACTGTCAATCATTTTAAAATAGATAATTTTTTCCCAAAAGTTAAAATTCCGTCATCATGTACTCATTATCACGCAGTTGAAGTCGACCTCTATGACTTTCTCTCGTGCAAAACAAACAGTGATACTTGGCAGAATGACAGATGCATGGAGAAAAACAAATCTGCAAGGAATTTAAATGTTGATTGAGTTCAGGAGAAATTCAGCTTGCGTTGTCTGTGTTCTTCTAAGTAGTTTTATTTTTTGGACCGTGATTGTAGTGGTTGTTACAGATGTGATTATGCATAAAATACGATTATTTATTTAAAGTGTTTGTTCTACACCCGTAAGATCTTCGTTCATCTTCACAACACAAATGAGGATATTTTTGATGAAATCCGACGGTTCAGTGAGTCTCTATTGATAATGAACACTTTCAATGTCCAGAAAGACACTAAAATATATTTTAAACAGGTCATGTGACTACAGCGGTTCAACATTAATATTATAAAGTGACGTTATATTATCCCTCGCGCCGTTCCCTCACAGTTCTCGCCCGCCCTGCTCGTCACAGTTGTACTTTCTGAAAAAAAAAGTATCAAAATTAAGTGTTTATGCTTAAAACAAAACAATTATATGTCAGTCACATCAGAAAAATTAACCATTCGTTAATTTTTTTTTTTTTTTTTGAGAGGCAGCTTGATCAGAGCTCCACTTATCTTATTTTTTCCCCACTGTATTTAGTGAATTGCTTATTTACTGATGCGATCAAATAGTCTCGGCATGTTACTCAGAAGATACATTTTCTCCTAAATCCTTGAGGAGCGTTTTACTGTGAACGTCTGCAAAGACCTGCTGTCATATCTTTAGAAAGCACAATGTACATTTTTGTTTTCTTATTCAGTTTGATCCTGTTTTCCAGCACAAAAACCTGAACATTCTTGAATCAATCAATCAATCAATCAATCAATAGGCCATTTTTTGTGATTGATTGGTTCTTGAAGCAAGCAAACTTACTTAAAGTCATTGTAACACAGTCCGTAAATATGGGAAGAAGGAGGCGGGAACCGGCGAACGTTCAAGATAATTTTAATAATAAAATAACCAAACAATAAAATGAAAGTAAAAGGGCGGCAGTTCCTCACGGCGACTGCCGCCCACACAAACAAAATAAAACACTACATAAAATCCAGTCCTGGTCCTCTCTCGTCCTTCACTGTCGTCGCTCCTCTTTTATGCTTCCGGAGCTCCTCCGTGAGAGACACGAGACCGGTGTAGCGCGCAGGTGACGCTCATTATCCCTCGCGTCACCGGCCTCGCGCCGTTCCCTCACAGTTCTCGCCTGCCCTGCTCGTCACAGTCATACTTTATGAAAAAAAAGTACCAAAATTAAGTGTTTATTCTTAAAACAAAACAATTATATGTCAGTGACTTCAAAAATTAACCATTTATTACTTTTTTTTTTTTTTTTTGAGAGGCAGCTTGATCAGAGCTCCACTTATCTTATTTTTTTTCCACTGTATTTAGTGAATTGCTTATTTACTGATGCGATCAAATAGTCTCGGCATGTTACTCAGAAGATACATTTTCTCCTAAATCCTTGAGGAGCGTTTTACTGTGAACGTCTGCAAAGACCTGCTGTCATATCTCAGCATCGGGCTCTGTGAGCCTGTAGGGAAATACACCAGAGGCCATTTTTTGTGTCCATTTGTGAGCCTACAGTAATTCATCACTCCTCTCGGCTCTCTCTCTCTACCCCTCTGCTCTAATTGCCTCTCCAATTTAGGTTTGCCCCACAGACCTGTCAAGGCCTGACCTTGCTCATGGACTCAACACTGATGCCGGAGCAGCAGCTACAAACCATAAAAGCATTCGCAATTCATTCACCCACTACATTTCTATTAAAATAAATATTAATAATCAGTGTACTCTCTTTAATTATGACATTTTCTGTAACTCTGTATCTGTTTGCAAATATCTTACCACATTCAAAATATCATATGAACAGTGTAAACTGCTCGTCGCATCATATAATTACAAAGCACTGTCACAGTTGCTTTTAATGAATCGTTTTATTATATCTATCTTTGTAGTTTAAAGATAAATCAACTTGAACTGTGAAATCAATCTAGAAATTAAGTCGACAGCCTTCACTCCTATTAGCTGTCGCTCCCAAAAGTCTCTCTCCATTTGCATAAAGTCACTGTCCTGAATGTCACTGGAAGTCTCCAATAAAAATGAATGTTGCTTTGTTGCTGTCTGTGTGGAGAGAGAGAGAGAGAGAGAGAGAGAGAGAGAGAGAGAGAGAGAGATAGAGAGAGAGAGAGAGAGTCACCTGCTGAGGAAGAGGTGCCCAGGATCACGGCAGTGACACGCACACACACCGCAAGAGATAAAGTGTACGAAGGTTATTGTAACACTAAACCACGAAGAGAAGAAAAAAACACTAAAGCTTTGCTAAAACCCCAGCAATCACTCCCTATAGGACTGCATCGGGAACAGGCATTTCCAATGATCAGAATGTCTGGTTGACCTCAACAAAATCATCCAAACAAAGCACTGCCATGTTTGCTCACAAAAAGCATCTAAGCAACACAGAAAGAGGATAAACAAAATGATATATTGCACACACACAGACTTAGCAGACTTTGCAAAAGAAGGAAGAAAACCAATCAGGCCATTAAAAACACATTATATAAATGATATAAAATATATATATAATATATAAAAATATAATTATATAAATATATAAATATAATTATTATTTTGCAAAATATTATTATTATTATATTTGCAATATATTATTACTATTTTACAGTGCAGTTGGACAATTCTCCGAACAATCTAGCGGTGAAAAGGTGTATATTGAACACAAATTAAAAATAAAATATTAAAGATTACAAAATTAAAATTTAGCTCCTCGGACAGACCTGTGCGATTTGTCAGAATATTGTGATCATAAAAAAAAACAACAACAACTCCGACTGTGAACTTACGTCATTCATCCGAGAAACTGATATGAATTAACCAATGGGAACGCATTGTCACCTTGACAGCAGTGGTTTGAAATCCACACGCAATGACACGAGTGTGAAGTGTGACGCGAGTGTCCAAACGCCTACATAAATGAAAGAAAAAGCATTTAAAACAGCTTCATAAAAGTGCAGCTCTTTCGCAAGTATCGTGTTTGTCCCTGGAATTCACTCTCGGTCATGTTATCCCACTGCGATTCCCCTTGACATAAATGCACAGCCAGTGGATTAATTCGCGGCTTCTCTGTGATGAGGCAGATCACAGGCAGCGCCTCCGGGACGCGCGCGTCTCACCATGTTACCTGGGCCCTCCGCCAGTGGCCTCATTCCCAGCGACACGTCAGCCTTTACGACACCAAATAACAAGCGGCAAATCAGAAACCGTTGTCATTTTCTGATCTTCAGAATTCCAATAAACGGAAGACAATTTAAAGCCGGAACCACCTCTTTGCGCAAAGAAAGAAAGCCTGTTCGCAAATGTTCTTTGGGGACACCGGTGCGGAAATTACACAAGCGAAAAATCTAAAAAGGTAAACAAAAAGTACCTCTGGTGAAGCTGTATGTTTAAATTACTTTCAGATGAATCGCAACACAAAGCGTGACAGAAAGAGACCGTCCTCTAAGCAAAAGTGCTGTGATGTCTTTGATGTCTTTTCTCCCACACCGGGAGGTCTGACTGTAACCTTCGGCAAAAAATACAACTAATGAATGCATGAAGCCGACATACCACACGCATTGTTATTATGACGGGAAAGTGCTGGTTGTGAGAGGCGAGGGACGGCAGGTGCTGTTTTTCAGGAGCGTGTTTACAGAGGAATTGAGCGCTGATGCAGAGATCGACGAGCGCTCTGGTTTAGTTTGAGTGTGGGATGAAGTAAGTCATCTCTGACAGCTTTTCTCAGCTAATGTGGAAGAGAGAAAAACAGAGACATTTTCACGTCTTTCGCATCATGGGTCAAAGATTAGCAATGTCATGAAAATCGTTTGATTCAAAAAACAATTAATGAAGAGTGTCAGTGAAATTTCAAAATTTTTACACGTTAATATATTCTTACCAGGGCTGGGGTGGGTTACTTTTAAAATGTATTTCACTACAAGGTACAAAATACATGCTTTAAAAAGTCATTTGTAACGTATTTCGTTACATTACTCGAGTTTAGTCACTTCATCTAAATACTTTAGAATACTTTGGAATACTAATAAGTGTGAAACAAACACAAAAAAGGTCATTGAGAGTTTTTATCTCACAATTCTGACCTTTTCCCTCAGAATTGTGTGATATAAAGTTGCAATTGTGAGTTATAAAGTCAGAATTATGAGATATAGACTCGCAATATTGAGAAAAGTCAGAATTATGAGATATAAACTCGCAATATTGAGAAAAGTCAGAATTATGAGATATAAACTCGCAATATTGAGAAAAGTCAGAATTATGAGATATAAACTCACAATATTGAGAAAAGTCAGAATTATGAGGTATAAACTCGCAATATTGAGAAAAGTCAGAATTATGAGATATAAACTCACAATATTGAGAAAAGTCAGAATTATGAGATATAAACTCACAATATTGAGAAAAGTCAGAATTATGAGATATAAACTCACAATATTGAGAAAAGTCAATGTACAATATTAGATCATATCAGATGTAAAAAAACAAAAAAAAACCAGCAGATGCCCAAGTTACCAAGTGCTTGTGTGAGGGAATTAATAAAAAAAACTAGTAATTAAAACCATTTTAAACGAGTACAGAGACATTTTTATCAAATACTTTGACAGGCTGTGAGTTTGACTGTGCGTGTACTCGTCAAAAAAATAACAATAAATACTCCAGACTTCATGAATCACACATGCAAATGCAGATCACTGACTCCCATGGAACAACCTCTAGATTCAGAAGATCGTTTTTGTGTGTTATCTTTGTTTTTCTCCATTTTTAAAGCTGGTTTGGCGTTCGGTTT
This sequence comes from Opsariichthys bidens, assembly GCA_037194245.1. Lineage (NCBI taxonomy): Eukaryota > Metazoa > Chordata > Actinopteri > Cypriniformes > Xenocyprididae > Opsariichthys > Opsariichthys bidens. The sequence goes on along the minus strand of CM074304.1, from coordinate 1,325,261 downwards.
CATGGTGAGGAACGCTGAGACTCTCTGAGCTTTCAAAAATGAAGACGGGTATGGAACAGATGGAAGCAAATCTTCTATATCTGGAGATACACATGTCTGCCAGTGTGGGATCAATAATTGGTTGTTGATGATGCCAAATACAGCAGACACTTTCAGTGTGGAGTGAAGCGAGGATGCTCCGGCTGACCTCAGCGCTTCAGTCCTGGCAAAAAGAGCAGTTGTTCTGAAAGGTCTGAGCGCAGTCTGCTGGCGTGCTTTCAGAAGCTAGGGTCAATTTGGTGGTACTTGGGTATCCACAACACACTCTGGAACGTTTCAGCATATTCAAAGTGGGTCACTGTCAAATATACAAGCAATGGAGAATGGGTGGGTTCAAGAGAGAGTGGTGGTAGAATCTGAGCCATCTAAAATCAGTCCCTCCAGAAAAACACAGAGCTCCTCCGTGAGAGACACGAGACCGGTGTAGCGCGCAGGTGACGCTCATGATCTCTCACGTCACCAGCCTCGCGCCGTTCCCTCGCGGCTCTCGCCCGCCCTTCTCGTCACAACAACATTTTTCAACTTTCTGTTAATATATATGTGACTTTTTTGCAACGAAAATACAGGGCTTGTGAAATCATCAATTTATGCGGCGAAAGTGCGGCGTATTTGAAAAAATGCGACCCCCGCATAAATATGCGGACTTTAGCCGATTATGCATGAAATCAAGCGATCGCATAATCGCGACTGTAAAATGTCTGAAATCATCTCCGAAAAAAAAGACTTTTATTTTTTCATATATGCAGTCCACCTGCTACCATGTTTCAAATATGTACAAGATGATTTTTAAGCCAATTTAGCTATATATTTTTTTCTCTTAGATTTTACCGCATTAGTTGCATGTTGATGTAGCCGTTTGGTTTCTTCAGTGTTCTTGGTTTATTTCACTCAACCAAAAACTTTCATTTGAGGATCTGCATGAAAAAATCCAATACCAATAAATAATGTTTAACATACTAGAAAATCAACTTTATTGCAGATCTACAAGGTTATAACTTTTACATATGATGCCACTTTCTCTTGAATGATGACGCAGTCATGCATTGTGGAAGATGAAGCATGTCCACAGACATACAACTTTGCACATGATGCCCAAACGACCTTGTCTTTGCCTTTGGAAGTGTCAAAAAACACAGACCACCGAAGGAGTGTGATTCTATTTTCAGAAGAGAATATTTTGATACATATTTTCACCTCTCTGAGGTGAAGAGGTTTTTCCTCACAATGTGGAAAGCTGCTTAATGTCACAGTGTTACAAATCACTGAAGGGACGGGAGTGAAGTGATTACTGAAAAACAAAACAAAACAAACAACAACGACAAAAAAAACAAAAACAATAACGACAATGGAAAAGAATTTTAAAAAAGTGCACAAACAATCTCTCAAAAAGATGCAGAAAGATTGAACTGGCCACTGTGGAATGCTTTTGAAATATTAATGCTTTTCAACCTCAGTATTTGTTTAATGACGGGGTTGTCTATTGGCTGGCACTGAAGTGCTTTTATTACAGTATCACGTCTTACAAAAGCTCGAACTCAGAGAATCTGAGAAATTACATTTATATGATTCATCAGTTTGTGGCCAGTCAAGCTCTCCAACAAGCAAATAATCACTAACTGCAAAATACGTTATTCAAATTTGTGCAATGCATCATTATATGACCAACTATTACCAGGGTTGGGGAGTCACAAAATACAAGTAACTTAGTTACGTATTTAAAACACAAAATTTGAGTGACTGTGTTTCATTTGAAATGGGTGGTAATCAGATTACAGTTCCATCTGAAAAGTGTTTTAGATTACCAAAGTGATTACTTTGAGTTTTAATGTCATTTAAACAGCGATTGGTGATTCTCTGACTCTGACCGTCTGAAAAAGACGAGTTCAGTTTCATGTTTTCCACTGTTTTCATGTTTTGGGAGTCATTTTATAATTCACTCGTCACTGTGACTTTTTCAATTTGTTTTTTCCCCTCACAATTGTGAGTTTGTGTTTCACAATTCTGACTTCTTTTTGGGAGATACAAACTTGTAATACTGACATTATTTTTCTTGCAATTGTGAATTTAGTATGCGAGTTAAATGTCATAATTCTGACTTTTCTCAATATTGTGAGTTTATATCTCATAATTCTGACTTTATAACTCACAATTGCAACTTTACATCACACAATTCTGAGGGAAAAAAGTCAGAATTGTGAGATAAAAACTTGCAATGACCTTTTTTGTGTTTGTTTCACACTTATTAGTATTCCAAAGTATTCTAAAGTATTTAGATGAAGTGACTAAACTTGAGTAATGTGACGAAATACGTTACAAATGACTTGTTAAAGCATGTATTTTGTAACCTGTAGTGAAATACATTTTAAAAGTGACCCACCCAGCACCGAATATAACCATTTTTAAACAGTGTCTTTAAACACACCCTCAAACACTGCAGTTGTAACCAATGCTGGAAGAGTTTGTGTTTGATGTTTTCTTTACAGCAAAAAGCAAACCAATACTATCATTACTGTTCATATCTCCATGTATCAAGTGCCGAGGAAGAGCTGAAATTCAGATATGCTGTAAGGACAGACCAATCAGAGTAAGCGACTGGAAAGGAGGGGTTTAGAGATCCTTTATCAAAACATTTCAGATCCTGTGAGAAAAGAGGTAAGGCTGTAATATATACTATAAGAAAATTGTTGTTTTTACCTTGAATACCTTGAGATCTCCAAAACAAACCTTTAATTGCACTGACTAATTGCAATTCATTCCTTGTATCTTCTATGACTCTCAACGAACCGAGGATTGTTATTGTGTTATCCTTTAGAGCCGAAGTGGTCCTGACTCACATAGTGCCCTAGGCAAGATCAGACATGATCTGAAAGAATCAAAGATGGAAAGCCAAAAGGTACACATTAAAATGCAATAAAAAGAGTCTTTATCGTGTGCAAAGAAACACATGTATTGGCACATGTGAGTAGAAAATTCCATCCGAAAAGGCAGAAATATGTGCGTTTATAGAACGCTATTTGCTGTCAGAGCAAACTAGATCAGTCACTTATGAGGTTCTATATGTGTTCGGATACTGCTTGAGAAAGATTCTGCCTGTAATAGAGCAGACAGTGATGCATCTCGCATATTACCCTAATATATCATTGCACTTTTTTGCAGTGTAGTAATGGTATGAATACAATGCTGTTATGCAATAAATGAACCAGTAAGAAAACATCAAAAAATAGGAAGAAAGAAACTGTCACGGACGATGGAGTCGGGATGGTAAAATTAGGGGCCATCAATCCAAAATGAGCAGGACATTACCTGAATGACTGACGAAGAAATATTTAATGTATGCTTCACCTGCTAATACTATTCATAATTTGTCACGTCATCTTTGGCAAAATGGTAAAATAGCACATGAGAGCTTTTTTGAGCGTTTGCAACAACATAAGATACATTTATTCATTTTAACATTTATTCATAAAAATTATGAGATATAAACTGAAAATATTGAGAATAGTTAGAATTATGAGATATAAACTCGCAATATTGAGAAAAGTCAGAATTATGAGATATAAACTGACAATATTGAGAAAAGTCAGAATTATGAGATTTAAACTCGTACTAAATTCACAATTGCAAGAAAAAGTTAGTATTGCAAAGTTTATATCTCCCAATTGTTACTTTATAACTTGCAATTGTGAGTTTAAATCTCGTAATTCTGAGAAAAAGAAGTCAGAATTGTGAAACACAAACTCACAATTGTGAGGGAAAAAACTAATTGAAAAAGTCACAGTGACGAGTGAATTATAAAATGACTCACAAAACATGAAAACAGTCGTGGATCATCAGGTCATGACAGGACAGTTCAGTAAATTTTTTGTATAAATTCAGTCATTTTGTCTTGTTCAGGACAGAACTAAATAAAAATAACAACATTTGTATGATCCTCTTAAAAGTATTAAAATGTTGATGAAACTGAACTCGTCTTTTTCAGACGGTCAGAGTCAGAGAATCACCAATCGCTGTTTAAATGACATTAAAACTCAAAGTAATCACTTTGATAATCTAAAACACTTTTCAGATGGAACTGTAATCTGATTACCACCCATTTCAAATGTAACTGTCATAAAATACAGTGAATCAAATTTTGCATTTTAAATACGTAACTAAGTTACTTGTATTTCGTTACTCCCCGACCCTGAGTGTTTCACAGGGGTGTGAACCTGAAGTCCTAATCCCCACCTATGAATTGGCTGCATCAGTATGTAATTTTGCAGTGTGTGATGGGCATTCTCTTTCACTATAGCTGCAGGCACAGTTACATAATATTGCGGGCAGCTGAAGAGACTCTTTAAAGCACAAGACCATTGTTGGTTCTCTCTGAGGCTATATAAATGCCTCATTCATTCATTATGAAGTTGAGAATAAAAGGACAAATGTTTCTCATTGCTGGTCTGCATGGTTTATCGAGATTTAATCCCACGTGATTTGGCACAGGCTACGATTATTTAATGCGCAGCTTGTCAGAGCTGTACGGCTCTGTGATCAGTAGTAAATGCGTCTCCACCTGAAAGCCAGAGGGCGCTCTTGCGCAGAAACTCAAAATATGCGCTGCAGCCGAAGAAGATAACACACGTTGACTGATTAAACATGACTGATAAACACACAAGAATCACATCATGTCACAGAACTGATGTTACGAAGAGAGTTAAAGCATGTCATTAAATGTTGTCTTTTATTGATGTTAATAAACGCCTCTCATGTCTGGAAGCAGGTTGCTTTTTCAAATGCACATTATAAGCGACTCAATTTAGGATTAGCATTTGGAGCCGTACTTCACTGACAAGCGGAATCACATTGACGTTTAATGTTATTTGTTTGTGTCGTGCAATAAATCGTGCACCCCGAGCAACTTTGAGATGAACTGGAATGCTAAGAGATGCTCTCTCCAATTATTATAGACCAGCAGAGCCAAGTGAAACCCACTCAAAGGCCTTTAATTCATCGATAAAATAGCCATTAACTGAACGAATAGACTATTGATTTCTTGGTTGTCCTCTTCTCATTGCAAAGGAAGTCTTAAACCACAATCAAACGATAAGGCGCCGACTCGATGTAGCCCATTGAAGGTGTTTGCCTGCACGAGACGAAGCCGTTCGCGTGTGCAGGTGGATTGTAGTCCTGTTTTGCATTCCCTCTCTGTGAGGTGTATCATTAGCAGGCCCTAACCTAATTAATGGAGCAGCCAGCAGGAGAGGAGAGGTGCTGAGTGCTGCTGGTAATGTGATGTCACTGCGCATTAGACTGATGGGCCTGAACTCTCGGCAGGGATACGTAACGCTTTCCCTGTCATTCCGACCCCGGACGGACCCGTTCTCTCCCCTCCCTGCTCAACGTCGTACAGTGGCTCTGATTCAATCACATCTGTTCATTCGATTCTGCACATCTCCATAGGCATGCTGATTAAACGAAACAAATCGAGATTTTTTTCTCTCTCATTCGCGGTGGCAGGATAACGGATGGACCTCTCAGCGCTCTCTTGGTTGGTCTGTGGCATCTGTGCTGTTTGGTTTTGCTTGAGTCATTTATGGGCAGGGCAGGAAGATTGAATCAGTCAGCAACGTTGAATGAATGGCTCGTGAGAGAATGGATGGGCTGATAATCTGATCCGCAGCCCGCGGGCCTTGACTTTCAGCTGCGGGAAGTGATCGCCTCGACCACATATTAGCCACCGCAAACTGCTGACAAAGCCTGTTCCTCACCCCATCGCAAGCTTGAGCATCAGTCACAAACAATGGAGAGGACTCTTACACACACTCGCCGACACTCGAAAGCACTTTTAGATTAAATTGTCACATCTCCAGTTCCTGTGATCTCTTACTTCTTTTCATAATTCACTTCGCAGCTGTTTTTTCCCCTTTCTATATGCCCGTGGTTCTCAACGGGTTTTGCTTTAGGACCAAGATTTTATGTTTGGGTATTTTGCCATCCAAATAAATGCAATGGCATATGTTAGTTTCATTTCATTTGGTTCGGCTCGAGACCCACCAGTTGAGAATCTCTGACTTGCTTGCCAACGGCTATTTTTTCTTTTTTTTAACAATTTCATGTTTCACCCAAAAAAACTGCTATGTTGAGGAAGGTAATCGTGCTGCAGGTGCTCATCCCGTCTGGGACGCCAAATTACAGCTTGATATCAAACAGGGAAGCATAAAAATGTGCGTTTCACATGATGACGGTGAAATAGGCGTGCTGTGATAGTGAGAGGGAAAAGATGGCAAATACTTCTGGGCATAATACTGACCTGCAGAACAGATGTGATGATAACACCTTTATTATCTCTTCCCATTTTGATCAAATTTAGTCTTGTAAATGTTTCGCACAGCAAAATGTTCCGCGGGGCTTGAACTATTGACATCTCTAGCGAGCTCTACGGAGCTTGAAAGAAGGTACACATGGAAAATGCGCTCTCTTCATCTATTATGTCCGACTATGCACAGTCCTTATTCATATTGCGGTTTGCTTGGTTAGCGACTGACAGTGCCTCACAACACTCAAAATCTCAGATGCCATAAGTGTGCACTGAACTGCAAAAAGACTGCCCACAAAACCATGACCCATCAAACTAGCTCCAATTTTCTCATGTCAGCAGGAACACATCAACATAGATGATTTCACCTTTGCGACAGCTGGGTACTTTGGCTTTTCTTTCTTTTAATAAATCAAGTAATGATAAGCACATTTAAGTAATTTTTACTTAACATATTAAGTAATAAGCACAGTGTTGTGATTGTCACATACCTACTGACCCACTGAGAGTTGGAGAAGTGAAGTGGGAAAAATCAAAATCGAAGCGCATTTTTAGAATATCTGACTAAATATAATTCATTATGTAGCATAAGAGTTAGCAACCTATCTGCCAACATTGGAGGAGTAATCCCTGGCACACGATCATTAAATAGGCTGCATTTGAAAGCTGACTTGTTTCCTTGCTGCTCTATAATCCAATGACTTCCTTCCCGAAGGTACCTCCAGAAACTGATATCAGACAGGTTTCTGATGCAGAGTAACGGTCTAATGATCCACAACAAAACAGAGAGAGCTTTGGTGATAACCCAAATCATTTAATTACCACAATTTCTCGCTGGAAATGAAGTCAAAAGTTACATTTATACACACACTGACACCGGCTGCATCTTTCAGACGCAGAGTTTTGTCATGGAATTGCAGGAGAGTGGGATATAGGCAGCGACGGATACATCCATGCTGCCTCCAAAAATCAATCAGATGACGGTAGACAGGGTGTGACACGATCGCAGGATTTGGCGTGCCTTTTTAGACTTCGTATGTTGCCTGCGGATGCAGATTTTGGACACGGCCATGAAGTCCGCTGTGCACCTAGAAACTAATTTTGGCTGGGAAAGTCAAGATTTCATCTTGATGACATCTTTATGGTGTGGTCATACAATCCGAAGTTGCACTTTCAAGTTAAAATGTTAATAATTGCCATTTATGATTATCTAAGGCTGCTATACTCAGGTTTGTATACATGTGAAGATCTTGAGGCCACGGCGTAAGAATGTTGATGTTGTGGCCATGACATATCATGTTCGCTTGAATTATTATGTCATGGCCACAAACATGCTATGACGTTCCCACAAGTTAATACTGCATGTTGTGGAAACAATAAAGTGTAATGATGAGTCAGCGGGATGGGATCCAAATGCAGCTTTAATGAAGATGTGGGCAAAACAGGCAAAGGTCAGAACAGCGGCAAACAGGATTGGAAGAGGATAGACAAAATCGTTATATCGACAAACAGATCGAGGCAGGCGGCAGGCAAACAACAGTCCATAAATGCAAAGCAGGAAATCCAAGGGGCAGGCAGAGAACGATCTAAGAACAGGGAAAACAGGCAAGAACATAACCAGGAAAACAAACACGGTTAATAGCGCTCGGAATTGACGGGGGAACCAAATCAAGACTTTGCGGGGAGTGTTGTGTGAATGGTGTTTATATATGGTGTGGCTGATGAGGTGCAGCTGGTGCGGTAACAGTGACTGGGTACAGGGCTTATGGTAAATGCAGTCCATGTGTGAGTGAGTGAAGAGTAGGCCATGGTGAAGTGCCCTCTAGTGGTGATCATGGGCACTTCAGCTGACAATCGTGACAACAAGTTTCCAGGTAATTATTCCTCATAGTCACAGTCTGTTTTAAGTTAAACTATGCTACTACATTATGAGAATTTACCAGCACAAGTCAACAGAAGCGTGCAGCTCTTAACTATTCAAAAAGAGCACGACTCATCAAGGTAGTGCTTTCACTCAAGTATTCTTGCTTCCATCATGTTGTTGCAATTTTTTTTTCCCCTCTCCCTTATGCCGTTCCATTTTCTCACCCATATGTAATTCCAAACACACAAGACTTCCATTCGTCTTTGAAACACAAATGAAGATATTTTCATTATATTCTCTCATCCTTGTTGTCCAAAAAATTCACTTTTCAAAAAAGGTACAAAAAGACAAGAAAAAAGATGAATTGAGCCATTTAAGTTTTCTGAAGATAAATGATGATAAGTGTATATTATAATATTTATATGATCGGGGGGGTTATTTTTATCTAGTCACTAACTAGGGAAATAACTAGTTTGCATGCATCATTTTTAATTGCATGCTCTATTTACATATTTCAACAAAAAAACACATGACACCTCAAAGTGGGTATGATATTTTTGCACTCCAGCTTGACTGAATTTCTGGCCAGCTAGTGTTATTTTTGTATAAAGGGCATATTGCACATCTCTGACTCACTCTCTGTCCTACATTAAAAACCATTTAGCCTCTCTTTTAAAGAAGATTCAGACCTTTCGGTTCAAATGATTATGGACAGCGACAAAATTATAAAACGGCTTTGAGTGAGTAGAGTAACTACAATGATTGCCAGTGATAAGTCACATTAAAAATTGATTATGTCCAGTAGTTAGTCTTTTTCATGCTAGTAGAGTTTAATAATGTTTTTAAAAATGTTTAAATTGCCTGGAAATACTTTGATGTTGGCCTTAGGATCTAAAATTCTAATACAGTAATGAACAAGCTGAAGTCTATTAACGTAAAATGTCGTGGTGCTCCACTACAAATGTTTCCTCATTTTAATAAAGAATTTTGCAACAAAATTACACAGGCTTCCAATTCTGGGGAATATGTCAGTGTCCACAGGAAAGTCTCAGTTTTAAAGGGATCATGTCACATTGTTTTTAGTACTTTTTTTTTTTTTTTCCTAAAGTGCACTTTGCCATTCTCTCAAACGTAAAAGCTACCGTATGCCTTTAAGACATTCTCGTCTTTGCATGTGTAATTAATTATCTATGCACTGGAGGTTGTATCTGAAATTTCAAAAAATTCAGAAATCACTTTCAGTGTGTCATTTTTGGACTGGGAAACTTGATGTTTTACATAACATAAAATTCGATTTTTAATGAAATTAACTAAAAAATTGTAGGCAGTCGGGCAAGCTTGGGTCCTCAAATTGTGTAAGATGAGAGTCTGAGAGAAGCAGCTTTGGCTTATTAACCATCTGCCCTGTTCTGAACCTGCTCTACATGCTTGTCCGTATGACTCCTGGTCTCAGTCCCACCCTGCCAAGCACAAGGCCTGATCACAGCGTTCTGCCTGGCGTTAATTGTCACGGCAATGGTCTCTTGGTGCAGTGCTCCCTGTGATGGCATTCAAATTCTAGCGAAACACAATTAATGCAGAGCAGCAGGATGTTAAAAGCAAAATTTGTCACTGTTGGCATCAGAGTGTTAGCTAATTGCCAATCTGATTGGAGAAGATGCCTGTGTCCCCCTCCAAATTGCACCCCTGCCACCCCTTTATTTGTGCCAGATCCTCTCCTGCACGGAAAAAGACACTGAGTGTTGGAGTCGCAGCCTACTGGCTGATACACATGTTCCAGACACTTTGATCCATGGAGCTCATTTGGGAGTTGTGTTGTGACCCAATCCTTTTCTCCATCTTCTCCCTTTCATTTCCAACGCTGTCTCACCACCAATTCGTATGTATTTTACGAGGTGGCTAATTCGTACGACCTCACTCGTATGAATTCATATGATTTGTCTAAATCCCAGTGACGGGTATGTTTAGGGGCGGGGTTAGGGGTAGGTCGTACAAATTCATTCAAATTTGGCAACGAATTAGCCACCTTGTAAAATACGTACGAAATGCCATGAGATCGGCATGGTTTTATCTACATTCACCTAGTGGAAACATTTCAAGAGAATTGCTTCTTAAACATTGGGCCGTGGTCATCATGTGGGAGATGTAAAAATTTGAATCTCGCTATGTTTTGATGCAAGGATCCACATTGTCACTCAAACATCACTATTGTAATGAAAGGGCGATTCGGCGAATGCAGGCTTTAATGATGTTGGAGATAAGGCAGAACCATAAACATTACACGGGCGGGTGGGTCGTAAGCAGGCGGCAGGCAAACAATAGTCAAAATAATCCAGAGCAGTTAGTCCAACAAGGTAGGCAGCAAACAATCAATAAATGGAACAGACAGGCAGAAAACAAGACCGGGAAAACAAGACACGGAACAACACTCAGAAAGGACAGTTGTTAGCTGATCCAGACTTCGCAATGGTGTGTGTGTGCAGGGTGCTTAAATAGTGACAGTGATTCATGGCAGGTGTGTGTGCAATCAGTCCAAGTATGAAGGCTTATGGGAAATGTAATGTGTGTACGTCTCTGAGTGAGCGTGTGATGCATTGTGGGAATTGGAGTCCGGTGGTGAAGTGGTGGTGAAGTGTGTGGTGTATAGTCCATGGTGAAGTGCCCCCTAGTGGATCTAATGGGCACTTCAGCCGATGATCATTACAACTATATATATATATATATATATATATATATTTCAGGCGCCCCTGAAAAAAACGAGCACGCCGCACCACACGCATTTTTCTTCCTACATAGGAAATGATGAATATGCGCACGGAAAAGACGCGAGATGTGAACGGCCCCTTAGAAAACTGTTGACAACATGACAAAATTCCATGTAAAAAATAAACGACGATTTATAGTCAGGCCTAAAAATGCATCCTGTGTTTGTGATATCAACTTCAAATTTGGTACACAACATGGTTAGACAGAGTCCAGATTATTTTGTAAAATATATGTATAAAATAATAAAATAAAATGTTTAGTTCAGTAAATTTGCTCTACACTAAACTTAAACTGCTATTTGCTTTCACATCTGCAATAATCTTCTGTATTACAGAACATGCAAAATAAGAATTCTGTCATTTACTCACTCATGTCATTCCAAACCTGTATTACTTATTGTTGACTTCCATTGTTCGGAAAAATAATAATAATAATAATAATAATAATAATAATAATGATTCTGAAATATTGAGTCAACATAGAAAGGTAAATGTGCATATTTGAAAGATACTACCAATGCTAACCGGCCAAACCCAGAACTTTTGTATCTATAAGACAGAAAGAATAGTTTAGGAAAAGTCAAAATAAGGTGATAAAGGACACAAGGTGATGAGAGCGATCAGACCCCCTGCAGTCCCGTTTGAAACAATCTGTTCAAGGGACTGGATCAAAAAGAATCAAATGGACACATAAGATATCGCTCTCTTGTCGAGAGGATGTGCCTTTGAGATTACACTTTACCTAGTGGGCAGGGTTAAGTATCCTCTCATACTTCTCATGGACGACAGAATAGAAGAAAGGGTGTGGAAGTACACAATGACTTATTCATGCTGGCTGATTCTACCTTTCTTTTCCTCTGAACGCTCTCTCACCTGTCCTTGTGCCCTGAATTCACATGAAGTCAATACTGATGCTTTGTCCATGCGAAAGTGAAACAGATATTCATATCAAAGTAACAAAGACAAATTGTATTCTTTATTTTCTGGCAGCTGTTCCTGTGGCTGGCAGCATCTCGTCTCAACACCAGGGGGCAACATCATTCTATTCTACTCTCATAGAGCCTTCTTGCCAAAATAAATGCCCTAAAATGGTATTTTGAACTTTAATTGTTCATTTTTAATCTATTACATTTTCTTGGAAAAAAAAAAAATATATTAAAACAAAAGCAACAATGACTTTAAACCGTATCCGGTGTCGTTTGTCAGAGAATGCTTGTGTCTGTGTGCTGCAACTGAAAATGTATTTGTATGAATAACAAAGAAATTGCTCTTGATTTTGTGGTGTTTGATAAGGAAGGTTTCACGATTTCTTATAAAAGAGGTCTAAACTAACCAACCTGTTAGCATCCCCATAGCTTCTGTAAAAACAACACACATCCATCCATCCATCTCTCTCGAGAGAGAGAGACAGAGACAGAGAGACAGAGACACAGAAAGAGAGAGAGAGAGAGAGAGAGAGAGAGAGAGAGAGAGGGAGAGAGAGAGATTTTAATTAAAATTGTGGTACCACTTTATACTAGGTGTCTTTCACTACTATGTGCTTACGTTTAAATTAATCATTTTAAATTAATCATCAAATACCTGCATGTAATTACATTATTTTCAGGGTTGGGGAGTAACAATATACATGTAACTTAGTTACGTACTTAAAATACAACATTTGAGTCACTGTATTTCATGACAGTTACATTTGAAATGGGTGGTAATCAGATTACAGTTACATCTGAAAAGTGTTTTCGATTACCAAAGTGATTACTTTGAGTTTTAATGCCATTTAAACATTAATGTAAATTGTGACGGCAATTAATATTAATAGGCATATATATATATATATATATATATATATATATAAAATATTAACTCTGGCAGTCTTTCATTTCTGTTCAGAAGTTTCATAACCTTGCAGAATATGTAATATTTTAATAATTTTAAAATAAGAGGGATCATAAAAATTGCATGTTATTTTTATCTAATACTGTCCTGAATAAGATATTTCACATAACAGATGTTTACGTGCTCCACAAGACAAAACGACTGGATTTATAAAAAATAGGCCAACTCAGAAATGTACAAATTGAATCTTTACTGTCCTTCATCACTGGATGATCCTCCACTGTCCTTCATGTTTTGTGACAGTTGTTTGTGAGTTCCTTGTAATTGTAAAAAAAAAAAAAAAAAAAAGAAATTGTGACTTTTTATCGTCTTTTTTTCCTGGCAGTTGCGAGTTTGCATCTCACAATTCTCACTTTTAAATCCAAGATTTAAACTCGCAATTGTGTTTTATAGAATCATAATTGAGAGATACACTCATAATTGTAATAAAGTCAGAATTGCATGATAAAAACACTTTCAATACTGACTCTTGCAATTGCGAATTTATATCTCAACTTCTTTGCTTGCAATTCGGACTTTTCTCAATGGTGTGACTTTATATCATAAAAATGTGAGATACAAATGTGCAATTACTTTTGTGTTTGTTTCACACTTATTAGTATTCCAAAGTGTTCTAAAGTATTTAGATTAAGAGACTAAACTTGAGTAATGTAACGAAATACGTTACAAATGAATGTATTTTGTAATCTGTAGTGAAATACATTTTAAAAGTAACCCACCCAGCGCTGATTTTTTTTTATTTATGCGAGTACATGGTACATGGCCACCTAATATAAAGTGGGACCAAATTTGTCATTTTATCTTATTTAAATTGTATGTAAATGTGTGTGTCGAGAGAGAGAGCAGAGATGTGTGTGTGTGTGTGTCTGCTTACTCAACCATATTTTGGGGACTTATAAACGTGTTTTGTCACTTTATATACTAGTACATCTTTTGAAATTCTGTTCCCTCTGTATTTGGTGCACGGCGATCTGTTTCGACTTCTCTCTGACAGTCACTACGGTCACAATATAATGGTGAAGATTAAAAAAATCATTGTTTTAATATTATTTAAAGTATAATGTATTTGAGAAAGTATAATCTTCATGAGTCAAGTCTGTTTGAACATGTAGCGTCATGTGGCATACACAGAGAGAGATCATTTTGGCACGGGTGTTACATGTTGCATATGTTTTCCGCTGATGCAGGGGTTCCATGATGTAAACAACTGATGGACAGCATTCCCTGTAAGGAGAGTAGAATATGCCATGTGTAAGCATAAAGCACGCTCTATTTTAAAGAAACCAACATGCTTTTCTAAGGAATTTCAAAATCTCTAGTCATGGTATATAAGCTCGATGTAAACGCACTGCCCCAGAGAAGCACATGAAGATGGCCTGAAGACAACAGAACAAGCTTCTCTCCTATGCCTGATATACATTTGACAAAAAAGATTTTTTCTTGGCAAGGCAACTGGTATCCGGTTCTGTGATCCTGAAGCTGTTATTTCAGATCAATAATGGTAACCTTTGTCCCACCTTTTCTCCAGACCTTATGCAAACAAAATCATGCACATGACCCCGGATGAGGAACGTCCCCCACTTATGCGGGTTTAACTTCCGCCTTGTTCTTTTTATAATTCTCGCCTCAGAGACCTGGTACAGGTAGGAACCGAATTAATATTGAATCCAATTAATCACCCAGATGGTGCAGGTGCCTTGTGTCCCCGTGGTTTGTGTTGTTTTCTTGCATATTTTTGCATTATTCAGTACCATCACTCAGTTCATGTTGTATGTACCTGCGAATCGGGATGAGTTTTATTGAATTCTGATATTCTGAGTCTAGTTTCTAACATACTAGCCATTCAATATTATGGATTATATCTGTTTTCTTTTAGAGTATCCATCAGTTAAACCTAGTGAAGGTACTTATTTTGATGAGTGTAAGGGGGTTCAAGGCGTGGATGGAAGAAGACGGGGTCGGTCATCTTTCACCCATTTGCCACCAGAGGTCGCCCTTCCACATCATGGACTCTATTTACGGACTACGTTTCCCATAAGCCCCTCGCCCAGTCACTGATCACCCTGCCAGCTGTAACACATTACAATCACACCTGATTCACATCTCACCTCTATAAGAGCACTACTCACACACACTTACACTGCGAAGTATTGTTATTCATTGTATTGCAATTCTGAGCATCATTCCCCTGTCTTGTTTGCCTGTTTACTGATCCTGCCTGTGTCTCTGTTGTGATGTTTATCTGCCCGCCTGTTGACTATTAACCTGGATACTTACTACAAGCTTGCCTGTTCCCTGCCACTTCTGTTTGCGATTGAGTTGACCATTGCCTGTCTGACTACGTCTGCAAATAAAGCTGCACTTGGATCTTAACCCACTCGCCCCTCATTACAGTCAGTGTGACGGAAACTCTGACTTTATTCGCACTTGTCACAAACGTAAGAACAACACATAAGACTCAAAGACTATTCAACAAAACTCCAGCTTTAGCAGTAGATCCTGCTTACACGTTCCAGCTCCGAGCTCCCGGTCAGTGTCTCTCCGCCAGCTCCCTCTCTCAAATGGCTTTTTATCCGGTCTCTCCATGCCCATTACTGAAACGATATACAGGTGTTTGTCATTAGCACTTGACTCACTTACACACCGCTCCTCTCCCGTCTCTCTTTCTCCCGCTGCAGCCTCCGCTGAACCACAATGAGTATCATAGCCTTTGTAGTGCCCTATTTTACTGTTTGTACTCATTGGAGTGTGTCTGCTAGGTATATTTACGTACTGGTGTAAAGCGTTTGCTTAAATTTACCCTGCTGTTTGCAGTCACTAGGTTGTGTGTGGCCTTACCTGGCATGACAAGAGTATTTTGTAAGTCAGACCCTTGAGATGGTCATTGGGAATGCCCCTTCATGCCTGGGGATGTATATAATCTCTCCAGTGCAGCATGTAACCTGTCCAGAGAAATTCGTTGTGACCTGTTCAACGAATTCGCCTCACTAATAGGGTTTGTGGCTCATCAGATAGGCCTGTTCATAAGCTTTCTCGCAAGCACTCACGTGACTTATGTCTCTACACACAGATCATGCCGTGAGAGTGTGATCGAAATAGCTAAACGTTCAACTCTGGCAGAAGGCGACAACAGAGACACTCAACTACCGATCCTGGCAACTATTCAGAGTTTATCACAGAAGATGGACCGACTTGAAGGTCATCCCTACTTCCCGGTCAGGAATGCATTCCTCCACCTGTCCAACCGTGTCATCCGGACAAAGGCACAGAAGTATTCTCTTCTTGCTCCCCGCTCGCTGTTCAATTATACACAGCAGTCAGAAGGAGTGAATCAATGAGAGGAATCCCTTTTAGATACTATAGAACAAGCGACAACATCATGGACTGCTCCGGGACCAGCCCATTCCTTTAATGCTGCTGTTCGTGCAGGTAATGCTTTGGCCATCCAATTAGCAGCCCTACGGAACGTGACTGTGGAACTGCATAGTGATCAGGGGCCAGCCTTCAACTGTTCCTCTCAACTTTTGGTTAACAATTGGTTAATTTGTGCTCTTTCTCTAGATCAGGTGATCAGGAACACAAAGGAGGTAGTAGCACATACTCAGTCTCTGGGGTTCACAGTGAACTGGAAGAAGACCTCCAGTGTCCAGCCTCAACAGCAGGAAAACTTCCTGGGGGTACATTTCAATTCCATAAAAATGGTAGCATCTCTTACTCCCCAGAGAATAGAGGGCCTGGAGAAGGCATTAAGTCACTTCCAAAATGTGAAGTTTGTGACAGCTTACAGGGTTCAAAAAATTCATCATCAATGATGAATCCTTTAGGCCTCTTGAGGACACTCTGAATACAGAGATGATCAGTTAAGGATTTTTGTCCTTACCCAAAAAGGAAAAGAAGGACGAGGCTGTTGGTGACACAGGCCTGCATGCGGGCCTTACTCCATTGGAGGGACAAGGATTTCCTTCACAAGTGAACTGGCCAACCTTCCTCACAGATATTCATTGACAACAATAGATACATCACTGATAGGCCAGGAAGTGTTTTGGGAAGGCAGGTCAAGAAGTGGCACATGGAACCCCCCATGGAACACATAAATGTGCTCGAACTGAGAGGGCTGTTCATCTCGCTCTCAAGGTTTTGTTACTGTTTTTACTCCACTAGTGAGAATGGACAGTATCTGGGCAGTTTACCAGATAAATCACCAAGGTGCAACAAAATTACTACCTCCAGGTAGCAACGGATCTGCTGACATGGGCATGGCCACGGCTATCCTTACTGAGCGCAATCCACATCCCGGGTGTGGCAAACAGAGCTGATATTTTGTCCAAAACAGGTAGTAGCCCAAATTTCAGCCTGATACAGGACAGCTCAGGTAGATATTTTTGCTTACAGGGAAACAACCCATTGACTGGGATGGGATTCTGTAATGGTACAAGAAGGCAGATTGGGCCTGGACGGCCCAGGTCCCATGTCCTCCAGAGGATCATTCCACAGTTCTGCAAATTTCTCCATGCTAGTTGGGAAGACCATGGTTCCGGGACCTCGTACAGCTAAATGCACGGTCCTCTGTGGCAACTTCCATCATGGGCGGATTTCCTGCCACAAATAGATGGGCAGATTTGGCATCCAAACCCAATTGCACTGCGCTTGTGGGTATGGCATCTCAACAGCTTGATGAAACTGTATGCGAGACCCTGAATAATGCCAGAGCTCCATCTACTCACACCAAGTACTTCATAACGTGGAGATTTATAGAATGGTGTTTAGGCCTGAATGTTGTTCCAATAACCCGCTCTGTGCCACTTGTCCTTAGATTCCCGCGGTCTTAATTGGATCAGGGCAATGCAGCCAGTACAATCAGGGTTTATTCCTCATCTATTTCAGCATTTCATGGGAGAGTTGGTGGCCTGCCAACAGGCCTACATCCCTTGGTATGGAGGTAGGGAGCTTGTTTTGAATTAGGAGCTTGTTTTTGCGAGGTTGTTGTTGAGCTTGTTTTGAAGGGAGCTTGTTTTTGGGAGGTTTGAATAGTACGGATTCTGTACGATTCTGTTGATGAGTCATCTTATTTAAACCGCAGCGAAAGTCAGAGTGAGGCAAAACTGTTTTGAATAGAATTATGGATCTGTGAGACTGAAGGATGACTGTCAATATCCTTGTCACTCTGAACACTGGAGTGTTCAATATAAGAGAATGACGCAGAAGATAAACATGGTTTTATAAGTGTGGGACGTTCCACTTCTGGACGGAGGTGCAGGAACACACAGCCAAAAGTACCTTAAGAAAGGTATGCGCGATAGATTTTAACTTTTTTTGCAGATGTGTCTGTATTGATTATATCTGGGCCAAATACTCAGTCAATCTACTTTTGTCTCTCAGATGAAAATTCAGGACATGCTGAACATGTTGGTGTCCCACTGAATGTAGTGTCTGTTAATGTATCTTATTATATTGTTAAAATCTAAATTTGTAAACTGTTGTGCAAAGTATGAAGTGGATGTGGTGCAGCCTTGTTTGCATTTTGTGTCAGAAAGTGTGTAGGAGACTTGTTTTTCTCGGTTCTAGCCTCTGATGTTGAATTGCCGGTAAATCGCCACGCTGCACCTGGAGGTCCTTAGGAATTTATGGCTGCCCTGAAATGAACCTTAGGGTGAGAGTCAAGTTGGGTGAAGAGCAGTTAGGTTTGTCCACATGCTGCTTCTTAGAGAACTTTCTCCTCGGTGGCAGTCAGAGAGATGTCCTGCCATGAAACTGGAATGTCCTAATGTTTACGACAACAGTAATCTAGATTAGTAAAGTAGGGTTCATGATGCTGATACCCTCCTTACTTGTTCGGATTGGTGGACTGAAGTGGATTCATAAAAGCTTGGTTTTTTTGGGGGGCTATTTTCATAGATTAAGAACACTACTTATGTCCTAAAAAAAGGAAAAATAGAAGTACAAGAGCATGCAACGAATGAGAGAAACAGCAAAAGGAAGTAGAAGGGAGAGATGTGGTACGGGGAAAGAAGATGGGAGAGTAGATTACTCCTGCGCTATTTTTCATTTTAAGCAGCTTGTTGACCTTTTGAAGTCAAGCCTGTAGGTGTAGTTTAGTTTCTGTGCTGGAGTCTACTGTAATTTAGGTGGGAACTGAAGCAAAGAGAGGAGTGACACAGAGGGGGAGTGTGTCCGTGTGTGGCTCTGGGGCGATGCAAGAGTCTGGGCAGCCGACCATTTCAAAATGATTGCCTCTCGTGTGACTGCACTTTTATATGAGTAGGATTTACTGCCCTCCTTCAGCAGCAGCTGTGAAAGGACTCCCATTCAGGACGAGCCAACAGGAAGTGATGATGCTGTTAAAAATCGTCAACACCATCGGAGAGAAGCATAATATGTCAAGCTTACAGCGCAAAACACAGCTGTCTTACCCAACAACTATGGCAGGCAAAGGATGTAAAGGGTAAAATATTACCAGGATTTAACTGGAGTTTTCTGACAGCATATCGTAAGAGCCATGTATTTTACTGTGAAAATCAACAAGCTACATCTATTTTTACCAAAAAGGAAAAAAAAGTTCACCATTATGGTGATTAGCGTCCATTTGGCTTGAAAAAAAGCATGTTGTTAAACACTTAATTATGATCATATATTGCAATCTATATAATATATAGTGTTGAGCAGTAGCTTCTGAGTACTAAACTTGAGCTCTACAAAACTCTACAATGTCATGCTATGTTTTTCAGTCAGCTATATTTTTTTTATAAGATGGCAGGGTAGCATTGAGAAGTGCGACAACATTATATTTTCCTTGACAATATTGCAACTATAAACATTCTTTGAATTGGTTCTTTTCAACCAATTCAGCTCAAATTGCAGCGGATCGTCAGACTTATGGTACAGCGTACAAGTTAAGGCGAGTCAATTTCATTTGTTTAGCACTTTTCACATTAGATTTATTCACACACAATATGGTTGTCAGTTCTGCAATTGAGTCCTTAATACGGTAGCATTCGCATACAGTATTTACAGGAGTAACAACCGCATTCTAACTCGAAATTCACACCCATACATTTTCAGAACGACCGCATTTTGGGGAAGCTCTTCTGTGTGTGAATTGATCAGTCAATCATGTTATACAATGTAATGCATGCGTACATGGTTTCTCCTGTGGTTTTGGTGTAACTTGTGGAGATTTTCACTTTGATTTGATGCTGGTAATTCATTTTGCAATGATATTACAGATCACAAAGGTTTTGGTTTTAATTTATTACATTGTGGTGTGATGTACTTGTCAGACTAGTGAATCTGTCAAGAGTGGCTCAATCGTAAATGATCATTTGGGCAATTTTCAGCCCAAAAAAAAAAAAAAAAATCAGCTATGTGTTTGTCTTTATAACTGTATGTAAATATTTGTTGTGTGAAATGACTTATTCAGCGCTGTACTAACTAAAAATATATATATATATATGAGCCCTCTTAGAGTAGATTTAACATGGCTATGCGATTGTATTTGGCAATCCTTAGACCAGACGAGTGTGTTTGAGGTGTGTGCTCATATCCCAGAGGTGATATGCAAGTGGGAGTTTGTGACAAGTGTCTGTCAATCAAAAAACTCCTGCATGAAACAAACTCTAAACATGCAAAACACAACAATGGACACTATTGCAAGTGAGTGGACCGAAATAGGATGGGCCAATGCCAATCAATACATGGGATAAAAATAACTAGACAATTAACATTAGTGACTGTAAGCCACCAGTTTCATGAAAACTATAAAATCCAAACATAATTAAAACAACAAATGAACAGAATAAGAACAATAAACGAAGATAAAATGGATGGAGTGTGTGTGTTTGAGGCTGAGCAAGGCTTCCCACACACTTGAGACTAGAAGGGAATTTTCTCACTCAAACTTATGATTGCTTTTAGATGGAAAAGCTGCACATAACGGCTTGTCTGGGATCAGTTTTCTCTGTGATAATAGCAGGTTCGTGATTTTGCAATGGATCCCATGCACGTATGTGTTTGAGCATCAAAGGTTTCTTTTTACAACTTGTTTCTGCAACATTGAGCAATGTAGCCAATCAAAGACATGTCTGTTGATTTCTTGAATGCAATGGCCAACCAGAGGTGTTTTTGACCTGTGTTGAGTTGCACATACTCATGAATCCTTTCATATTGTAGCGAAGCATATACGTTATGTAAATTAGAGATTCATATAGATGTAACGGAGGCCAGCTAGGAGTTGTTGTGCGAGTAAACCTCACTCCCTCAGACATTAGAGGTTGCAGCCTTTAACCTCATGCCAGGAGACCGGGGTTCGATGCCCGCTCGGAGCGGGTCGTGTAGGACCCGGGTAGAGGAGTTACATTGGTGCCGTGACCCGGATGGGGGTGAGTGTAATAGAGGCCAGCTAGTAGTTGCTGTGCGAGTAAACCTCACTCCTCTGACCTCAAGAGATGCTCTGGTGACAAACACTACAGTTTGCAGCCTTTAGCCTCCTTGTTAGAGCGTCCGACTCCCATGCCGGAAGACCCAGGTTCGAGTAGGACCCAGGTAGAGGAGTTACATTGGTGCCGTGACCCGGATGGGGGTGAGTGTAATAGAGGCCAGCTAGTAGTTGCTGTGCGAGTAAACCTCACTCCTCTGACCTCAAGAGATGCTCTGGCGACAAATACTAGAATTTCCTCCTTGTTAGAGCATCCTAATCCCATGCCGGAAAACCCGGGTTCGAGGCCCGTTCAGAGCGGGTCGAGTAGGACCCGGATAGAGAGGTTACATAGACAGGAAGTTTTGAAGTAAGGTGATGAAACTTTTGTTTTTCATGCCTGACCAGCGGGCACGTACATACTGTAAAGAGTTGGGAGTGACATTCACCAAGTTTATGTATTTTTTTGTCCTTTCCCACAAAAAAGTTATTTTGTGTCTCATTTGATTGCGTGGACCAGGCGTTCATCTGAGAGGGCCAGAGTACCATAGACAGTTCTGAATGGTGCAGCATAAAAGAGCATCAAGAATTGTTAGTAACCTTATGGCTGTGAACATCAGAAACATTGCAGACACTGTTCTAGCGAGATAAGGGCTGATATATCTCTCTCTCTTACGTTGTGTATTTGTAGGACGCTGTTCATCTGCTAACTACGGTACAGCTATAAACTCTGCCGGCTGCAATAAATACCATTAAATGATGCTGAACAGGTGGGTCAGTATAATACACATGTCCTCACCTCTCCTCGAGCGTTGGAGGCTCCCGCCTCTCAATCCTTTAGATTGTGCTGCCTCTAAAGTGCCATTTAAAACTATTCTCTCCTCAATTATAATACGAAAAAAAGCCTTATTTCCCCCTCAGCAAGCCCTTCAATTGGGAACAGATGTTTCTCCCTCCCCAGGAAATGACTCGCTCCTTAGTGATAGAGGCAGGCGGCTGTGCTTTATTAAACGTATAAAAAGCCTCTTAAATGATGTGATTCAGAGGAAATATAGGCTGATATTCATTCTTTCAATTTAGGGCAAGCGAGTGCTGCTGAAATAATTACAGAGAGAGAGTGGCAGCTCTCATCGTGCTGTGAAAATGTCACGTTTCAGACGCTGCAGCTCAGGGTGGTGCACCACCAACTGATCGATGGAAAAGTTACAGTTTCGCTTAGCATGAGACATAAACAACTTCCACAGGTGAAGAAACATGGAAGTACTCATCCAAAAGCGAACAATATCATGCCATTCAAGACCAATCATAGCTTCTGAAGGTTTGAAATATAGCACAGGAGTTTGTTTTATTTTATTTATGGACGTCATTATGTGGTGCATCACTATTTGGAAGTCTCTAACCGCTGCCACGAAACACTTTCATTATATGCAAAAGAAGAGTGTGCAGAATATTGATCACATCTCATTGATAACAATGGGAAATTAGTATATTCAAAAGTAAATAAATCTTGTTTTGGTAATGACGATCTTACTGATCTCGTGAAAAGACAAACTATACAGACTAAACATAAAGTGACAACAGCAATTTCTGAAAACTGGATTTGTTATTTTACTAACAAACTGAATTTGAAATACTGCAGCTTCTGCACGCTGATTTTCTGAATTCTGAATTTCCAGAAAATACTGGATATGTGTTCTGTCATTCCAGAAAGAAACCTCAAAACAAACAAAACCTGATTGCCACTTATTCCTATCTGAAGGACAGATTTCAGTGGGTATGGTCCTCATTAGCATAGAAATGAATATGATGCCAGATAATGAATATATGGCTCTTGATGCTTCACGAAAGAACTTCAGAGAGAGGGAGCGTAAGAAAAAAAAGAGAGAGAGAGAGAGAGAGAGAGAGAGAGAGAGAGAGAGATACAGAGAAAAGAAATGGACCAACTTTTATTTTTAATGGAGTGCTTGTGTAAGACATTAGCATGAAGAGAGAGTGAGTGTTTGAAATCTAGGCTAGGGAAATGGAGGACATTCTCAAGGTCAGCTTCAGAGAAACAACAAATGACAGAGGGATAAAAGAAGCCAATATTCCCTTGTAAAATTGCAATTAAAAGAAATGTCTTCATTCATAAATGTAGAACAATTTTAGCAACACATTTATCATTTATCATTACATATATACGTAAACAAGTATATATATATATATATATATATATATATATACATCAAAAAGATCCTATTAGTATTCAGTAGGTATTCGTATAGTTCAATGAATTCATTGGCATTCATTTAACAAATCTTTTACAATAAAGCAAATCGTGAATCAAAGCCATGTGTTGATGAGTGGATAGCGTAGGCCAGTTGTTGTTTAGAGCGAGGAAGATGAAGAGATGAGAATATAAATACACCAGCCTTTAAAATTTAATTAAACAAAGTTAATCCAAGAGGCGACAGAGATCCAAAGAAGATGTGGAAGGCCCGATTTTCCTGCGAAGACAAAAGCTGAGATCAAATACCCTGCAATAAAACAATAAAACTCATCTGGAGAGGAGATCTCAAAGAAATAGCATAGGACACCGCCTTGCCCAAACCCCATGTTTGGTATCATTTTAAATGAAAATGGATTCTGTTCTCATTTTGGGTGGTGTCTCTTCAAGATATCTGATAACCTTCTCCTCTCCCCCGAAACCAGGTGTTGGTGTAGTACATATTTACAATCCTTTTGTTCTGGTCTGGGTCTTTAAGGGAAGGTCATTTGGGAAATTCTGTAGCCAGAAGACCTCCATGAAGTGATGGGTGAGTGTCTTAAAATGGTCCGGTTGTCCCTATTCTTTTAATGAGTCATGGGTGTGTTTCGGGCGTAACGTGCATGAGACCAATCAGAGTCTCATCTCCCATCCCGTTGCGTTCACACTACTTTGCTATTTACATGGTGGAATTTGTAAGCGGATAAACTGAAACCTTCTCTAGCAAGGAAACGGATCTGCTCATGCGCGAGGTTAAAGACCATCTACGGGACAAGCCGAATTCCACCAAAGCATTTTGATCTTCCTGCACACAATGATAATCTTTTACATTGTAATTTTTAATATTTGGCATGTTTTTTGTGCTGCTGCACATCCCTGTGTACGTACGTGTGTTGTGCACCTGCCCATAGGTGCATATTACTAACTCGCTCTTTAAATAACAAACAAAAAAAACTGCATTTATTGTATATACAGTCTATTTTAGTTGCCTCAAAAACAACGTGATGAAAGGGTAATTGCGTCAGGCTGAAACTAGCAAAAATCGCGCCTGGCGCATGACAGAGCCCTTGATCTGCTACTCTGCTGCAGAGCGAGTAAAGACTTACTACTGCTAACATACACAGACATGTAAGATATACTGCCGATGCACAAATAATAAATCCTGTTGCGGATCCAGGCAGGTGGAGCTGGGGGAGGTAGAGGGACTCTGGTAGCACACTGCAGCCCAGCAAACACTGAACCAGACCGTTTTCCCATCATTCACATAGCATGCAGACGATACTGTTGTCCATTACAAACCTTTAAATGAATTACTCTGCATTTATTTATTCCTAGTGCTCCAAGTGGGTCACTTTCATTCGGTGTGGTCCAGAGAAAGGTCCTCAATTTACATACAGATTCTGGATACTGACCTCCGTGTTGTAGTTGCTTTGTTCCATAATGATTAGAGTGTTTCTAGCTGACAACATTGATCACTGCCTCCTGTTAAATACCATTGAGCAGTAAAATTAGATTCATTAGAGCTCATTTTAATGATTAAAAGCCAATGAATAGCCACTTATGTCACCTTGCAAGCCTGTGCTCAGAAACATTCAATACATAGTATAAAAAAAAGAAGCAAGAGAACAATTAACACGAACACACACATCCCGATATATTGTTTTGTTGACAATCAACACTTTTGAGCTATTGCACACATGCTCAGCAATTCAAAACCATGTAATAACAGTTATATTGTTTGCAGTCAAGACCTAGTCACACAGAGTGCATGTGTTTTTGTCATGAATATTCACTATAAATGGAGAAAAATAATCCTTATTAACCAATAAGATCAAATATTTGTGGTCGTGTATCTGAAGGCAGCATTCTACATGGATGTGGAAATATTGATTTAATTGGTCTCATAGTGCAAGCAACGTATTAAAGCTATAATGGTACAAACTTGCAGAGTAAAAAGGATTGTGTTTTTGTAATTATAATTTCTGAATGTTTAACATATACAGTGGGTACGGAAAGTATTCAGACCCCCTTAAATTTTTCACACTTTGTTATATTGCAGCCATTTGCTAAAATCATTTAAGTTCATGTACACACAGCACCCCACATTGACAGAAAAACTGAATTCTTGACATTTTTGCAGATTTATTAAAAAATAAAAACTGAAATATCACATGGTCCTAAGTATTCAGATCCTTTGCTGTGACACTCATATATTTAACTCAGGTGATGTCCATTTCTTCTGATCATCCTTGAGATGGTTCTACAGCTTCATTTGAGTCCAGCTGTGTTTGATTATACTGATTGGACTTGATTAGGAAAGCCACACACCTGTCTATATAAGACCTTACAGCTCACAGTGCATGTCAGAGCAAATGAGAATCATGAGGTCAAAGGAACTGCCTGAAGAGCTCAGAGACAGAATTGTGGCAACACACAGATCTGGCCAAGATTACAAAATAAATTCTGCTGCACTTAAGGTTCCTAAGAGCACAGTGGCCTCCATAATCCTTAAATGGAAGACGTTTAGGATGACCAGAACCCTTCCTAGAGCTGGTCGTCCGGCCAAACTGAGCTATCGGAGGAGAAGAGCCTTGGTGAGAGAGGTCAAGAAGAACCCAGAAGAGCTCCAGAGATGCAGTCGGGAGATGGGAAAAAGTTGTAGAAAGTCAACCATCACTGCAGCCCTCCACCAGTCGGGGCTTTATGGCAGAGTGGCCCGACGGAAGCCGCTCCTCAGTGCAAGACACATGAAAGCCCGCATGGAGTTTGCTTATGCACAAGTAAAATAACACAAGCAAACATTCAACAGAATATAAATCAAAAAACAGCCTAACGTTACTGAATGAAATGTCGACCAAGGACGAGACATAATATCAGGAGCACTGAAAAAGTGCACCCGTGTCAACATTTTCGCAAATCGCAAAATACGTACCGATACATACAAATCACTGCGGTTTCTAACAGAACACTAAAACATCCGGTTTCACACACAGTTATGATTACAGGGTCAGATTATGGATTGATGAAGATCTATGCTTGGATCGAGAGAGTAGATTGAGTCCATCAACATGCATTCTGAATCCGAGACGTAATCTTTGACAAAGTTTTTGTTTTGTATTAAGCAGATGCTCTGTGTTTTCTTTTGCTGTATTGCATGTTCACATATTCACATTTTAGGGGCCATGGAAGTTTTGTGAAAATGATCAAAAATGAAACGTTGGTGGGGAAAGAGTTAACGGTTCATAAAAGATGAATCACTCTCTGGCCATCTGGGATTTTGGTCATGAGATAAAGGTTTGCAGCATGATTTTTCGGTAGTTTGACGTCACATCGTGGCTCTACCTTAGGACCCGGGAGGCAATGATCAGTGACGTCAGACTTAATGAGTGGATTGCTTCCCTACCAAAGATGATGTCACTTCCTGGCAGATGATGTCATTGAAGGATCTTACTTTTTATGTTTTACACATACTGGGTGCTTTTATATGTTTACTTTCCATGCATCTCTTGTGAGGATGAGTTGAAGGCATCGAATGTATTTGTAAAGCAGAATATTCTTGCTCACTCAGGCATCGCTTCAAAAAGGACATCAGCGTGCTTGAGAGATCTGCTGTTATGTTTTGTTAATTAAAGCATTCTTAATAAATATTAATGAAGCAAGATGCACGGTTGAAGTATGTGAAATCTATGGTTTATTTAAACCACATACTTGTTTCCGGGTCATAGACTGAAGGAAGGATGAGGGAGTAAACGAGGAAGCGCAGAGCAGAATTCAGTCGTCTGCTGCCCGAAGCGTCTCGCATCATGCTGACAACGTTTCCATTGTGTAACAGAGCTGCAGGTTTCAAGAAGAAATAAAGCCATTTCTATATTGTGTAGGTTAATTTACGTACTTTTATGCATATTTTTTAATGACCGTACATTATGATGGGACTAGTGAGAATTATTACAAACTTAATTGTTGCGAAAACTAATTTGCAAGAGTAACTGAATGGAACCCAAATCCCAAAGCAGGGTTCATCAGTCCTGCTCCGGGAAAACTGATGCTTTATAAAATCCAGTAACTCTATTTTTTAACCCATATCTGCTAATAATTTCTGAAACCATACTGTACGTATATTAAGTTTGAAAAACTTTGATCAGAGGAATGACACACACACACGAAATCGATTCAAATCAATAAAGTCAACAAATGTTATTAAAGTGATCCTATTTATGCTATTTTAAAGGTTCGTAATTTTGTTTTGGAGGTTTTCTATAACAGGTTTACATATATCAAAGGTCAAAAAAAGGTTTTCATTTTCTCACAATGCCATACCATCACCGTCATTTACATTTACATTTACATTTAGTCATTTAGCAGACGCTTTTATCCAAAGCGACTTACAAGTGAGGAAAACAATCAAGCGATTCTTCATGAATTGGCAAATAGCACAGGAAGTGCTCACAATACAAGTTTCATACATTGCTCAGTACCATAAGCTGGAGTAGGAAGGGAAAAGGGAAGGAAAGGGTTTTTTTTTTTCCGTCATTTTTCAATGGTTCTCAAACGACTCGTCCGATGCTTCAGTCTCTCTAATGTTGCGTTCACGTGCGGTAAGAAGGTTGATAATAATCACTTCTGAAGTCATGATTATGAGTTCATCGCATTTATGTTTTCAAGTGGGTGTTCATGTGCAAACTTTACCTAATAAACTTGCATTTATGATAATCCCGAGAGCACGTGAAGGTTGCACAATCCATCCTTTTCGTGAGCCTACGCTGCTCTGATTGGTCAGATGCCTCAGTCTGTATGGCAAGCCGACTTTTGACTTTTATTCATTTTCAGGATATGAACCTGTGATATCAACAATTACATTTTCACTAGTTAAAATGTTAATTCTTGATATCAGCAATTAGATTTCCTCTAGTTACAACGGAAATTCTTGACATCAACAATTCAATTTCCACTAGTATAAACTATAATTGTTGATATCAAGAATTGTATTTTCACTAGTGAAATCTCGCCATAGGCTGCCATTCAAATTCAATTGTTGAGATCAAGAATTCATTTCTTACTTGTTGAAATTCCAGTTTCACATATCAGGAATACAATTCTTACTAGTAAATATGCAAATTTCTGATATCAACAATTACATTGTTACTAGTGAAAATATTCATTTCTGATAATGCATTCCTGATACCAATATAATTTATGATATCTAAAACGGCTTTCTTACTAGTAAAAATCACATTCATGATATCAGAAATAGACATATTTACTAGTAAGAATTGTATTCCTGATGTGTGAAACTGGAATTTCAACTAGTAAGAAATGAATTTTTGATAACAGCAATTGAATTTGAATGGCAGCCTATGGCGAGATTTCCCTAGTGAAAATACAATTCTTGATATCAACAATTATAGTTTATACTAGTGGAAATGTAATTCTTGATATCACAAGTTCATGTCCTGAAAACAGTTCTTCTGAGGTTAACAAGTTCCTAGAGAATCTGGTTCGTTTGAGCCCTTGGAATGGTGTCGAGCGAGCAAACAATCGTGGAGATGCCTCTCAAATTGCCTTTTGCACAAAAGTCATGTTTATAATAATAATAAAAAGAAAAGATAAATTGAGTCTAGTTTTGATAGTCTAGAGACTGAATCACTTTCTGAAATTTGTCTTTCTACTTTGCTGAAACGTGACTGTAAATTTCACACGATAATGAAAACATAGGCTAACTCTTTACAGAAAACTTCACCCGCAGGGGTTTCCTTGAAAAATTCATGCATTATTTAATGTGTGAATCAGAATTATGAAATGCATGCTAATAAGAGCTAATGGTAACATGCATTGAACTATGAACACACAGTACTGAAATGTATCTCTTTATTTTTGCTGTGGCTTGAACACGGGACAGTCCTTTACATTATAAACTTGCGTTGAGACTACTGGAATGATCCTCGGCAGGGAATAGCATGATGCACTGTTTGTGGGACTTCGAAGGAGACTGGAAGGAGAGAAAAAGGAGGGGTTGAGTATGCATTTAAGGCAATTTCAAAATTCAGATTAGAAACAAAAGCCGTTCGTGCAAGAGCAAGAGAGTGGAGAAAAAATGCTATGCTAGTGATGCAATTATGAAACAACGGCAGACTGCGCGAGAGTAGTTTAGCTGTCAATCTCGGCTTCCTTCAAGACCTTCCCAATCATTGTCAAGGACAAATGTACAATTTCTTTTTTTTTTTTTATTTTGTGTGTTTTGGCTCCCCCCAATTTTAAATAATTGCTTTCAGCGCTCCATTCAGAACACTTGTGTGGCACTTGGAGGAAATGACCACCTTTACTGTTCTCATCTTGCTGTCTGATTGACAAGATCGCTTCAGACAGACTGGGTTTGCTTGGGAGTTTTTGTTGTTGTTTCTTCAGTGACCCTTTGGGTTTTTTTATTTTTTTTTTTATTATTATTATTATTTTTTTTTCTAGGCAGTCTGTGAGAAAGTCTCTGAAATCTTCTCAGCGCTACTGAGGATATGAGTGGGTGCCTATAGGTAGACAGACACAACCAGGGCTCGATAGGTTACTTTTAAAATGTATTTCACTACAGATTACTAAATACATGCTTTAAAAAGTCATTTGTAACATATTTCGTTACATTACTCAAGTTTAGTCACTTCATCTAAATACTTTAGAATACTTTGGAATACTAATAAGTGTGAAACAAACACAAAAAAGATCATTGTGAGTTTTTATCGCACAATTCTGACTTTTTCCCTCAGAATCGTGTGATATAAAGTTTCAATTGTGAGTTATAAAGTCAGAATTATGAGATATAAACTCACACTAAATTCACAATTGCAAGAAAAAAAGTCAGTATCGCAAGTTTATATCTCCCAATTCTGACTTTATAACTTGCAATTGTGAGTTTAAATTTGCAATTCTGAACTCACAATTGTGAGGGAAAAAAAAAACAAATTGTAAGAAAAAGTCACAGTGACGAGTGAATTATAAAATGACTCACAAAACATGAAAACAGTGGAAAACATGAAACTGAACTCGTCTTTTTCAGACGGTCAGAGTCAGAGAATCACCAATCGCTGTTTAAATGACATTAAAACTCAAAGTAATCACTTTGGTAATCTAAAACACTTTTCAGATGGAACTGGAATCTGATTACCACCCATTTAAAATGAAACTGTCATGTATAATGTATTTTAAATACGTAACTTAGTTACTTGTATTTCGTTACTCCCCACCCCTGGACATAACATGAATCATTTTTGTTTCCGGTATTGTATGTCTCTAGTAATTGAAATAATTAATTAGTGGTTGGCAGACTGAATTGAATTTGAACTCTGAATTCTAATTAATGGCATTTGTTGGGAAGCGTGCTAATACTTTTTATATAATTAATCAGACTATTCGAGCCTCGCTCGGAGCGGGTCGAGTAGGACCCGGGTAGAGGGGTTACATTGGTGCCGTGACCCGGATGGGAGTGTGGTTTGGGGGGGGGGGGGGGGGGGGGGGGGGGAGTGTAACGGAGGCCAGCTAGTAGTTGCTGTGCGAGTAAACCTCACTCCTCTGACCTCAAGAGATGCTCTGGCGACAGATGCTAACAATATGCACAGTATGTATTTTTCACCTCTTCAAAACAATAACAAAGCCGTAGATTGATGATGCAGTGAATGAGAGTGGAATCATGGAACTTGTCGTCATGCCGATGGATCTAATAACATTTATGAGGAAATAATGTTTATGGATGAGTGAATGCCTGTTTTTATCATGACTGTGGTGTGAAGCAGTGACGCACGAGAGTCCCGGGATATAAAGAAACGAGGACATCTTACTCACAAGTGCTGAAATACTACTCATACAGGTCAGTTTATTTGACGGATTAAAACTGTGAGGGAACGCAGCGCTGTTTCACTCGGTCTAACGTTACACTATCATACTAAACTGCATTTGAGTGTGTTGAAAGTTATAATGTTATTCTGTGTATTTGTATGAGACTAACCGTAAACTAGATCATTTGCTCACCTTGTCTAATAATGTGCAAGAGCGGCGTCTCTGTCAGGTCCAAGTTTGTCGCAAAACTCTCGCATCTCGAAAACGCCGCGCCAATATTGATTCTCGTTTTATTCCTCCTTTTGTCCCAAAGTTTGCTTGCCATGATCCGTAATGTTTGAACGAAACAACAACAGCGTGCAGTTGGATGTTATGCATCTGTTGCCATGGTTACTATGCAGTACAAATGGAAAACAGGGATAATGCAGATATTACATCATTGACAGGTGACGGGCAATTTTCAAAATTGACTGAATTCACAAATTCGTGGAAACATTTAGGATAACGTACGTACACAGCTGAATGAAATATATAACACTGCAAGTGGTTTTGGGATATTTTAATACACAAATCTTACATGTTGTGCCTTTAATATCTGCTAACGCTTTATTTTGATGCTCGCCCACATACGTTCTACTGACTAAATGCAACTACATGTCAACTTGTTCTAAATTATTCAACTCAGTCTAATAATAGTCTAAAAAAGAATGTTGACATGTATCTGGAAAATTACTTTTAATTAGTAGAATGTCTAAAGTGGACCATCAGAGGGAAAAAAAGGGATAATCTAGTTAAAATAAATACAGTTGACTTTGTCTGTGGAAAATAAAGATACAGTCAGGAAAGCGAAAGGTTATAAACGTGATCCTACCAACCCGTTTACCCTTACAATAACATATACATACATACATACATGTACAGTGCATTACATCTATGCTTACTTTCCCAAAGACAGCTGCCGGAATAAAACAGGAATAGTCCAATAGCAGAGTCAGGGGAGCTCATTTGGACAAATGTTGCTCTTTGCATTTTCCTGACCCTGCAGTTCATCTCTAGCTGGGCTGGTGCTGCTGTAGTCAGATCAGATTTCCACCACCCGTAGACATTATTCGCTAACAATAAACTCTATATAAAAAAACAAGTGTCATAGAGAGCACCCCCTTAAAGCTTCATGTGAAAAAGAGGTATTGATTCAACAGGTCTCTCAGCACGAGACTGGACAACACACGCCAAAACCACCCTGCCTCTATTTGTAAAGAATGATATTGATTACACAGATGTGGTTTGCATGTATCTGTAAAAGCAGAAATTATATATTATATATATATATATATATATACATTTATTTACAATTTACATTTTTTTTTTTTTATCCAAAGTGACTAATATTGCATTGAAGTTATGCATTTTATCAGTTCATGCATTACCCGAGAGTCAAACACATCACCACTGCATTACTAGTGTTTATATATTGCAGAGTATTTCGAATGTGTTTCTGAAGCCGTGCGAGTGAAATTTAAAGGATTAGTTCACTTTATACGATTTTCGAGGAAGATTGTTCTCCATATAGTGGACTTCAATGGGGTTCAATGGGTTGAAGGTCCAAATGTCAGTTTCAGTGCAGCTTCAAAGGATCTACATGATCCCAGACGAGGAATAAGACTCTGATCTAGAGAAACCATCGGTTGTTTTCTAAAAAAAAGTAAACATTATATACGTTTGAACCACAAATGCTCGTCTTGCGCTGCTCTGTGACGCTCCACGCATTACGTCATCACGCTGGAAAGTGACGCGGTTGGGCCGAAAACTCCAACTTCAAAGGGCGTTTTCCTTAGTCTCTGCTCGTTCGCTTTTTAAACCCCCGGATCGGTACTTCCACTACGTCACGTGTGACCTTCCCAACATAATTACGAAATGTATGGCGGACCGGAGAGCAGCGCAAGACGAGCATTTGTGGTTAAAAAGTATATAATGTTTACTTTTTTAATAAAATGTCCGATGGTTTCTCTAGATCAGACTCGTATTCCTCGTCTGGGATCATGTAGAGTCTTTGAAGCTGCTCTGAAACTGACATTTGGACCCGTTGAACCCCATTGAAATCCACTATATGGAGAAAAATCCTGGCATGTTTTCAGGATAATTTAATCCTGAACTGAACTAATCCTGTAATGTTTTAATCTTCTGGTTTCGTGAACGCGGTCACATCAAACAAAGCAATCTTTGGAAGTCTTGGAATATTTTTGTGGCGGTCGAACTGTTGTGTTTCATATATAAATGTATCTCTATAAATACTGATTGAGTTAGTTTTAGGTTTAGTGTTTGAGCATCTGGTGGAATAGTTACCCTACTGATTTAGAGTTTACTGTATTTATTTGAAAAGACCTTGCAAACATCCCATGGCTGAAGTTACACTATGAACAAGAGCCATTCACATTTTCTCCCAGCCAGACTCTCCAAACCCCATCCACAACCTTTAATGTTAAACATGTAATGTCTGCGGAATAAATTGCATCATGGCCCACAAATAGTATCAATTCTTACGTCTCCTCATTTTTAATTTAGTTTGTGTTGACACAGATTGCCATCTTCTCTCGCTTGTCTACTATCGCAGTGAAGAAATGGAATTTTTGACGCCGTATATATAGGTGATTCTCCGGCAGCTTATCTGTCATAGTGTGGAAATGCCTTATCTGTCATCAGCAGTGACTTTATTCATTTTTAACAGCTTTCACCCATGTTCAGATTTATAGCCGTTTTGTCCTTGCTCAAAGCCTTGCGCTTCAACCCTGGGCAAATAGAAGCAGCGATTGAATGGAAGCCTTTTTAATGTCTCTCTCCCAAGGCCCATCAGCGGTGCACGTAGGCCAGCTTTAATCTCGCCTCAGATTGAACTACACGCAGGGGCAGCTCTCAGAGTCATGATCGATACCGCCGCTTTGATTATTGCTTAACATCACATTGAACGGGTGGCAGAATGAATTCTCAGAACCTCTGTTAATTGCGTATTAAAGGTACAGTGCTGCAAATTGCAATTGCATGACGCTTCGGTGGGGGAAGCTTATTTTTAAGGTATCATTAATGGTAATCATTCTAAAAAGACATTAAAACTGGAAGAATTTTGTTCATTTCTGAATCAATTCGACCAACGTTGGCATGAGCAGATTTGGAAGTTGGTGTTAAGGACATCATATTGATTTCCACCATGGCATAAAAGAATAAAAAAAAAGCTAATTGCGACTTTTTATTTCTATTTCCCGCAATTGTGTGTTTACATCTCGCGTTTATGTCCTTTTTTCCCGGAATCGTGACATGATATACTTGCAGTTCTGAGAAATTAAGCCAGAATTGCGAGAGATGCAGTGATTGCATTTTTGCCATTTTTCTCATAATTCACGATTTTGACGTTTTTTTTTGTTTTTTTTTTCTCAGTATTGCGAGTTATAAAATTTGAATTGCAAGATATAATCTTTCAAGTCCGAGGAAAAAAGCCGGCGCACAATTCTGAAATTGTCTTGCAATTGTGAGTTTATATGCCGCAATGCTGGCCATTCTGTTACAAATGTGGCATTTTCCTCCTCACAATTCTGACTTTATAACTCACAATTGCAACTTTATATCACACAATTCTGTCAGAATTAAAAAGAATTAAAAACTCACAATGAGCTTTTTTGTGTTTGTTCCACACTTATTAGTGTTCCAAAGTATTCTAAAGTATTTAGATGAAGTGACTAAACTTGAGTAATGTAACGAAATACGTTACAAATGACTTTTTAAAGCATGTATTTTGTAATCTGTAGTGAAATACATTTTAAAAGTAACCCACCCAGCCCTGATAATAAACAATTATAAATGATGAAACTGAAAGGGCTAGGAGTGTACATGCTCTCCTTGTGCTCCACTTTACCCCACAATCCAAAGATATGCAGGAGAGGTGAAATAGAGACACTAAATTGTCTGTACGTGTGTGTTTTTGTGGGCTAGCGCTGTGATGGACTGGCTTTTACGTCCAGGGAAACTACAGTTTCAGTACGGGTGTGGAAACTGCCCCGACTGCCACAGAATCCCTGTGGAAGTACATTACCATACAAACAATACATTTGCAACATGAAAAAAGCTCAACAAGGCAGCGTTTGGAGTGTGGATTCCCACACTTCACACTGATAACTGGCCAAACTCTTTGTTTGTGTTAAGATCTTCCTGATTGCATCTGAAAATGGTCGGCTAACAATGCTTTTGGGAAAATGAAGTATTATTAAGAGTAAGGGAAAGGCAATAAGTTCAGCTAAGCAGGGGTTAATTTCGCTATACTAAATATCTGCATGAGAGCAGAGATTCAATATGATGAATAGAGCAATGATACTCAATTTTAGGAAGAGTTGAGGACACAATGCAAGAGTTCTAGTTCAGCTGCTGCTAGAATGAGGCTGGGGAAAACAAAAACGAATAAATATAAAAAGGATGAAAGGAAAAAAAAAAAAAAGATTAATAGCCTGTCAGAGAAAGTGGAAGCTAATAACATGGATCACTGAAATCAAAAGATACTGGTTTGTGTTTCAGAGCTGGATAAATATGTTTGAGGAAAATGGTCCAGACAAATTCTTGGAAAATTTTATCATCTGAAAGACTGGTGCCATGAGGATTTCAACAAACAAACTGGGAAAATGCTCAGTGATCGAGCATAAAGGGCACCGTGTTTGTGGGAAAGAAGTGAAAGCAAGTCGAACCGAAATATTAAAATCTCCACCTCGGTGTGGAATATTGCTGTGCTGCAGATGAACACTTTGTAAAATCAGTTCTAGACTTTCTTCATTACTGAAACAACACTGATTATTACACTTAGTTGATGATGCATTTAATCCGATGGTCAGAAAAAAGCACGGCTAAAGACCACCGTGTCGTGAATTCATTACATCTCCTCCAAATGATACAATCCTCTCCGAAATATGTATTGTTAGACACAACACAAGTGGATGAAGACAGTCGGGACGAAGCAAATTGAACTATTCTTCAATAAACACTACTCTTTTTTTATCTCCAGAGTCTTGGACATGCCTTTATGCACATTTCATATAGATAGAGAATTTGTTTTAGATTTCAATCAATTCATTTAAAAGTAGACATTTCAAGTGTTCTATAGATATGTTTCTCATTTATTTACATTTGGCAGACGCTTTTATCCAAAGCGACTTACAAGGGGAGCAATTAGGGGTTAGTCGTCTTGCTCAAGAGCACTTTAGTCATGGTGTTGAAGGTGGAGAGCGTGCTGTTCATTCACAATCCCCACCTTCAATTCCTGCCGGCGTGGGAATCGAACCTGCAACCTTCAGGTTATAAGCCCGACTCCCTCACCATTAGGCCAAGACATCCCCCATCCTTCCCCCAGAACACTCGGGACAGACGCACTGGCTCACAGCTTTGCAAATATACGGTCCCCCAGTGACCCTACTTGCACAGACTCTTTGCAAAGTCAGGGAGGACGAGGAGCAGGTCATGTTAGTTGCGCCCTATTGGCCCAAGCGAACTCTCACTCCTCGGGACAGCCCCTCCCTGACCCATTCCTCTAAGGAAGGACCTTCTTTCTCAGAGACAGGACACCCTTTGGCACCCGCGTCCAGACCTCTGGAAACTCCATGTCTGGTCCCTGGACGGGACGAGGAGGTTCTAGGATCAGTCGCTGTTCCCCACTGATGCTGCCGCCTATCCTGTCCGGCTCCTCAGCGAAAACCTGCCCTGCTGCTCATCATATACCAAACTGCAGGCGAAGGGTCAATTGAATCTGTATGTATAATTGAATCATTACTCTCCTGTTTATCCCCGTAAAGCTGTTTTGAAACAATCTGTATTGTATAAAGAGCTGGACTGAATCAACACCGAACTGGACTTCAACTGAACGATCCTTGAATCATTGTTCTGGTTATTACTTGTATGAAGCACTATAGAAATAAAGTCGACTACACTTCATTGTGTGTGAATCCAAGCGTGTACACATTTTATTTAGCCACAGAGAACAAGAGCCTTAAACCTTTTTCCTTCAGGAAATGCAAATGTAGCTAGTTTTCTTTTTTAGTTTAAAGGGAGGCTTATTGTGATAATACAGCTTAAAGACAAGAGACTCTTGTGTATTCTCACTGTGATCCTGATGTATGACCTTGAAGACCAGTCGAAGGCGAGAAGCAGCTGCAGGTGAATTATAACTAGTGGATTTACTTGTTATAATTCACAAGGCAGTGATCTTTCATCCTTTTTAGTGATTCTCACAAGATCCAAGGTCCACGGCCCTGAATGAACAGAGCGTGGTGAAACACAAGCTTACTCACACAGACGACACGAGGCTCATCTTTGCAATGGAAATAAATACGTAACATTGTAGCCACAATATCCGTGACTTGAGTTGCAAACTCGTTTCAGAGGATTACGTAATGTTAAACAGGACTACACTTTCCCCGCTAGAAATTTTACGTTCCCAGCACGTTCTGAGAACGTCCCCGCTGGTGTCAAGGACGTCACCTGGTAACGTCTCCAGAACGTTCTGAGAAGGTCACGATGTCGAGTTCTTTAAAGGGACAGGGGACGTTATTTGGGGGACCTTAGCAGAACTTTCAGGACGTTCTCGGAACATTTAGGGGACCATATTTTATTTGGAAATTTTATATTCCCAGCACGTTCTGAGAACGTCCCCGCTGGTGTCAAGGACGTCACCTGGTAACGTCTCCAGAACGTTCTGAGAAGGTCACGATGTCGAGTTCTTTAAAGGGACAGGGGATGTTATTTGGGGGACCTTAGCAGAACTTTCAGGACGTTCTCGGAACATTTAGGGGACCATATTTTATTTGGAAATTTAACATTCCCAGCACGTTCTGAGAACGTCCCCGCTGGTGTCAAGGACGTCACCTGGTATCATTCCCAGAACGTTCCGTTAAAGTCCCAAATGTTCTCTTTATAACGTTGCGATGTGACCATAGAATAACCAATACAGAACGTTCTCGTTAAGTCATATCTGGAACGTTATAATATGACCATGTGCGAGGAACGTCCCTAATGTTCTCTAAAGGTTCGGGACTTTTGTCACCTTTACAGAACTTTTAGGGAGCGTTGCGCAAGTTTGCGAGAACGTCGCCTCCTACGTGGGTTGAAACCTTAAAAAATAATACCATTTCTGTAACTGTTCAACCATTTAGTGTTACCATTCAGCCCTTTATCCATCAATCTTCACTTCATTCGCTTCATTCTTCAAAGCTCGCGCTCCTTACGACGCAAATTTGAGTCGAGAACGTTACGGCGTGTTTTACGGCACTGATATCGAACGCTCGTTGGTTCACAGATTGAGACGCGTCGTGTTTCACTGGATTGACATTTGAAATGGAGAGAAGCCGGATTCATATTCCCATGGATTAATGGACAATAATTCCATAGACAATAATTTCTGCTGTGTACTCCATAAAAAAAAAGGACCGCAACTACAACTCATCATCATTTGAACTACTTTTGACATTTTCACAATAAATGAATGATTGTAATTGTGTTTGTTTGTCTGTTATTCTTTTATTTATGACAGTAATTAGTTTTATGAAATTGGTTATGGGTAGGTTGTAGGATTAGCGGCTCAAAATATTGTTTTAATGTTACATTTTTACTAAAATTCTCATTTTCCTTCACATTTCTGTCTTATTATGTTTTATTCTTTTAACATTCTGTATAAAATGGGCGTTTAAGGTTTCGGGATGGGGTTTAGGGATCTTACATTTATCTACAAAACGATAAAAGGGAAATTTATGACATGAAAGATTCATAAACTAAAATGCGTACATTTTTCAGCCAAAAAAAAAAAAAAAAAAAAAAACTTTTATATTTTTAGTTCTACGAGTAAGTCAATATTCGGCACTTTTCTAAATGTACAAAAATGTGTCTTTGAAAGTTATGTTTTAACAATGACACCAGGCTGGTCTGATTTTGATAACCATTATCATTGATTTAAATGAATTTACTGTTTGTGTTTCTATTGCAGACATGCTATAATATGTGTTTTTATTTGAAATGAAGTTTCACACATTTGCTTATGTTTTGGAAAGAAGATGCAATATCTTAGACGGTGACCATTTGACACACATTATATGAAATCATATAATCAATACTTTCCGCAAACCCCATTAAATGGAGGCTGAATTGGATCGCTTGAAAATAGTTGTCACTTTATCAGTGTATAAAACATTTACTGTGTTGCAGGTAAATCAACCAGCACTGACCCTTTAATCGCAGTGCAAAACAACCTCAATAGAATGTGATTATGTGATAATTCTAGGCAAATGTGATAAATGGAGATCCCTGCTGGCAAGCCAAATGAATCTGTACAGAATAAAAGCTTTACAGCCAGACTTGCGGTCTGTGTTCTTAATGATGACGGGCATACTGAGGAATTTGAACTGTATAGAGCTGAATGCACCACTGCACAAAAGAGCCACGAACAATGAACCAGTGAACAATACGATACCGACCGTTCAGGTGTCTGAAATTGGCCTCCAGACTTATTATTCAAGGATCGTACAAATGAGCAAATATTCATTTATGGGCGCAAAATGGAACATGCATCCATGCCAATATTTTACATCTGTTGTATTTGTTTCATAAGGCTATTTCAAGTACTATTGACAGCTCAAATAAATATCGTAGTTCCAGAAGCTGAACGTGTAATAGCGTGTACTTGGGAAAAAGGAAGAAAGTCCTGGTGTGTCTCAGTGGATGAAGGGGATGACCTCACACCTCTCCTTAGAAAAGATTCCCTATTTTCTGAAAAACGAACTTTACACCTTTGTTACAAGTGTTTTATGACTTCTTGAAGAGTCTGGATGGTGTCTGCTTTGTGGAATTAATGGACATTGAGAGTATATAGACATATGTTTTAACTATCTTTAATTATTTATTATTATTATTATTATTATTTTATATATTTTTTAAATTATTTATTTATTATTCATATTATTTTGTTTTGTTCTTTTTTCCTTTATTAGGTTATAATGAAAATGTTTAAATGTTGTTTAACCCTGTGACAATTTTTGAGAAATAAATTGTTGTTCAAAAAAAAAAAAAACAATATATATATATATATATATTTTTTTTTTTTTTTTTTTTTTTTTTTTTTTTTGAACAACAATTTATTTCTCAAAAATAAATATATATATATATATATATTGTAGTTCCATATGCTAATTCACTCGGGTCAAATACTCCAATGGAGTTGAAACTTTTAAGCAGCCTGACTCGGAAATAACCAATGATGTGAGTTTGTTTAGTGCAACCAATGGCAGATCGGAGCAAGTGTTTTAGAAACCAGTTAAAGAATTGGTAAGGAAACATTTTTTTCCCCTCAAATATCTCCCATCGTTTTCAGCAGAACAAATGAATTTATACACGTTTTTGGAACAACGGGTAAATGATGACAGAATTTCTATTTTTGGGTGAACTGTTCCTTTAAGAGAGAGCTTGTTTGTGAGTGTTGGTGGACTCTCTTATGATCATTGATTTGTTTTCTTTAAAATGAATGCCAGTTACATTTGATTTTCAACGGAGCACACATTAGTTTCTGCTCATTAGCTCATATTTCATAGTTTTATGTGAATAATGTGGATAACGTGGAGAATTCCAAAAATGTCTCATTCAGTGATGAATATTATAATAAATCACAGCTATTAATGATCAATAAATAACTTCAACGTTACTGCTAAAAATGATTTTCTCTGCCATATCTTTCAAATCTCATTCATGCACTAAAGAAAAAAAAAAACAATTAGGTTTTACATTTTTAAATATAATACAGTTGTGGCCAAAAGTGATGTCCAGTCTATGGAAATTGACATCTTTACCCTTAATTCAAAAAATATGAAATTATTTTGAAAGCATATTGCGTTGATTTCAGCGTTTTACTTCTGATAATAACACAATGAAACATGCCAGATTGTGCAGATTTTGCAATTTTGGCCAGGCTGTCATACAAAGAAATGATGTGATGATTTGAAAAAGGGACCATGACAATAGAGGAAAGTAAAAAAAAAAAATCAATAAATACAATCAGGGTTGGGGAGTAACGAAATACAAGTAACTTAGTTGCGTATTTAAAATACAAAATTTGAGTGACTGTATTTCATTTGAAATGGGTGGTGATCAGATTACAGTTCCATCTGAAAAGTGTTTTAGATTACCAAAGTGATTACTTTGAGTTTTAATGTCATTTAAACAGCGATTGGTGATTCTCTGACTCTGACCGTCTGAAAAAGACGAGTTCAGTTTCATCAACATTTTCATACTTTTAAGAGGATCATAAAAATCTTGTTATTTTTATTTAGTTCTGTCCTGAACAAGACAAAATGACTGAATTTATTAAAAAAAATTGGCCAACTGTCAACTGTTTATATCACATAATTCTGAGGGAAAGTCAGAATTGTGAGATAAAAACTCTCAATGACCTTTTTTGTGTTTGTTCCACACTTATTAGTATTCCAAAGTATTCTAAAGTATTTAGATGAAGTGACTAAACTTGAGTAATGTAACGAAATATGATACAAAATGACTTTTTAAAGCATGTATTTTGTAATCTGTAGTGAAATACATTTTAAAAGTAACCCACCCAGCCCTGAATACATGTATACACTTTTTTTATTTATTTATTATTTAACCTATTTTTAACCAGGAGAGTCCCATTGAGATGAAAAACCTCTTTTTCAAGGGAGCCCTTTTTGTTTTTTCTGTACATTTTTTTTTCTTGCATAGTAAAATAAAACCTGTAGTTTGCCATTTTCCCAAATATTTTCCATAGACAAATACCTTAACTAGATTTAGTGTTTTTTTCCCCTCATATTTAAATTATATATATATATATATATATATATATATATATATATATATATATATATATTTTTTTTTTTTTTTTTTTTTTTTTTTTTTTTTTTCCCCCTAATATTTAGACTTTTTAAGCGAACTTGTAGGGTCATTAATAACAAGACATCACTTTTGGCCACAACCATACATTAGTTCCACACAATTTCACGTCCTTCTGCGGGAATACAAAAAGGTTGATCTATAGTTTCAGCAAAAGCCTCGGAGGAGTCAAGTCTGCCGTGTGACGCATAATGTCCCGTTTGCATCATCTGGTGGACTTTTGCTGACATATCTGGTTGCGTGGAGCACCCAGTACACATTGTTCATTTACATTTAAAAATGATTGATAATAGGGGCAACTTTTTCT
This sequence comes from Opsariichthys bidens, assembly GCA_037194245.1. NCBI lineage: Eukaryota > Metazoa > Chordata > Actinopteri > Cypriniformes > Xenocyprididae > Opsariichthys > Opsariichthys bidens. The sequence goes on along the minus strand of CM074304.1, from coordinate 1,282,696 downwards.
CTAAAGTGTTCTCCAACACAGTCTTCCATCACACCATGCTTGAGTGCAAATGTGGTTTTGCAGTTTCTCATTTTATTTCCCAATGATTTTGTCTACTGTTGAGTCTGCATGTTTATATGTTCCTTCTCTTCATTGGGAGCACACAGGGGTTGAGAGCGCTTTAGGTGAATGAATGGTACTGTCTCTTCTCATTACAGCTGTGCTGTAAACAAAATAAAGCCCCAAACCAGCAGTGGCAGAAGATCCGACCGCTCCAATGCTCCTCTAAACCCTTGGGAAATTTGTGTATCTCTGCATTAAGGACCTGGATTACATACAGCAGGACCGCAAGTAGACATTGTCAGCTTAGACAAACACAAATACGATGACGGTGTGTGAGGTCCCTTTTTTATTAGTGTCTGCTTTGATCCACCCAATGTTGTTCACATATGTATACTAACAGGGTCGGGGAGTAACGAAATACAAGTCACTTAGTGACGTATTTAAAATACAACATTTGAGTGACTGTATTTCATTTGAAATGGGTGGTGATCAGATTACAGTTCCATCTGAAAAGTGTTTTAGATTACCAAAGTGATTACTTTGAGTTTTAATGTCATTTAAACAGCGATTGGTGATTCTCTGTTTTGTGAGTCATTTTATAATTCACTCGTTACTGCAACTTTTTCTCACCATTTGTTTTTTTTCCCCTCACAATTGTGAGTTTGTGTTTCACAATTCTGACTTCTTTTCCTCAGAATTGGGAGATATGAACTTGCAATAATGACTTTTTTTCTTGAAATTGTGAATTTAGTATGTGAGTTTATATCTCATAATTCTGACTTTTCTCAATATTGTGAGTTTAAATCTCATAATTCTGACTTTTCTCAATATTGTGAGTTTATATCTCATAATTCTGACTTTTCTCAATATTGTGAGTTTATATCTCATAATTCTGACTTTATAACTCACAATTGCAACTTTATATCACCCAGTTCTGAGGGAAAAAGTCAGAATTGTGAGATAAAAACTCACAATGATCTTTTTTGTGTTTGTTTCACACTTATTAGTATTCCAAAGTATTCTAAAGTATTTAGATGAAGTGACTAAACTTGAGTAATGTAACAAAACACGTTACAAATGACTTTTTAAAGCAAGTATTTTGTAATCTGTAGTGAAATACATTTTAAAAGTAACCCACCCAGCCCTGTCTACTGTAAATATCATGCACAATGAAGTTTGGTCAATTTTGGACTAAACATTCTCCGTTTAGTCCTTTCACTCATCAACTTTCAAGATTTACACAAGAGTTGGCAAAATATCTTCATATTCTACCCAATCTCAGTCTGTTTGCTTTCACAGCGGTTTGACAGAATAATCTGACACCCACTAATAAAGTGTATGTAATTAAGGGCTCTGTGTCCACGGCAGATAACAGGTTTAAAGAAGAACCATAAGAACATTGAAGAAACAACAGCAAAGAAACCATTAAACTACAGTTAATCACAACTTTCACAAAAAGCATGTGTGTGTGTGTGTGTGTGTGTGTGTGTGTGTGTGTGTGTGGTGGGGGTGGATATTCAACCAAGAAGATGAGTGCCTATATGATATATAATAATAGAGAATTTCTTAGCAACCACAGAAATAATTAGTAATGACAAAACAGCACCATTTCTTTTGGAATAAACTGTATCCGACCTCATTTGTCTCCACAAGTCAGCGAAAAAAAGAAGAGCTGCTGGCTGATATTTTCACTTGACACCAAATAGACACATACAAAAAGCAGTAGTTCTCCTGTGGTTACCATAGCAGCAGTATCATATGTCATATGGAAAATAATTATTTATTTAATGATGTATCACTGCATTCACAGGCTTCAGGTTGATTGGGACACAAGTCATCTCAATGACAAAAATTGCCCCAATGACCCTCTATTCACCCTATATCACACACACACGCACACACACACATATTGTGTTTTCATGGTTTATGGGGACATTCCATCGGCGTAATGGTTTTTATACTGTACAAACTGTACATTCTGTCCCCCTACACTACCCCTACCCCTAAACCTACCCATCACACAAAATGTTCTGCTATTTTACATTTTCAAAAAAGATCATTCTGTATGACTTATAAGCTTGTTTCCTCATGGGGACCAACAGAAGTCCCCACAAGGTCAGGATTTACTAGTATTACATTTGGTCCCCATAATGTAAGGAATATACACACACACCTTATGTTTGGTTTATAAAGTCTTTTTTGTTTGTTGACATTTGACTAACTGCGTTAGTGGCTTCAACGGATAATTAGCACTGTGAAAGTCACGCCTGGAATTTATCGTATAATTAGCACACTGAATTAGATAATTCTGAAAATATATCTCGTTTCATTAAAACCTGAACATGTACGAATTCTTTTTGCTCTCCGTTCCATATGGACTATTGAGGTGCAGTTTCCATTTGTATTTATAGGATGTCATGGGGAATTGAATGAGAGCATGATGTGGGCTGGAATCCACATCTCCAACAACATGAGCATGACAGCTTAACATGCTGGAGTGGATGTTCCAACTGCTGCACCTCAGCTACGACCTAGTTCTAAATAAAATCGTTTACGTGTATTTGTTGTTTTTTTCTGGGCCCATAATTGTTGTAGGTTGTTGCAGGCAGACAGAAGAAGATCCAACACAAAGTTAAATGACAGGTATCCACAAGACAAGCGGCTGTGATGATTGGTGTTAATGTCCATGGTAACAGATGAGTGGCGGGAAACTCAAAGGAACACATGAGATGAATAAAAACAAACTAAATGTCCTTAATAACTAAGACAAACTAAACATATCTGTGACAGTACTCCCGCCTCCGGCGAGGCGCAACTTCGTGCCGTAACTGAACAAAGGGTGGCATGGAGGGGGTTTTGGAGGTGGATGAGGGTATGGGGATGACGAAAATCCCTGAGGCGTAGATGTAGGATTCCGGTGGAGCCGAGGAGGAGAGGAGCCAATATGATGTAGCAGTGACTGACTCTATCTGGGGGACGAGACTCCGCAGATTGATCCATAGGCACAGAGGTAGAACCGACTGGAGATCTTGGCAAAGAACATTGGAGGTGGAGGTGTGACTGAGGACGAGGCGACAAAGAGGGGAAGGAGGAACCCACTGCAGCCGTAGGGGTGGAGGGATGGAGAGCAGCGGACGATAGACCAAGGTGGAGCCGGTGGGGCGGGAGACTGGCTGAGCTTTGCTGTGCTACCAAAGTTGATTGAGCAACGGTGAAACCAGGCATATTGTTGGTGGTGTGTCAGTGAGAAGCATGGTGGGATCAATGAATGCAACATTTCTAGTTGGCAAAAAATTTTCATAATTTAAAGGGGTGGTCAATTCAACGAAAAAAGATGAACATGATGACACATGCTTGTTGCCTTTGTCTTGCTTAAGTTGGGGACACTTGATATTCAGCAGTGTTTTTGACATGCCTGCATTGGCGTCGTTGTATGCGAGCTGAGCCGGACGATTACGTCACTGTTTCTGCAGTGCTGATATACCTAAATTAACTAGACTAATAACTACTGATATTTGCAACGGAATGAATCAGTAATATATAGAATAAGCTGCACAATGACACCATTTTCTTATTAATGTAAAGCGGCTTTGCCACAATTTGCATTGTAAAAAGCACTATATAAATAAAGATGACTTGACTTGACATGCTAGTGATGAGTTGAATCAACTCCATAGTACTACAATAAATGTCTCTTAACTAAATAAATTCATCGCAAATTCATTGCGCTCTTATTTTTTCACACGGACTACATTTCCCATAAGCCCTGCACCCAGTCACTGATTACCGCACCAGCTGCACCTCATCACCCACACCATATATAAACACCATTCACACAACACTCCCCGCGAAGTCTTGATTTGGCTCCCCTGTCAATTTCGAGCGCTATTACCCGTGTTTGTTTTCCTGGTTATGTTCTCCCTGTTCTTTGATGATTCTCTGCCTGCCCCTTGGATTACCTGCTTTGGATTTATGGACTGTTGTTTGCCTGCCGCCTGCCTCGATCTGTTTGCCTGTATATCGATTACGATTTCGTCTATCCTCTTCCAAACCTGTTTGCCGCTGTTCTGACCTTTGCCTGTTTTGACCACATCTTTATTAAAGCTGCATTTGGATCCCATCCCGCTGACTCATCTTTACACTAAGATTACTATGAGATTGTATTACTGTACTGTTTACAAAGAGAATCCCATGCTGAAAAAGCAGTGAGAACTAATATTACTAATGCTAGTATCCAGCTGCAGATCACTTGCTCATTACAAATGCATTTGACGTGACAACACCATGAGCCAGTGCTGCTTCTGCACTGCTTATATATTACATACAGACTGCAGAAGTACTGCAAACAGATCTGAAACAGGCTTAACAAAGCACTTCAACCACGAACCTTCATCTTCTTATTGTCGTTACAGAGACAAAGGCTTTGGTAGGATGAAAGCTTGGCCACAGAGATCTGCTGGCAGTGTGTGATGAGGAGCACCTGGTGTTAATGTTCCTTCATCATGGCTTCGCCTCGCCTAAAGATTGTGTCTCTTCTCTGTATCTGCAAGTACTTAACAGTATCCAGGCTGACAACAAAGTCAATATGCTCAGCATATACCCACAGAACATACACTTTCTGATGCTCACGGACAAATGACTTGACAACGTAGGGAAAAAAACAAGAACTTTCTTAAATCAGTGTGGATGGCATTTGCAAAGTCAGGGAAAGTCCACTGGAAAATGAGTGTAAACTGGTTTGTCATTTTCCATTAGTCCATAGCATGGATGTGCATGACTACCAAGCCGGTGATCTTCTTACTGTGTGTTTTTTTTTTTTTTCTTTTTTTTTCTTTTAGACATATTACCACCAATACTATAAAGCCTTCCAGAAAATGAGCACAATACCACACAGGCTCAGGTGGTGGAGAGCGGTCGGACGACTCACACTGATGATCAGTCACAGATGAGCCCTCGCTCAACTCTCTGAGCTCAGGTGTGCAATTATTAAATCAAATAGTGCTTTTTGTTTGATATGCACTTACATGCTTTAGTCACTTGTGATATCCAGACAAGAATCATGTAGAGCTATCAGGGCCTTTAATTAAATTATAGTGGTGCATGTAGTAATACAGCCTTGCAGGAACAGCAAACATTTGAGAAGAATATATCCTGAATTGTATGGACTGCAGAGTATGAACTTCAGAGGCCATTATGCCTGTGTGCATGGAATCGGCCTTTTTTTCCCCCCTAAATCTTTTGTAGATGTAATGTTTACATGAGTGGATAATTCACCAGAGAATGAATGACTGACTGACTGATCAAGTACTTTTTATTAAACAGGAAACCATATAACACTACATGTAGGAACACAACATTAACGCAAGACCAAACTCTGAGGGCTTAAATACAAAAGGAGGCTAATCAGCCACAGACAGGTGCGTAACAATCAGAAACCATGGAATCAAACAAGGATCGGGAACACAGGCGAACAGGAATACAACAAAACTAAAACAAAACACAATATACCGGTATTAACAATAATCGTGATATTCAAATATCAACATCGTGTTAATTTTGGTTTTGACAATATACCGCTATTGGCGGTAATGAAATACTACTACGAAATACTAGTAACTTAGTTACGTATTTAAAAAAGAAAATTTGAGTAAGTGTATTTCATGACAGTTCCATTTGAAATGGGTGGTAATCAGATTACAGTTTCATCGGAAAAGTGTTTTAGATTACCAAAGTGATTACTTTGAGTTTTTATGTCATTTAAACAGCGATTGGTGATTCTCTGACTCTGACCGTCTGAAAAAGACGAGTTCAGTTTCATCAACATTTTCATACTTTTAAGAGGATCATAAAAATGTTGTTATTTTTATTTAGTTCTGTCCTGAACAAGACAAAATGACTGAATTTATAAAAAAAATTACTGTCCTGTCATGACCTGATGATCCACGACTGTTTTCATGTTTTGTGAGTCATTTTATTATTCACTCGTCACTGCGACTTTTTCTCACAATTGTGAGTTTGTGTTTCACAATTCTGACTTCTTTTTCTCACAATTGGGAGATATAAACTTGCAACACTAACTCTTTTTATCTTGAAATTGTGAATTATAGTGTGAGTTTATATCTCGTATTTTTGACTTTTCTCAAAAGTGCGTTTTGAAATCTCATAATTCTGACTTCTCAATATTTTCACTTTAAATCTCACATTTTTTACTTTTCTCAATATTACGAGTTTATATCTCATAATTTTGACTTTTCTCAATATTGCGAGTTTTTATCTCATAATTCTGACCTTATAACTCACGATTGCAACTTTTTCAGTATCCTTATGTCCGTTGATACATTTGACCGATACATGGTTCAACAAAGACTTTCTTCATTGCATCACAAATGGAGAAGTTCTGAATATTGTTCATTCTTTTCATGAAAGTGGTTGGGGACCAGGAGCTATGACAAAAAAGCAGCTATCCATAAAAGTCGTGTACAGACTTCCAAAGCCTAATGAGGCTTTATGTGAGGAAGCGGAATTTACTTGCCTTCAAAATCTTGCAGGACTGCCATGATCTTCGTCCACTTTCATTGTGAAGAGCAGTATGCTATAAATAACTTATTATGTGTTCAATGGAAGAAAATAATTTCGAGTCAATGATGTCAGAATGTTGATTTTTCCCTTTCAGACACAGACTTTGAGCTACAGCAATGCTTTTACGATAACCATCAATGAAGAACTTGGCACAAATGCGAACGAGGTTCATGATCGGGCTTGATTATTATTTAAAAATCAAATTTAAAAGCCCCTATCATGCTTTTTCAAATAGTACCTTTCCATGTAGTGTGTAATGGAGCTGTTTGTGACAGTAAAAGCTCTGCAAAGTTTTAAAGATCAAAGTGCGCCACAAATAAAGTCTCTTAGAGCAATGTAACACATTTGCATAATGCTAGCCTATGGTCTTCATTGGCTGTCCACAAACAGCGTCTGCTTTGACCGCCGTAGTTGTACAGCCTTTCATAAGCAATTCGAAATCGACTTCCAAAGTAAAGCCACTTTCGAGACATCTCTAGAGAGACTCGTGTGATCAACAAAAGATTATGACTCTTTTTGTTTAATACACAAATTCTCTAAAAATAACTTCTACGGCCTCGTACTGTCATGTGAAGGCACCAGTCTTCTGCTTTCTTTACACAGGAAATCTATTGACAGTCTCAGGTTTGCTTTGACCAGGGAGAAAAAGACGCCCGGTTTGAAGTCTTGTCAACTGTGTGGCTCTCGGCTGAAAAATGGATCCTTTGCATAAAACGTAGCTTCCTGCAAGTTTGTTCTACATTAGCAACTGAATACGCATGGCCAAATGCCAAACTATGAATATATTAGCATTCAAAAGTGCTGCCCCAGCCCTGCTCTACACAGAACATTAGTCATTTTTTTCCCCTCTTATACTACGGAAAAGCTGTTTATCACAACATAAAATAGATGACGTCTTGTCTTTTTCCCTTTAAGGCTCCAGAGAAGATGCAGGAATGTAGGAAGCCTATTATAACTAATTAAAATAGATTACCAAACACTCCTTCCATGAGTAAAAGAAATAAATAATTTGCAGAGGTGGGCCCAGGTCACCAGATAATGGAGCCTTAATGCTCGCAATTAGTTTTTCAGGGTGTTGGGTCTGTGGCCTTTGCTGGCAGCAAATGCTTAAAATTTCTAAAAACACTGTCACTCAGGTTTCTGCTCTCTGAGTTATGACAGAAAAGATGATTGTTATTCCAGTTATTACAAGCATTAGCGTTACTTCAGTTAAAGGTCAAATTCGAGCACATTTAATGTGGTGATTGTAATAATTAACATGAACGGGATAAATGGGCCAATAGATAACGTGCCATTTGTCGTTGTCGCATCAAACGTTAAAACATGCCACCAGTCACGGTTCTATTTTTCTTTCGGTTAGAAATATATTCATACGATGTAACATTATCTTATAACTGTCATGTTAAAATGTAGCACAAATCACAGTTCCATGTGTTTTTCGGTTGGAAAGAGTCTGAAATATTTGATTTTTATAGGTTTTAACATCAGCTTCCAATGGCAGGATTTTACTGTGTAAATGTAGGCAAATCGATAAATAATAATAATGTGCTGCAATGTGGGATAATGCAAATAGTTGCGCTTGGTTTCATTATGGTGATTAGTGTTTAGTTTGGCTAAGAACTTCATGTTCTTTTCATTCATTTTCTTCTAGCTGCTGAAAGTGTTACAGAAATTGTACAGCGGTGTGAAAAAGTGTTTGCCCCCGTGCTGCATGTTTGTCACACTTAAATGTTTCAGATCATCAACACATTTTAAATATTAGTGAAAGATAACGCTAACACAAAATGCAGTTTTTAAATGAAGGTTTAAAAACAACATCCAAACCTGCATGGCCCTGTGTGAAAAAGTGATTGCCCCCTAAACCTAATAACTGGATTGGCCACCTTTAGCTGCGATAACATGCAGTGAGTCTGGAGGAATTTCGGCCCTCTCATCTTTGCAGAATTGTTGTAATTCAGCCACATTGGAGAGTTTTCGAGCATGAACTGCCTTTTTAAGGTCACGCCACAGCATCTCAATAGGATTCAGGTCAGGACTTTGACTAGGCCACTCCAAAGTTTTGTTTTTCTTCAGCCAGTCAGAGGCGGACTTGCTGGTGCGTTTTGGCTCATTGTCCTGCTGCGTCTAGGTTACTAATGTAACCCCCCGTTCCCTGAAGGAGGGAACAGAGACGTTACGTCGAACTGGGGTGTCGCTTGGGAGCCCAATCACCTCCAAGTGGTACAAAACAAGCCAATGGGAATTGGCCAGTGAGATTTACATGCCACACCCCCGGCACATCCGGGTATAAATAGGACCGGCATACTCACTTTCATTCATATTTTGCTGAGGAGCCGATCCCAGCCGTTCAGCGGTGACTCAGGGCTATAACAAGGGCAGGACCTTGAACTCGTATGCCCCGATGCTCGAACGCAAAACGTAGAAATGGAGTGTGTCGAGGGAGGACCTCCAGGTCAATAGCTGCAAACCAATCTTGTGCACAAATGCACGTGAGGATGCGTTTCAGCGTGAGCTGAAGTAATCAGGCCGGCGTGTGGCTAGAGAAATTGAACTAATTTGTGATATATGGGTAGTCGTGGCCTAGTGGTGAGGGAGTCGGGCTTGTAACCTGAAGGTTGCTGGTTCGATTCCCATGCCGGAAGGAATTGAAGGTGGGGATTGGGAATAAACGGCACTCTCTCCACCTTCAATACCATGACTAAAGTGCCCTTGAGCGAGACACCTGACCCCTAATTGCTCCCCTTGTAAGTCGCTTTGGATAAAAGCGTCTGCCAAATGTAATAAACCACATTTATGTTTTAACAGGTGGGGCAAACACTTTTTCACACAGGGCCATATAGGTTTGGATTTCGTTTTCCCTTAATAATAACAACCTTCATTTAAAAACTGCATTTTGTGTTTATTTGTGTTATCTTTGTCTTTGAAATTTGTTTGATGATGTGAAACATTTAAGTGAGACAAATATGCAAAAAAAGAAAAAGTCGGGAAGGGGGCAAACACTTTTTCATACAGGGCCATATAGGTTTGGATTTTGTTTTCCCTTAATAATAACAACCTTCATTTAAAAATGCATTTTATGTTTATTTGTGTCATCTTTGTCTTTGAAATTTGAAATCTGTTTGACGATATGAAACATTTAAGTGAGACAAAGGGGAAGGGGGCAAACACTTTTTCACACCACTGTAGTTCTTTTGATTCATAGGACTGTTACTGTACAAATCGCTGATCATGATGTTTCCAGGGGGATGTCTAACAATAGAGGTTTCGATGCTGACTTTGTATTGGCTGAGTACAACGTCACAATACAATACAAAGGATGATCCCACGTGCCGTTGAAGAGTCCGATAATGACACAGGCTGGACAGAATGAAAAGTTGATCCTTTCCGGTGGAGGTCATGCCACTCCGCGCTCGGATGCTGTGGCTCAATCAATGACAGGAGGGACAAAGGAAGAGATGAGCGCCTCCCCCGCGCTCTTCTCCGGCCCTAAAAACAGCTCTGCCATCACAATCATGCCACATCTGTCAACCATGAATGGAAAAGATGTTTGCAGTCATTTCCCCTCTCAGTAATACCCTTAATTAAATCTTATTGAATATTTCTCTATTATGCTAATGCACCGCATTGGAAAAGTCATTATTTTTAGCAGTTTTTAGCAGTAAAGTCGTTCTGATTGACATTCTGATGGTGTTGAGACTTTTAATAATGATCGCCAGAAGAAGTTACGGATGTGTTCTATGAATTCTGTATTAGTGTTTATTAATATAATACCACAAACATAGATGTGTGTAGAATGGGGGGAAAAAAAGTGCATTAATTGCAATTAAAGTTGTGTGGGCATAATTCTCTTGAATATTTTTGTGGGCGATTGATGAAAACAAAGGAATGTAATGTCAGTGTCTTTAAATATTCTACTACAAAGAAAAACAATATAATAAAACGAGAAAAGAAGATAAATGTTGTACTTACTGGGATATATTTATCACATTCTCTTAGCTCTGTTTTTATGGCCAGCAGAAAATAAAGTGTTTATTTGACAGAGTCTCTGACTCTAGAGTAGCTTGACACGGGCTTTGTCGTACTCCGGTGACTTTCTCTAATGTACCTGTCATGGCCTTGATATATGGCTGCATGTATATTTTAAGGCTCACCTGGCATATGTGTCACATGCAGTCTGTTTGTGGCATAATGATTGATCAACACTTCACTCTTTCTCGGGGAAAGGAGGGGGAAAGAATTGACTCAATTGGTTGTGAGCCCTGTTTCATGGTAAACAATCACACATCCTCAACTAAAAAACTTTTTCCTCTTTATATGAATAAACTCACACATACCCCCTCACACTTTCGAGTCGTGTTATTTTAAGCACCAATGCTTCCAAAAATATGTCTGATAGTTAAGTTGTGGTATTGTTTGTCCAAAATATGAGTTAATAAAATTCAGAAAAGCATGTCAACTACCACCTGCAAATGATGAGTGCTGATTCAGCATGTTCAGTAAATGAAAACTTTGATCGACAGACTTGGATTAACCTCATATTGTGACATAGGCAAAATTAATTTTTGGGTCCCCCCAAACTCCCCCAAATAAAGATGGATGACGAAAGATGAAGTGCTTCGCCCAGGCTATTTAAGACAGTGTTGGGTGACTCAACAGCAAATTCAAGACTTGGATAGTCTTCTCTGCTACATAAAACATTAGTCTTTTATATAGTGTTTGTCAGTGTTGGGGAAAGTTACTTTCTGTCTTTCCAGCTGCCTGCCAAAGAGCTGTAAGAGGTCCATCTTCAAATGCACTTTAGAAAAACTGACATGGAGATGGACCTTATACAGCTTCAAATGTAGGAGAAAAGGCTGAACATAAAAAAGGCCAGACTTGAAATTGAATTGCTGGAGCACCAGCTTTAGGTGGTGGAACAATATGTGAACATTAATCTGTCATTTGTTGTTGAATGGAATATGAAGCAACAAATACAAATGTCTTTTTTGTTACAGGAAATAAAGAAATAAAAACACTTGAGTGTTGTTGAGTGATTTTGGTAAATCATGTCTCGTACCACCCTGCCATGTCTTTGGTCTACTGGGTTCACTGGGAGTTACTCGTGGCCATTGTGACGAGCAGGCGGGCGAGAGCCGTGAGGGAACGGCACGAGGACGGTGGCGCGAGTGATAATGAGCGTCACCTGCGCGCTACACCGGTCTCGTGTCTCTCACGGAGGAGCTCCGGAAGCATAAAAGAGGAGCGACGACAGTGAAGGACGAGAGAGGACCAGGCCTGGACTTTATGTTGTGTTTTATTATGTTTGTTCATTCCGTTCATTGTTTGTTTATTTATTTGATTAAAAGTTATGTTTAACGTTCGCCGGTTCCCGTCTCCTTCTTCCATTCTGTTATATTGCCGTGGCCTAATGGTGAGGGAGTCGGGCTTGTAACCTGAAGGTTGCTGGTTCGATTTCCACGCTGGCAGGATGAAATGAATCTCTCCACCTTTGATACCATGACTAAGGTGCCCTAATTGCTCCCCTTGTAAGTCACTTTGGATAAAAGCGTCTGCCAAATGAATGAATGTAGATGTAAAGAAAATGCTGTACTCATTCAAAACAACCAGTTTTTATTTACCCATGCATTGCAAATAAGCAGAGATGCATCAAACTGTTGCTGCGTTCACGCCATGTCATAATTACCGTAAATAAAGCTCCATATTTTCACAGTTCAGAATTGTTACGGTAATTACGACATGGCCTTGAGCGTGGCACTGCATTCACGATGGAGTTATGAGGTCTGACAGACAGCTCGAGGAGCCAATGGAGATATGACATTTAGCCCAAAGCTGTTTTTAAAATATATGCAGAAAGAGGGATTACTAATTACCAATAACAATAATTTTTCAATTCGTCTGATTAAGGAGTGTTGCTAGCGTCACCACGTGTCAGAAACGTTCATCTCGAGTGACTCGTATATCATGATTTTGCTTGTTGAGCGCGAGTTTTCTTGAATCTGTGCCTCCAATACCACACTCAACCATGTCTACCTCAAGAATGAACATTAAGTAAGGATTAGGGTAAAGCAGGCTCTTAAATTCCCAATGGCTCCGTTCATAGGATGTCCACTCATGTGTTGTCGAATCGGTATGGGAAATGATATGGATGATTGTGCCCTCATCTGTTCAAACAATTTCAGCCTACAGGGTGTAATTCAACCCTGATAGACTCATCATTCCGGTTGCATTGAGCCACAATGCTTCCGAAATTAAGGAAATACTCAGCCTTTCCATGCTTTCATTTTAGCAATTTAAAGAACTTCATTGATTCCTGAGTCCTTGTTGTATATATTGTCATGTTAGCTATAATATACAGTAATTTACAGTAAATTGTAAAACTAAATACATTTTGTTCACCATAAATAAAGACCTTAATGTATATTCTGATTCGGATAATCTTTCTGTTAAGTGCGATTTTCGATTAGACCGATATAAAAATGCACTTAATAAAAATGCACAATAAATGACATGTTTTTTTTTCAGTGCATGATCTCGTTTCTGTCTCAAACAGTGCCTTTGTTATCGAGTTGTTTTGTGTGTCCTTTTATAAGAATGATTAACTCATTGATTTTCAACAATGTTATCACGAGGGCACTGAGATAAGTGATGTTGACGCTAAAGAAGGAAATCTGACAGCAATTCAGACCTTGAAGAGTGGAAACCCCTCAAATCAGAGGCTTTTAGTTGTCCTTCCGTTGACGCATTGTAACCTTCACACAGCCAGCTTCCAATCCACAGCTGCCAATGTGGATGAGAAAAAGACAACCCTTCTCCTCACCCACAAGAACATAAAGACTTAAAAAAAAAAATCTCCCCTTGTACCCATTTACTTTCTTTTTCTGTGGGCACGTGTGAAGATGATTGGGTATCTGGACTTCCCACACGTGCAGGAAGATAAGAGACTGTGTCTACTCTTCTCTTTTACAGATTATAGGCCCAATTATGAAAGTGAGATAGAGAATGGACATCATCTGCATATAAATGGAGCGGAGAACCTAAAGGATCCGGCCTTGCAGGCCTGTAATGGATGTGATCCCGTCACTGCAATCTAATGGGAGAGAGAAATACAGTAGTATACAACAATAAAATTCATAAAACATTTAACAACCTTAAAAAAAAGGAAGAGATGAGTGCTTAAGGGTCTCAAAGGCTTCAAAAAACTTTGCTAACCTAGAAAAGAATGTTATCAAAGGATCCGAATGGATTTTGGGTTGTAAAAATTCCTCTCCGACATTCCGCAGACATCCTAAATTCACTGGTATTTCAGTATTTTCAAAACTGGCAGCTGGCCATGGAATATGTAATCTGGAATACAAGTCAAAACTGTGTGATATAAACTTTTGACAATTTTTTTATATCTCGCCATTCTGACTTTACAACTCGCAATTCTGATTTTTTATCACGCAATTCTGAGAAAGTCAGAATTGTGAGATAAAAAGTCGCAATATTCTTCTTTTGTTTCAGCGGTGGAAACGGGCTTCCATAATTTCCTCACTGTCGTCATACAAAGATGAAATAAAACATTCAACAAGTATTTATATTTGTTTAGCTTCGGAAAAGGTAGTAAAGGTGGAATGGAAGGAATAATTAATTAAATGTACCTCAAGAATTAAAGAGATAGTCAAAATCCAGACTTTACTCAACCTGAGGATGCTCTAATATATCCTTCATTCCTTTTTAGACCAGACATTTTTATGTATTTAAACATTTTCTGGACTGGCCGGCGTGAACTGCTGCGCTCATACAGTCTAATGGAGACCAACAGCAAGCTTGCTACAGTTTTTACAATATATTACTAATTAGATTTGCATATTGCTAATTAGAAGTGGATGTTAACCATGTTGCGAGGGGTGCACAAATGTTGTTTCATCATTTGTTTTGTTTGAATAAAAAAAGTGATTGGAGTTGCTGTTAGTGAAGCTTTAATTCATCTCTTTCCTACTTGTAGTCAGGGCTGGGTGGGTCACTTTTAAAATGTATTTCACTACAGATTACAGATTAAATACATGCTTTAAAAAGTCATTTGTAACGTATTTCGTTACATTACGGTCAGAGTCAGAGAATCACCAATCGCTGTTTAAATGACATTAAAACTCAAAGTAATCACTTTGGTAATCTAAAACACTTTTCAGATGGAACTGTAATCTGATTACCACCCATTTAAAATGGAACTGTCATGAAATACAGTGACTCAAATTGTGTATTTTAAATACGTAACTAAGTTACTTGTATTTCGTTACTCCCCAACCCTGATTGTAGTTTCGGTCATATTGTCATAGATGGTGTGGGGTTTTGTTGCATGTTTATAGTTTCAAGTCTCTTATTTTGTAGTCATTGTCATGTGATCCTGCAATGTGCTCCCCTGTTTGGGTCCTATGTTGTCATTGGTTGATTGTGCACACCTGTGTCTTATGTGTATTTAAATCCTAGTGTCTTGCATTGCATTGAACTTGTGGGATATTTTAGTGGATAAGGATTTGTTTCATTTCACAGAAGATCTCTACATTAGTTCTACCCCCAATACTACTGCACGCAATTACTTTGAGACAATGACTTAATAAGGCTGCAAAAAACTGGGCAGTGCATAAGCCAACATCATCACTTGCTTGATTGTTTGCGGATTAAATGCTTACAATTAAATGTACTGAAAAATAAGGTGCAGTCATAAAATTGTTTCTAACTGTGTTACAACTCACCTCAACAGTAGTTTGTAAAAGCATCATTTTCTGCGTTTGACATCCATTTACACAAGTTTTAGATTTAAAAATATCAATACATAGCGGAGGAATGCGGGGAAAATGTATTAAAGTTTGAGATAAATAGCACAAAGAGCATGACCGCTCTCACCTATACATGAATTCTGGTGATCGAAGTCATTGTGGAATCAAATGTACAATGAAGAAATATCCCAAATAAAGTTTCACAATTTTATATCCGTGAGTCTTCAGTGAATGGATTTGAGGTATACTTAGAAATGGCTTTAGGTTTTTTAGGGATGACTTTGAGACCGCTAAAACAACGCAAGTTTTCTATAAATAATACTATTAAGAAAGCGTGGGCAATGTTCAGGTGATAATCAAAATATTCTAACCTCATCCTGTCCGTCTCACCTCTGGAAAGTTCGCTGCGCCCCTCTTTTTATACTCTCTGGACATTCAGCCACACTGGCACGATTTATCAAGTATTACTTCCTCTAACTTGTTTCTCTAATGAGTCATTTAATCAGCTTAGGAATAATACAAACACCACATTACAGTGGGTCAACCGAACTTGTTCACCTCGAAAGCCAATATGTCTACAGACACTGATTGTGTCTTTGCAAACTAGTCCGTGTCACATTAAGCGAAGCTGTGCACTCTGCCTCTATTCTAACTTAATGTTGTTTCCCTTGCTTTTGTCATTTCCATGCTTCATTAGCATAATGTGGAAAGAATGTTTGATGACTCCCTAATGACAGGAAGATACCCTTATAGCACAAATTTACATATTAACAAGCTTTTACCTATAATGGAAAGTGAAATGGAAAAGTGCGGTGCTAACCGTACTTATGAAGTGGATATACCTTGATCTCTGCATCTTTCTACCATATTAAAACCAGTCTGTGGATAGTTAATCAGAGAAGAGACTGCTCTCTTAAAACTTTAGTGAGGGTTATAAAGTGATTGAGCGAAATGGAATAATGATGCACGCTCTGGTAAATGGCTACTGAAAGTCTAAACGTAGCGGAGGTCATAAAAACAACTGATGGGAATCCATGATGCAACACAAAAGTGCTATAACCCCTTTAACTTCTAAACCTTGTAAACTTCTCTTCACTGCAGCATTTCTGCTGGCTGAGTGTTGCGATTTTTGCATTTCATGGCATTAACCTTCAGCAGTATTGCATACAATGAAAAATCTCATTCTGATTTCAAATCGGCACTGATTAGAAACTCAATCTTAAACTGTGTACTGTTAATGTTGAGCGGTCGAACCCCCTGAATGAACCAGGTTATCCACGTAAATGTTGCCGTTTAAGCCTTGTATGAAGGCCAATTCACACTGTACCGACAAACACGTCTGTTTCCGCCCGACTCAACACGTTTAATCGGCGTTTGTTGGGTCGTGGAATGTCTTGACGTAATCTGACCAGGCCACTTCATTATAACACTAAAATACAGTCAAAACATATGAAAATTCCAATGCTCAATTTCAATAGTCCGCAGTGCAATCCGTGCCGTTCAGCAGGAGCGCTGCTCCACTCTGCTGTAGCCATTTTTGCTCATTTGAAGAGGATTTTTTTCCCCCCTCCATCGATACTGGAGCGTATGTGTTCGCTGAGAACTGATTGGCTGAAATTATTTTTTTGAGCTAGAGCAGCATTTGAAGATATGTGTTTGTCTGCTTTAAGCGACGTCACGTCTTCCTGCAAACTATATTTAAACCATTTCATTATTTTTATGTTCATTTAGTTAATCGACTGACTTTTTTTTTTTTTTTTTTTTCCCAAAACATTACAATTGAAAGTATTTTAGTACGCAATGTAGCGTCTGGACTGGATCACGGATGATCAATTGATTTTTAGGTTTTAAGAAAAGCTTTTAACCCTTTGACTCGCATAAGTAAATCTAAGTCGGCTCCGAATGTCCTGCCCCCCCAATGAATATTCCCAAGTGTTTTTTTCCGTATGCATGTCTATATTACTCCCACTTAGTTACATCTTGTAGTTGTGTTAGTTTCACTGTAAAATGCTTATATTTAAATGTAAGAATGTATATGTCCTAAAGAGAGTCCGAAACGCATGATTTTTGGATGCAAAACGTTCCTCTGTGAATTTCATAACTAGATACTGGGGTTATATCGTGATAATATGCATTATTCTACTTTTAAGGTACTTTGGAGGAAAAAGAACCCAGTTTAAGCACCTCTGTAGATTAGGCCATAACAAGAAACAAAGGAAAGTTCTCCCGCTAAAAGTCCATGTTCCCTATAAAATAGGTGTGACCGGAGTTATCTTTATAACACCTAAACACGAGCGGATCCATGCTCAGTCGCTTCATCCTAGACGAGACATCCTTACTCTTTTATTTTCCGGCATTTTACAAACAGTTAATTCCGTTTTGAAATTCCCGCTGAAGAATCACCTGAGGAAGAAACCAATAGAAACTCCAGCTCCGCACGGAAGTTTGAACGGCATTCACCACAGCACAAAGTACAAATACAAGTATCTGAATTAATTTCAATTTCAATTCTTTAACTTTATTGTCTGAAGTGATTTCGTTGCTGGCTCTCAAAACTGTTTGTGATCTTGCTTTCGTTGATCAACTTTTCCTTTCGTTATTTTATTGTATGCTCTGCTTAGATTGTATTCGTGTATATATCATATATTCATTTCATAAACACAGATCATTGTCTCTGGGTAACTCCTACATGAACCAAGTCACTTTAAGTTTCCTTTTCGTGGCCAGAGAAGAAAACTTCCTTTCTAGAATTGATAAGAAAATCGGACCGATAGTTTTGCTGAACAAAACAAACCAGTCTTTCTAAATTCTAAATCTAGAAATAATTTTAGACCATATATGTTCATGATTTATTATAATTTGTTGTAATTGATTATCTATCTATCTATCTATCTATCTATATATATATATATATATACCTAATTCTCTTCATGGTTGATTCATATTCACAATTAGTCATAACGTGTGTCAGTTGTGAATATATTTCATCCATTTGAGCAAATTACTACAGCAATAATGTCTTTTCTGTGATTCCGAGTGAACATTTGTGACAGTTTGCAGAAGAACAAGCCTGCATGAGATAGTGAGGTGTTTTCTTTCTCTTTTTCTTTTTTCTTTTATTTTTAGGATGTCATGTGTCGATGGGTGCCATGTGATAAATTTATAAGCATTTGGCTCATCGTTGAAGGGCAAACACCTCCGGAGGACGAGAATAACTCAAAGACAAGTAGGAGGCCTGCAACATCGCTTGTCAGCCACATGCAATTCCTTGCTAGTCTCAACTAAATTTTGAATCTTGATTCAATCAAGAAAAGACATTGATTCGATCACGAATGGCCACCTGAGAAATAACACATTTTATTTCTTAAATTAGCATGTCTTAAATGTGTCTACAGTGAGTGTACATTGATGGGAGGGTCTTTCATCATATATCACTGCGCTGCATCAAAAGTGTGTGGAGTTGATTTATGATTTATTTTACAATATTAACAGCCATTTCTTTCAATAAATATTGCATTTAGTGTTCAATAAATTCCCTGAAATTGATGCAGGCTAGGTATTTCTCACAACAAAGTATTATTATTATTATTATTGTTGTTTATAATAATAACACAACCATATCTGGCTGCTTTGTTAAATAATAAGGTTTCATGTGAAGTCACCATTGTGGTGATTCATGTCCATTTGGCTGGAAAGTTGTAGTTTGCTTACTTTGTTTTACTAATTTTACTCGGCAAGAATAAATTTGTGAGCCACTTCATTCGTGCATTGATTAAATATGGTCTGATTGTAATTTAACAAGCACAATCTGGCTAAACTAATAGCACAGAAACCCATGCATTTTTATTCAATGTCAAGAAAATCTTTAAATTATTAGGTCATCAAGATCAGACTATATTTAAATCATGCAGAAATTCAGATACTTTCCAAGAATTCACAGATTCATTCTTGACACACTGTATAGCAGGTAAAAAAATGAAATAATCAATCAATCAATCAATCAACCAACCAACCAACCAATCACAGTTAATGTTGCAAAAATAGCAGTACCAGCAATAAATGTACCTGCATAATTTATGCATGCTGCAATGATTTTCACTTAGAAAATGAATTGTACATCAATTAACAATCAATCAACAAGTACAGCAACTAAATTTAAACGCAGTTAAAGTCTACCTCATGGATTACAACATAAAACGCTCAGAAACTGGACCTCAGACAGAACAATAGTGATTGAACCAGAAACATTACCGCAAACTGCAACAAGTTCTTTCTATAAAGAAAAGCTGAAAGAAAAGGAACGCCAATTGAAAGAGGCGAGATTTGGCATGAGACCACAGCACTGAGAGGTTGCTTGTGTTAACTGAACGATCCGTGTAGGAAGATGAGAGCTCCAGCAGGCGTAAGAGGATCACGCTCTGTGTCTGTGCATATAACCCTGGCCCTGCAGGGGAAGTGTACCGTCTGTCATGCCACCATCCATAGGAGTTAAATAACAAAAGCAAAACTTTCTACCAAAGCTCATTTGCTTGCATTTAAAAAAAAAAAAAAACACACACACACAACATTGCGTTTTCTTTTATATTCAGCATTTTGCTAGAAATGAATTTTACTGGTCTCGTGCTACAGAGAGTTTACATGTGACAGACATTATTGCATGGCTAACCGCATATCCTCTAGTGCTTCTCATTTATTAATTTAACACTGTAAATCAAGTATAATTTTAAATTCAAGTGAATTTGTCAGCAAACTGGAAAGGTTGTGGCATATTTTCCTGTCTGGTGAAGTTGAAATGCTTCTTATGTGTGTATGTTTTATGCATTAAATGTTGATCATATGCTCAACATGTCAACTTTATAATGTGGTCCCAGTTCGTTTCGTGTCTTTAATAACTATGCACTAAGATTTAAATGAATAATTTGACTTATTGTGTACATATGTTTTTACATTGTACTTAAAAAAACATGGATGCACTTTTTATTCTAAGGTGTCAGTATTTAAGTGTAATTACACATTTAAGTACCAAGTAATGACAATTAACTACATGCACTTAACGTTGGGGTTAGATGATGAAAAAAAAACAACGCCTCCCCCCAGACAATCTCTCCCGGTTATCCAGTTGTAATGCGTTTATATTCTGGGCTCATCTGCTCGCCTGTACATAGCATGCATCATCAATAAGCTGTTTTCTGAATGTGATCCTTTAATTCCGCTGTTTTAGTATATTTAAGTGTTTATAACATTACGTGCTGCTTTTAGTGATTGAAATACTTCAGCACATGCTGTATATGGATCACAAGTGCCCAAAACTTGCATTTTGTTTACTTTTGAGATGGAAAAATGACAGGCCTGTAATGCTCAGTGGATGTGGCCTCCAGGTCTCGGCGCCAGTCACATTCAAACTATGAATGGGAGGGTTTTGAGAGCTACTGTGGTTGAGGGAGGACATTGCAGTTTATCTGGAAATCTTTACTGGATCTGTATAGCATCAATCCACTAATCAACTAATCAACTACACCAAGCATCTGGATATTTGCCCTTCTCCATTAGTTTCTGTAATAATGCAACCCCTCTACCCAGGTCCTACTCGACTCGCCAGAGCATGTCTTGAGGTCAGAGGAGTGAGGTTTACTAGCACAGCAACTACTAGTTGGCCTCAGTTACACTCACCCCCCTAAACCTCACTCCCGTCCGGGTCACGGCACCAATGTAACCCCTCTAATCGGGTCCTACTCGGCTTGCTCTGGACGCTCCAACAAAGAAGAGTGAGGTTTACTCGCACAGCAACTACTAGCTGGCCACCGTTACAATGACCTCTACAAAATGTACACCAAGAACTCTTTTTATTGTAACTACTTCTTTTTGTGGCCAATAATAGTGCAAAATTAGCTGTGGCAGGCGCATATATATATATATATATATATATATACACTCACCTAAAGGATTATTAGGAGCACCATACTAATTCTGTGTTTGACCCCCTTTCGCCTTCAGAACTGTCTTAATTCTACGTGGCATTGATTCAACAAGGTGCTGAAAGCATTCTTTAGAAATGTTGGCCCATATTGATAGGAGAGCATCTTGCAGTGGATGGAGATTGTGGGAAGCACATCAAGAGCACGAAGCTCCCGTTTCACCACATCCCAAAGATGCTCTATTGGGTTGAGATCTGGTGACTGTGGGCCATTTTAGTTCAATGAACTCATTGTCATGTTCAAGAAACCAGTTTGAAATGATTCGAGCTTTGTGACATGGTCATGAAGGGATGGACATGGTCAGAAACAATGCTCAGGTAGGCCGTGACATTTAAACGATGTCCAATTGGCACTAAGAGACCTAAAGTGTGCCAAGAAACACCCCCACACCATTACACCACCACCACCAGCCTGCACAGTGGTAACAAGGCATGATGGATCCATGTTCTCATTCTGTTTATGCCCAATTCTGACTCGACCATCTGAATGTCTCAACAGAAATCGAGACTCATCAGACCAGGCAACATTTTTCCAGTCTTCAACGGTCCAATTTTGGTGAGCTCGTGCAAATCGTAGCCTCTTTTTCCTATTTGTAGTGGAGATGAGTGGTACCCGGTGGGGTCTTCTGCTGTTGAAGCCCATCCGCCTCAAGGATGTGTGTGTTGTGGCTTCACAAATGCTTTGCTGCAGACCTCGGTTGTAACCAGTGGTTATTTCAGTCAAAGTTGCTCTTCTATCAGCTTGAATCAGTCGGCCCGTTCTCCTCTGACCTCCAGCATCAACAAGGCATTTTCTCCCACAGGACTGCCGCATACTGGATGAGTTTCCCTTTTCACACCATTCTTTGTAAACCCTAGAAATGGTTGTGCGTGAAAATCCCAGTAACTGAGCAGATTGTGAAATACTCAGACCGGCCCGTCTGGCACCAACAACCATGCCACGCTCAAAATGGCTTAAATCACCTTTCTTTCCCATTCTGACATTCAGTTTGGAGTTCAGGAGATTGATTGATAATCCTTTAGGTGAGTGTATATATATAATATATATTTATAGAATACATGGAGATATGTTTGTGCTGAGAGGAACGACTTGTCTTCTTTAAATTTCATGATACACTGTTAGTGAAGTGCATTTATCACCTGGTTAAACTGTATTGGTGGTTATAAGCAGCGAACACTTTTAATGAATTCACCTCTATATCTTTTAACTTGAGCTGAAGGGAAGTTGTCGAGAATGTCACTGATGTTTCTTGAGAAAATGAACCTGTCTTGATGAAACACCAGATGTTGCTCGTCTTTAATTTGCGCACACCTGTATGAATGGATTGTGCTGTTGCGATTAATATATTCATCGCATTTGGACATGTTTCCCAGTAAATGGATATTTCCTGATTCACTTTCCACGCTTCCTGGTAATTCCGACAATGGCTTCACATTCTCTGCTTCGGCTTTCGGTTCTTATTTTAGAATTGTGGTTTGAGGTTGTTGAAAATAAATGAAAAGGTTTGCGTAATGAACGAATTAAGGGAAACGACCTAGTTTAGCTTAAGACACTGTTTGGCAGTAAGATGATTTGGGGGATTTCTTGTCTAAGAGCAATTGAATTGAAAGGATTCCAGCATGTTTACAGATTAGGAGGATTATTTAAAAAAAGGATCTCTCTTCTTACACAGTAATAATCCAAGATGTTCTTTTGACGCCTCTTAGTGAAATGATGAGCAAGATTGTGCTGGAAAAATGCAGCTCTCAAGAATACTCTAAAACTTGGTTTCTTTGTCTGCAAATAAAATGCGGTGCTAGCGAAGTTAAGCTTGTGAATGTGGATGCGTCCCTTTCATGTTCGAGGATAAATGCTGGAAAAAATGCATGGGAAAAAAAAACAGATTAACCTCCACTATTTCAGCACTACGCCACTGCTATCTGAAGCTGAACACAGTCTGACTTTCATCTGTTTACAGGTACCTTTCTGTGCATATTACTGTGCAAATTACTAAAAAGATTGCAGAAATGCAGGTCTAAGTCCCTGGACATACTGGGACTAGTCGGTTTTGGGGTCCCTAAAGAAACCTTCAGTGAACAGATCTGAAAATATTTTTTTCTCTTTAGTGTGAAGAACATTTGGTAACCTGATTTTATTAATTTATTATTGTTTTCACTGAGCAAATTTTATCCACCTGATATTTGCTCGTCTTTAATGTATAAATGAGTCTAAAAAAAACAAGGTTTGGGCAAAGGTTTTTTTTTTTTTTTTTTTTTTGCATGTCCACTACAGTGGACACCCATGGCCTGTTGCACGAAGCCAGTTTCAGTTGCTACCTCGGTAAGTTTGAGCAAACTCTGTTTTTTTTCGGGCTCATGAAGGCGAATTGGCTTTTAGCGGGTTTCATTGCCATGGAAACACATGGCTAACCTGCTCCAGGGCAGGTTTTATTCTGGGCTAGTGATGGCAAGCCCAAACTGGAGCAATCAGCTGTGAGTAAGTGACATGATCTAAAAACCAGGCTGGATTCATCAGGATTTGTCAACTCTAAACCTACTCTGAAACTCTGTTCAGGTTACTTCATGCAATAAGCCATAGGACTGAAGCAACAACAACAACAACAACAACAAAATCATATTTTAAACATACAGTACTTATGAGCTGGAACACAGAATGTGAACTAGCATTAAAGCAGCATTTGATTATTTTTGTTGGGAGTATGTGTGCATATGTCTTGTGTGTACTTGCTGGTTTTGATAAATCTATGATTGTGTGCATATAGCATCATTTCACATTTGCCGTTTCTGTTTTTCACTAAAACGAATGGAAAACGGAATGACAGTTTATAGTGACAACATCGAAGACAAAATAATTCATTTTAATAAAACCTAATGTTCATTGTGATGAACATCAAACTCAAAAAAGGCCTGTAATTTGTCCTTCATTAATTCCTGACCATTATTCTAAAGTGTTATCCAACCTTTTTCCGTGTTGGTTTCAAATGATAGTTACAATTTTAGTCTCAAATTAATATCAAAACTAAATCATTCAAATTCCAATTGCATGATTTTTTTTTTTGCTATAAAACTACACTGGAGTCAAACTATATAATTGGTTTTTAAACTGGAATGCTTGTCACATGTGTTTTAGATTTTATTATTGTGTACAGTTTATTATATTGTATTACAATTATGTGTTTAACTTTTGGTTGGCTAAATCAATGGACTGTAATTTATTTATTTTTTTGCCATTTTTGAGATTTCAAGAATTTGCATATCATATTTTACTGGCTGCATTTTGCTGAAAAGCCTATAATAGGCAGATTCCTTTTGTAACCACTTACTCATTATACCCAAAGTGTGACAGTAACTATAGGGGCCAACATGAGTGAACTGTATCCGTTTTCACAATGTTTTAAAGTCTTTGTGAAAGAGGAGAGACCATTTTTATAGAGTTCAAGCAGTTGGTGCATACTCCGACAACTAATTTAGTATACAGCCCTTCCCTGAGGTCTAATCTCTCCATCGACCAGGTTGAGAGTTTGTCTGTGTTTAACTGCTTCTACAAAATTGATTGGTCAATCTGTCCACTATCTCCTCCATGCAGATGCACATTTGTGCTGAATAACAACATCTCTCGCTCTCTCACACCTTCATCTGTATTGGGGTGCGGGGGAATTTCACGGTTAACTACAAACTTAATAATTGTATTGGGTTGGGAAGTTTGAGGGGTATGTAAGAATTTGATGGTAGTTTTTTTTTTTTTTTTTTTGTATGGGAACCACAGTCCATCTATAAGGGGGATTTTGCCGTGATATTTTGTTGATACTGGAACAATATATCTGCCTAAAAAAAACAGTCCTTACCCTATCCCTGCCCCTAAACCTAACCGTGCCCATAGCTTATCCCTAAAATCAGAAGGAAATGAGAGATGAATACTGGTGCAAACCATTGATGGAAGCCTAAACTTGACATTTACTGTAAACCTATCCCTCAAATCTGATTGGATGATTAGAATGTTAGATGACACGTTTTAGTAGAACAATTCTCACGTTTAACTAGTAGTTTAATAGCTTGGATATTGGCCGTTTGTTAGTACTTATGGATTAAATATTATATTTATTATATAATATTAAATGCCCTTTTCTGCATGACCATATTCCACATCCCTTAATCCTACCCAATGCCTGAACTTAGTTGGGCAGCCTTTGTTTGCTCTGTAGTAAAGTACTTGGCATATGCAAAAAGACTGATGTACTTGTATTTTAAATCGATAAAAAATAATAATAGCGCGAGGGCTTGATATCGTCAGATTGTAACAATGCTCTCAATGTTGTGTAACTTGAGTTTATGTAACAGGAAGAAGTCACACTGCCAGCCATTTCAACACACCGTGAAAACAAATTTCCTATAGTATTTGTTGCCAGTTGTTGATTTTGCAGTGTGACAAAAATAAAACACCATAGGCTATGTGTCACTAGAAAACAGCGCAAGCGCAACATCTAGGTCTAATAATGATATTATCTGCGAATACCATAACATTAAACCTGATTGGCTTCATTGGTGACATATGTAGGTCATATGTAAATGATATGCGGCCTGTGAGACTTGCACTTGGACCATAGTGCGACCCACTGGGGGAAAAGTTTGAGAACCACTGCTATAAAGTGAGGTAAAGCTCTGAACTCCAAAGCACCAGCACCATGTGGACTACAGCATCCACACAGCTCACCGTGTTGCAAAGTAAGGCTCCAGAAGCACAAACTAATCGCATCGTGGCAGCTTCACATTAACCCTTGCAATTTCTGGACAATTGGAGCGGTGGTCTTTCACTATTACAGCACCATCACCCATCACATGCCAAACACAACTGGACAACAGCTGCAGGACTTTTAAGTTGGTCAAATGTTGCATGCTTAACAGTACTTGCGTATTTAATTGAACTCTGTTGTAACATTCAGCATAACCATTATATTGTTGTGTTTTGTTATTAGCATTCGCACATACTGTGAATATACATTTAAAATATATGCTGAGCACTGTTTAGTAAAGATTTTATCGGTGGATGGCTTGGAAATATAAATGAATGGAAACCTTGTCATCCTCATAGATGAAGAGGATAAAGTGAGTTTTTAAACCTAAAAAGGGCAAGACCATAATGAGACACTAGGAAATTTGTTTATTGTCATTTTTTCGGACACACAAAATGATTTGTTAAATAAATATGATAAATATTAATATATATATATATTGCATAGGAGTGACATCATGGGCTGTCGTGGGCCATTGTCAATGTCAATTTCACTTCAGACATCGTCACACCAAGGTATTCCCCAAAGTGTCTGTGGACACAGTGTCTCGTTCCCTTTCTCAGGGAACCATGGTTGCATGCATAACCTGAGATGTTTTAAATGGGTTCAGCTCGAGTCTTATTCTGAATGATGGATGCAGAAGTCAAGTTGTCTTGAAAGTGGAGCATCCTGGACAAGCTTTTTTGTCATTTCTTGCGTCTTCTGCCCGGTAATCCATCACTGTAGGCGATGTCACGACACTTATGATGATTATTTTCATGCCAATGAATACATTAATTGCTTTGGTGTTGATGTTGACGCTGCTTCCATTGAGTTGACAGTATTATAAATTTGTTTGAATCTTTTGAGCCTTCAGGTGGTAATGCAACTGCCTCACTCATTTTCTGCATTCATCCATAGAAAGTATTGACAGAAATTGCCTAAAAAACCCTTGTATTGTTCATCTTAAACTGAATCCAATGTAGTTAAATAAATGATTATGAATATAAACTTTCTTTTAAGACTTTGCAATAGTATAATGGCCACAGACTCTCACAGAAAAAACAAACAATACAAACTGTTGATCTGAAATTACAGTTTTTGTCCCCGTTATAGTTGAATCACAGGAGCTGGATACCAAGTTGCCTAGCCAAGAAAAACTCTTTATTGTCATATGTATATCAGGCATAGGAGAGAAGCTTGTTCTGTGGTCTTCAGGCCATCTTCATGTGCTTCTCTGGGGCAGTGCGTTTACATCGAGCTTATATACCATGACTAGAGATCTTGCAATGCCTTAAAAGGTGGAGAAACATGTTGGTTTCGGTAAAATAGAACATACACATCTACTCTCCTTACAGGGAATACTGTACATCAGTGGAGGTTTACATCATGGAACAACTGCATCAGCTCAAACCATATGCAACATGCAACACATTCCTGTGAAGCCAAAATTGTCTCTCCCTGTGAATGCCATGACTAGGGTTGGGTACCGAAACCCGGTCTATATAACCGGTATGTACCGGATCGAATCAGAATGCGAATGTCGATGCCACTGTAAATGCCTGAAGCGATTGAAATATTCGTCCTCTGGTGCTGCGACACGGACGTAAGAAGCATCAGATTCATCAACACGACGGTGTCCGAATGCTCGGAAAAATGATTTCCCGAAAGAGAAAACTCACGTGAATGTCGGAAAGCTTTGATGATAGCCTACGAACCCAATACATCTTTGTAGAAATGTTACTGTTTTCACATTTCGAAGTAAAAATCACAAATCGTCGGGAAGTGAGAGCATCCGTGAAGCGCGTGAACGTGCAGTGCAGCGTGTGCTCTACCGTTAGCTTAAATTAAACACGCTTAAATTAAAATGCCTAAAACTAAACGCTCCAAAGTGTGGCTACATTTCACCGGAAAGGATTCCGACGCCGCGACGCGCAGCGAATGTTTTACAAGCACGTCAAACCTAACGAAACCGGTACCGTTTTAAAAGTATCGATTTGGCACCGGTATTGAAAAAACGATACCAAACCCTAGCCATGACACTAACATTTTCATGCAAACACAGACTCATGCTCTTACACGTTCTCAAATACATTTGATTATGAATATAAATAACATTAAAACAATGCAT
The DNA here is from genome assembly GCA_037194245.1 of Opsariichthys bidens. Lineage (NCBI taxonomy): Eukaryota > Metazoa > Chordata > Actinopteri > Cypriniformes > Xenocyprididae > Opsariichthys > Opsariichthys bidens. The sequence goes on along the minus strand of CM074304.1, from coordinate 1,254,442 downwards.
TTTCAATCTTCAAAACAATGTCACCTGTTCCAAGTTTCCACAGCAAACAAACACCAAAATGAAACCAAGAAATAAGATTTTTTTTCCTTCCTCTCCCCACAGCCTCTCAAATGTTTGCATCCCACAGGATTTGGTTCCGTTAGTGTTAACAACTTCACAAGGATTTCTTATTAAATTACTGACTGCAGAAAGCAGTTCAGTAACCGTAGCAGGGAGCAGAGCGTGCCATATATGAATTGGACAGCATGTCACTTAGTGTTATACATGTGGATGTGTATTTTTATGCATGAGGGATCTGGCCGAGTAAGACTTTGCCCAGACGCTTCAGCATAGTTCTCTCCTATTACCGAGTTGAAATCGTCAATAGTTTGAACTTGTTTGCTTGTGAGTGTGTGTGTATGTATATAAAAGTCAGTGCATTTTCAGTTCTCCTTCAGTTCTTAATAATGTAACTGTGATTTTATGGAAAGATCATCATGCAAAACTTATTTTGCACTCGTTGCGAGGCTGTCATGTTTTGGCAGCTGTTATAAATAAATGCAAAACGTGTGAAAGCATTCGGCTTCCATCTGGGAGAAATTTAAATGTAGCGCACCAGGGTTTGACTTTCCCGTAAAAATGAGTGAAGAAAGACAAGATGAAATGATTTGTTGCATAGGTGGTGCTTAATGAACATGTGAAACAGATGTATTGTAAATGTCTCAAATTGTTTTTCTAATCAGATGGTATGTCTTTTCTGTCATTACATTTCTGTTCTTTTGTTATTGTTTGGCATGGTTATGTGGACTGAGGTAAAACTAGATATTTACATTTACTTGGCCGTGTTCACTGCCACTATGCTTGGGATTTGTGGGTGATTTCCAGGGAGTTGCTATGCAATTGTTTGTGTGTTTTTTTTTAACCAGCCATGTGGTGGATGTTTCCTGCTTGAAACCATGGAGTCCACACTCAAAGTCTTCATGCTATTCTGGGATGTACGTATCCTCATTCACCGTTCCATTCATCATTCCACAATTATAGTCCACTTGAAGAAGTGAATGAAAACGAGAGAGAATTCAAACACTGAAGGGCTGTACATGCAAACTTCTCCCGAGATGCATTCACGGTGCATGAGTCGCGGTACATTGGTTATACACTTGTTATTGAGGTGGATTATGGGATTGAATAAGCGCACTTGGTAACGTCCACTATGATTACCGACATCATCACAAAACAGAATTTTCTCTTAAATCCTATTCACAAAGCTGCTCAGACAAACTTTTACTAAAAAAAAAAAAAACAGAATCAGAATCAGAAATACTTTATTGATCCCCGAAGGGAAACTCTTTGTCACAGCAGCCGCTCGTCTTTACATCAGTGCACACAGGGAGTACTAACAAGGGGGGGGGGGGGGATACTATACACTATAATAAAACAGGTTAGAAAAAAAAATACTACAATAAGTATAAATAAATAAAAATAAAATAAGTGTGTAGTACAATGGTTGTCGGTTGAGAATGATAGACGGTATAATAATAATAATAATAATAAGGAAAAAGTAGAATATTGCACCGGGTAATAAAACAGTAAATTGCACAATCATTTCAAGTATCGCCGAGATGTTCTGATCAATGTCCGGTATAATGACTAGAGTCATACAGACTCACACTTAGAGGGGGGAGTTAAAGAGTTTGATGGCCACTTCCTGTGGCGCTCTGTAGTGTTTTTTGGGGGGACGAGTCGTCCGCTGAAGGCGCTCCTTTGTTTGACCAGCACGTCATGGAGTGGATGGGAGACACTGTCCAAGATCGCATGTAGTTTGGCCAGCATCCTCCTCTCTGACTCCACCACCAGAGAGAAGTCTTAAGCTAAGAGTAAGGGTGTTTGTAATAAAACATCTAATCATGTGTCTACATGGGGCCCAAATTGTGACATTTGTCTATTCTAGATTATCAAACATCAACCAGCCTTTTTATGCATACCACCATCCAGTCCAGGGATCTCCGAATTCAGTCCTGGAGGGTCACTGTCCTGCAGAGTTTAGCTCCAAGCCCAATTAACCACACCTGAACAGGCTAATCAAGGACTAACGATGCATACTAGAAACTTCCAGGACAATCGAGTTTGGAGACCCCTGATTTAGAACTGTATTTTTTGTCTTGTTGAAACAGAACAGAATAGATTGCCTTTTTGTAAAGATATCAAAGATAATGAGAACTCTAAATCTAAACTATGCAACTCTCATAGAATGTCTCACTGGGATGATGCAATTTTGTCTATAGTGCTATGGCTCGCCCCAGCTAAAAAAAAAAAAAAAAAAAAAAAAATCCATTTTAGAGTATATGCTTCTAGAAGAAATGTTGCAGAGAATAGGGTATGCTGATCTAAAATAATATTGCAGATGTCAGTATGTGGTTTCAGGGCAATTTTAATTAGCTCTAGCATCCTGAAACGCTTGGAAGCCCAGCAAAGGAAGTATTGATCTTTGTCTGAGCAACGTATGGCAAGTCTGATGCATTAAAGTTTTAAATATACTCAACTTATGCACTTTTCTTCTACAGAGAACACTAGGACATTGATTAAAGACCTGAATGATGGCAGTTTTGCTCATATGTGATCAAACTGAGATATAAGATTAGACCTATTATGATCCAGCAGGAAATAATTGTACTGATAATAATCTTTTTTTTTGTGAACCAAGCATCCTAATTTGGTTGATAACTGTCTTATGTTAAGCGATAATTCAATAAAACGTTGATTTATTTTTTTTAATGAATCCAACTCTCAATTTTCCATCAGTAATTACTGGAAGTCATTTGAAAGCAGAGCAGTTTCTGGATAACGGGCATGTTGTCCACGGTCGCCTGATGCCTACGACTACCTGTTTCATTCCTGAACTCAAGAAATATTAAACGACTGCACAAAATACACACTCATTTTCATCTCAATCTCAAACGGAGGAAATTGCTGTTGTCTGACCCTGGCAAACAAAATATTTTTTTTTATGAAGGAGGATTCAATATCTGAACCTGAGGTTGAAATATATGGTACGATTCTTGTGTTACCATATTCATGTCCAATATTAGGGCTGTCGAGTGATTAAATTTTAATCTAATTAACTACAAGATGTGGCGATTAATTAATCAATCAATCACACATTATATTTGGCTGATAAATTTCCCCTCAAAAGATCATTTAAAGTCATTGTTAAGTGAGAAAATCATCAAATAGACATTGCAAAATGTGGCTTTTGGGAAAAAGTATATTTTATTTGATTGAACAGAATTTATTACACAAACTTTTAGGCTTCAACAGCCATGAGGATGAGTAAATGTTGAGTTGACAGTTTTCATGTTTGGGTGAACTACAGCTTTAATGTTTATTTTTTATTTTTTTTTATTATATTATATATTTATATATTAAGTTATACTCTAAATAAGAAACTAAAACTGTATGTCATTGAGTCATGCATTCATATTTTTATATATAAAATTAGCCTTGGAAATTTAGAAATATTGGATAAGAAAATCTTAGCTGTCTTGATTCACAGGGAAAAATGCAGGTAAAAGCACCGAACCGATCCAAAGCCAACCGCTCACAAATCTACTCACTAATATATATGTGTATAGTGTAAAACATTGACTCAGGGGAACTGTGGCGGTGACCTGACAGAAATGTTTTATTACTAAAGATAAGAAATGAGGTCCTGAGAAGTGGAAGTTACAAACTAGTGCAAAAAACTAGGTCATGAATTTCAAAAGTGGAGATTACCATTTCCATGCCTCTTCCCATTAATCAACACTTCGCTTTTGAGTCCCACCAGAGACAACAATGTATAAGGACGTTACACAGAAATTATTCTATTAATCAAATGATGCATGAAAAAGTACCTGTGCTCACGGTGTCTAATGATAAACTTCATCGTGCTTTGAGGCTCTGGAGGGGACAGAGGGAATCTTGGGATATGTTCTACCTGCTGCGTGGATCATCTCCACTTTAGAGCGCTTTATCTCATTATGGATAGTCAACATTAGAGTGTGTTGGCTTTTGAAACCTCATAACATGTTGATGTTTGTCATATGAAACAGAAACATTTTATTTTAACAGAATTAACTTCTGTCAACTAGCAGTCATTAGAGTATTAGTGGACTGTCTCCTTAATATCTGCAACATTTTATTTTTTAGTTCTGACTGACTAGAAATGTCTTTGCAAGTTCATTTCAGCTTATTCTAGCAACCCTAGCCGTCTACTACTAAAACTCTGAAAGTTAGTTGACATAGTAGGATGTCTAAAGTGAACTATTGAAACAGTGTAACCTACCGTCACGGGTGCATGAAGACGAATTTAATTTCGAAATAAAAGATTGACTTACTCCCAAATAAAGTGCATTACAATAATCCAAATGAGAGGAAATCAATGCATGAATCGCGATCTCAAGATAAGCAACAGCCGAAAACGATTTAATTTTTTCACTAGTCCTCAACTGAAACAACTTTTAACCACACAATAAATCTGATCAGCAAACGATTAGGATGTCCAAAATTGGTCTGCCTTGGCCCAAAAAATGATAACAGCAGCACTTCACCTCCTCAAGCAAAAATAAAGAAAACAAAATAGGGCCCAGGATTGAGCCCTGGGGAACTCCACAGTCAATATGAGCTATGGAGGAAGAAAATTAACCAATCCTCACTGAAAAGGATCTAACCTTTAAATAAGAGGAAAAAATGGTCCCCCTCAGACCTACAACATGCTCTAAATGATCAAGATCTATTACATCACAAGCTGCACTGAGGTTGAGCATAATTAAAGCTCCCTGACTGCCCGTGTCCCCAATAAGTAACAAATCATTGATAACCCGTGGCAAGGCTGATGTCCTGCCCTGAAACCGGACTGAAAAACATTGCCAGAGATGGGTTTTCTCGCAGGAAATGAGGAACATCGATGCCAGTGGTTTCATTCAATCCCTTTTGGTGGTGATACTAGCGATTGGAGAATGTTCCTGCTTCCCTGAGACCGCAGATCTGGTGAGAGAACCTGCAGTGGAGAGAGAGAGAATCAAAATGTATCAATGAGTCAAGACACGCACATGTGTCTCTCGGATTTTTTAGCAGCTCTGACAAGCTGTCAGTGCCCAAAAGAGAATGATCATCATATTACCAGTTAGTTGTTCAGTTTGGTTCTGTACTCTTATGCAGATTTTCTTATGCAAATTACCTGAGAGTCCTCTGTGTACAGAACAGGATTGAGCTTGCAGTAGAGGAGTGACAACACAAGAAATACATACATAGATGCCTCATTAGAAGCTATTTCTTGTGCCGCTATACGCAGGCCGTCCGCTATATTGGAATGGTCAAAGCCATTCGAGAGTGTAACACAGCTCGTAAGAACGGGAGGAAGGAGGCGGAAACTGGCGAACATTCAAACATAACTTTAATAAACTTCAAATAAACAAACAACAAAACAAAAGTAAAATGTGTGGAACTGTGAGGAACTGCAGCCCACACAAACATAATAAAACACAACATCAAATCCAGGCCTGGTCCTCTCTCATCCTTCACTGTCGTCGCTCCTCTTTTATGCTTCCGGAGCTCCTCCGTGAGAGACACGAGACCGGTGTAGCGTGCAGCTGGCGCTCATTATCACTCACGCCATTCCCTCACGGCTCTCGCCCGTCCTGCTCGTCACATACCCCCATCGCCCCGTTCAGGCCAGGGGGGACCCACAAGACTGCGCTCTACTCCCCCCGGGGGCCAATCTCGGCAGCTGCAGCACCTGGAGGTAAGGAGAGACGAGACGAGAGAAAAGGAGACGGAAGCACAAGGAGTGATAAAGACGAAAAAAAAAAAATTCTTGGTCCGGTTCCCAGACACACTGCCGCTCGGTCCTCAGCCAGCAGAGAGGCTCTTCCCCGTGGTGCCATGCGATGGTACTGGATGCTCGGTGGACGGCTCGATCCTCCTCCACCCCCTGGCGGCCGGCGATGGCTCCTCCGGCTGAGGGCAGCTGGCAGCTCCTCCCTCATTCCCTGCTCCTCCCCATCATGGTGGCAGGCAGCAGGCTCCGGCCCACAACGAAGGGCAGCGACTCCTCCGGTCCCTCCTGGACGGCAGCCATCCCACCTCGACCCAGGAGCACGGCAGCTAGCTCTCCGTCCCACCTGTTCTTCCATTGCTCCAGCACCACCGCCTCGGGCAGCTACTTGCGGTCTTCACTCTCCTGCGCTGCCTGACCTCCTCAGCACCACAATCCCCCTCAGCAGCAAGGGCTCTTCGACAGCATATTCCTCCTTACTCCCGGGTTTTGGCACCAATGTAACACAGTTCGTAAGTACGGGAAGAAGGAGGTGGGAACCGGCGAACGTTAAACATAACTTTAATAAAGTAAAAATAAACAAACAACAAAATGAAAGAAAAATGGCAGCGGTTCCTCACGGCGACTGCCTCCCACACAAAGATAATAAAACACAACATAAAATCCAGGCCTGGTCCTCTCTCGTCCTTCACTGTCGTCGCTCCTCTTTTATGCTTCCGGAGCTCCTCCGTGAGAGACACGAGACCAGTGTAGCGCGCAGGTGACGCTCATTACCACTCCTGCCACTGGTCTCACGCCGTTCCCTCACGGCTCTCGCCTGCCCTGCTCGTCACAGAGAGCAAGTTTACAGTGTCTGCAGCCGGTGTCAGCTAACACAACATTAAAAAGTTACCATAGTAAAAGCAAAAATATTAAAAAGTACCATAGTAAAAACATTAATACATACAAAAACACAAACCAACACATTCTCACCTGTGAAAGATTATCCCATTCCTTCGGGAATTTAAATCTCGTCGGTTTCACAACCAGAAGCTGCGCAATCTTAAGGCATCATTCTGTGAGTGACGACACGCCGACTGTTCCAAGATGGTGGGCCTGCAGCGGTCAAATGTCTTCGTATATATTATGTACGTTGACAGACAGTTGTATTCCGCTGCTTCTGCACGTGGCCTATGAGAACACAATGGACTTAAGGGAGCCAAAACATAATGCAAACTTATCAGCTGGTTTCACTTTATAAAAACGAGTAATTTATATTTGATTAATTGTTTGATACATTTATTGATTTTTTTTTTTTTGAGGAAACAATGCTTTTCTTGCTTCCTCAGCAAAAACACTCATTATAAAATGTTGTGCTTGTTTTTTTTAAGACAGTTTTTATTTGTTTAATTGTTTTTATGACATTTAATGAGCCATTTAATGAGCCATTTAATGAGCACACTGAGCCAATGGCTTTCCCTCTAAAGAGTTTCCACGTACTAATGACAACTAATTTCATTGACTAACATAATTTAGCAAAAGCTAGATTCACTTTTACAATAGGTTCAGTTCCACTGCGGTATCCCAAAGTCACGTTTTTTTGGTCAGTGACAGTGGTGAAAGTTTCTTGTGGGGTTTGATCTTGCAACCTGTTAATATCTGTTAAGAGTATCTGTTATCTAACCTAATCTTATCTTATCTAATAATCAGCTCTGGAACACATTGCCTGAAATTACCGATTCGCCAAGAAATGTCTTCTGTTCTGATCCTCAAACAAGGCAGAAGTCTTGTGTGTTTAATCTAGAATTTAATGTTGCTATGTGTTACTTGTAGATGTTCAGATTTGCACTTAAATAATATATAAATGTACATAAATATTCATGTTGATGTTAATTTAATAGGTGGGAAACCAAACGGTGATCTGGTTCAGATGTAGAAATTCTGTGTAGAATAATTCTGTTTCATATCCCATAAGAAAATCACAGGAATCAGAATTTCATGTTATTCTTCTGGGACTTATATCATTCAAAAACATAATTCTTGCTTATTGGCAAGTGTCTCTTTTCACAGTTAAATAATTGCGCTGCATAATCTGACTCTTTAAATACAAAAATGTGCGTCAACTAGCTTTTTTTTTTCCAATGACTAAGATGAGACATCACCGTTTGACCGGCCATAACGATAACTGTGAGTATATCAAGATGCAATATCATTGATGAAAAAAGATAAGACTAAAATGTAACTATCAAAATCTCTCTTCAATTTTGTTAGAAAAAAAAAAGAGAATAGACAATATATTACTGACTGCTGTACAAGCCTCTACTATGAGCGTTCATGTTTGCGGTTGCCAGATGTCGAAATTCATCATGCAAGTGCAGCTCTCTCTATATAAAGTCTTAAATCTCCAAATCAGAGCTTTTCTAATACATTTTCTACCCGGTGTTTTAGTTGATCTTTGCACTCTGGGCCTTTTCTACCTAAATAATTACGCAACCATAGGCACACGCTCTCTCTACACTGGAAGCACCGCCTTTTTAAAATTGTCTTCTAAAACCAAGAAACAAATTTTTTGGGGAAAAAAAAAATAGTACTGCATATCTGTTGGTTTGTCAAAGTCTTTTGAGGGGCAAAGGAAGTAGATTATTATTATTATTATTATTTTCCATGTTTATATTAGCATAAAACCTCTATTCAACTGCTTTTAGTTTACTTCGGCCAATCAGTCATGTCCATGAGAACAGTGAATCTGATTGTGATTTTCATGGTAGGTTAATATGGATTTGCATACCGTGCATTAATGTTAGTTAGTTTCTAACTAAATTGAAAGTTTAATCATTTAATGTCTAGGTGTGGATTCTGTGGTGGATGGACGGATACATTTGACAAACAGCCGCGATTGAGGTGAATGGGAATAACGGATTGGTCCAGGGAGACTAGACCTTTTTGGATCCCACACAGAAGCAATGAGGGCACATGTGACCTTGGGGGATTGTTAAAACATGCACTGCAATTTCCAGATGAAATGGACACTAGTGCAATTATGATTACAGGTGCAGATTAATTGAGACATTTTTGTGTGGTCCATTGCATGTTACTAAAAAAAAAATGCATGATTTTCAATTTAATACATTTTGACGTTTACATCACGTTTGGCTTTTCTTATGTCGATCATGTACAGCATTGCGTTTGCGATGTTAAGCGCTCGTTTAGGAACGAGCCAAAATCACATAGTCGTTTTTATCTCAAGATTGCTTTTGTTCAGAGAACCGGGTTAAGTCGGTGGTACGCTGTTTTCAAACACAAACATTAACCTTTTAGCGCCACTCACCGACATTTCATTACTGAACTTCTGCAATATGTAGGCCACAGCGAGCATGCAATAAAACATTTCACTTTGAAAGTGTTGTGAGACATGCAAGAAACAATGAAATGTCACCACAAATGGGTTGAATATTACATAAAAAAAAAAATAAATAAACTTGGAAACAGTACTGAACAAAGAACGGTTATTAAACAGTGATATCCATCTACTTTAAAAAGTCACTCTTACATGAAACACACCATTACGTTTCACGCAGTATCAGTCAAATCAGTGCATTTTTTTTTCTCCTCTCATATTTTTAAATCAGGTCGATTGTGTTCGTCTGAAAGAAGATCGTCATATACGGCTTGAGGGTGAGTAAATCATGGGATAATTTTCATTTTTGGGGGAACTATCCCTTTAATAATAAACTGTCAGGTGTCAGACTAACTCTTTTTACTGGTTTGATTCCATTATAAACTGCAGTTAATGTAAATATCACAGACCATCTTACTGGCAAGATTCTTTAAACATAATGCATATAATAAATCCAATGCAAATATCATATCCACCAGACATCGCTGGTTAATAAAACTATATTTGTGTGCGTACCACATTTTTTTTCTCAAATTTCTTTGAACCAGTAATGGGCGTTTCTCCATGACACCATGAAATGCCAAACACGTGTTCAGTGCGTTCAGGTATTTCCTTTTTTGAAAAATGTATTTGAGGGATAACATACTGCATCTTGTCCTTTTTAAATAGCTAATATCCTCCGGTTCACCTCACAGTCTGCCGAAACCATGACGATGTTCTGAATAGAGTACTCTGGGGTGTATTCTGTGCTCAGCATGCAGATTTTCTTCATGTGTGGATGACTTCATATATTTGCCAACAAAAACACACTGCACTTGATACTAAAGGTTACTGGATAAGCCGGAAATAACAGTCGTGATTATGTTATTATATTATTCAAATATAAATTCCTAATATATGAAGTATAAACTACCCATTTCTTGATAGCTATTTAATACCACCGACAAAATAATCAGGGATGCAAACTCAACTTCAGTCTGATTTTGGCATTTTATATAGGCCTTGTAGTTCTAGTTTACGTTATTCATGTAAGCAAAATATTATTAATAATGCACATATTGTGAGTTAATTTAAGAAACTTGGCAGCATTCATTAAATGAACTTCTCTAAGAAAATGATTCTTAAAACATAAATATGGATTGTTGTTTATTTTCTGCATTGTCCCAGTCAAAGCTCAGCTTTTGGAGGGAAGAGACCAACATAAGTGAATTTAAAGCTCAATATTTTGGCCTTCAAACGTCTTAAGATGCATATGTATATCAGAGAAATCTGAATTTTAAGAAGTTCACTCCTGAATGAATTAGACATTTACCGTCACCTGCCAGTTTAGTTTCTTATTTAGAGTGTAATTTCATTTAAAAACATCATATTTCCATATTAATAGTAAAAATAAAGACCAAAAAAAAATAAATTCAGTCATCAAAAGTTTGTGTAATAAATTCCATATTGAATCAAATAACAAAAAACTAATTTTCTGAATCTGCTTTTTGATTCTTTACACAATAATGACTTTAAATTATCTATTAGGGATCATTTCTCAGCCAGATTTGATGTTAATCACCATATATATATATATATATATATATTTATAAAACCAAGCATTTCTTTCTGAATATGACAAGTCATGACTTGCTTGTATTGTGTGTGGCAGGTGGTATTAGGAGAATATTTTCGCTGTAGAGAGACTTTTTTTTTTCCCAGAGAAAAACGAAAGGTTTTAGGGCTTTACAAACAAGGTAAGTCATCAATATTTCAATCATCAATCCATTTTCCTGGGAAATGAAATGTGAATGAAATGCATATCTGTATATCTTCAGATATCAGATCTGAAAACTAAAAGCAAGTTTATTTTCATGTTTTGGGGACACTTGCTTGATATTCATCAGTGTTTTTGATACGCCTGCATTGGCGCCGTTGTATGTGAGCTGAGCCGGACGATTACGTCACTGTTTTAATATATATAATAATATAAATAATATATAGAATGACACCATTTTCTTTGGGAGCTGCTGTGTAGCCAAAAAGTGATTTGCCAGTTATTACTGCAAAGCTGCTTTGCCACAATTTGCATGGTAAAAAGCGCTATATAAGTAAAGGTGACTTGACTTGTTTCATGTGATCTTGGGGTAAAAAAAAAAAACATGCACAAAATACTCAGTTAATATCCTGCTGAAATGACGCCAGTCTTGAGCCTGGTAGAAATCTGCCATCTGCTTTCATCAGCATGATGGTTAGTGAGCAGCACCAAATGGATCTCACTGCTTGACTGTTCTAATGTTAATGCTGTGCCATTACAGTTTAAGACACTGGAGCATATTTATGGAGATGAGAGGGGTGGAAGTGAATTAAAACATGGTGAATACAGATTATAGCTTCTCTAACATCAGATTTAGCTCTGTTAACGCAGTAGATTCAGGGCCGGAGTTTCTTTAGAAGGTACATTTTTATTTAGATTAATACCACACTGGTGCCATTTTTATCTAATTTTTTTCAAATATTGTTTTAAGGATTTTGTGTGAATTGCCTTTTAGTGACCAGAGAGGAATGAGGAGATTTGCAATTTCTTCAGGTGCTCCTTCCATGATCCATATAACTGAAGCATTACCTGATCTTTTACAGGGCTGAGGAGAAACGTATTTGCGTATTTTAATTTAAATGTGAGGATTATACTACAGATACATTTTTAAATGGGCGATAAGCAACTTACAGCTACATCCGAAAAGCATTTTGGATGAATGTAAACTGTGACGGGGAATTGGTGATTCTCCGACTCGGAATGTTCTGCTCACACGTTTCATACTCCTTGCAGAATATGCAACATCATTTTAACAAAGTAACAGGGATTATAAAAATGCTTGCATATACTCCACGAGACAAAATGACTGAATTTATAAAAATCGCCCCATTCAGAAATGAACTTACCCTTGAATCTTAACTGTCTGTCGTTACCTGAATGATCCTCGACTGTTTTCATGTCTCGACTGTGTTCAGGTAATTGCGACTCGTCCCACAATTGACAATTATAAGTTTGCAACTCACAATTCCGACTTATTTTTTTCTCAGAATCGGGAGATTTAAACGAGTGATGATAACTTGCAAAATTCTTCTCAAAACTGACCCAAAATCTGACCAATCGTAACCCTGAATCGGCCATTCTGTCCATCAAAGCGTAGATGAACGTCGGTGGACTTGAATCACGTCTTGAAACAACATTCCTTCTGATGTTCATTCATGTTTATTTGATGCTATAAATAAACTAGAGATGATCGAGGAGCTACAGCGATCTGTCACGCTATTTATTGATTAAACTGCTTTAAAAAATGACAATATTTTAAATATGAAACTGTTTCATACGTTGTCAGTGTCCTCTTTGCTCCACGATGTATTTTTCACTTCGTGAGAACATGATGTGTGGCATGAGAGCGCATGACTTGTCGGACATAACAGTGAGGGTCTTTGTGAGTTTATATCTCACAATTGCAACAAATTATGAGAAATCTGAAAGTATAATATCTAAAGTATTTTAACAGTACCCTATCCAGCCCTGGTCATGAGCTACTAATGCAGTGCATGTTACTTTTAACTTAACTATAAGAAAAACGCACCATTAATACACTCAATATTAAGGTTGCATATCTTTGACATAATTTGAGGAATGTGTCAGAAATGTTCCTTTAAAAGTTCTTTGGCCAAACTTGGTTTAGATGTTGTTGTTTTTTCCATTCATTATCAGAATTTGAACGGTTTTGCAGATATTTTCCAAAGCCTTGCCAAATGTGTGTGCATGTGTGTGTTTATTTTTTCTGCTGGTTATTAGTACCACTGAAGACCTGCAAACATTTACGGAAATCTGACATATTTTGGAAAAAAAAAAAAAAAAAAAAAAAAATTGCCACAAAACTAAATTCGCATCAAATGAACCGTTTTCTATAGATCCAGCCCTGGTTGAGAAATACATTCAATATGTTCTTCCTGTGCTGGGTATTTCTTTATCTTGGTGTGTGTACATTTTGTGTATGAAGTTATTATAAGCAGCACAGGGTCATAATTCACCCAGACAATCACATTTCTACTTCCCTGTTTTTCATATGACTGGAATTTAATACAGCGCTCCTCATTTTCCCCAGTAAAGTGAAAGTAGGGACTGCATTTCTAAATGACAGTAGTTCTCCTGTTAAAGGAATACCAGCCTCAGACATGACCATTAATTCAGACATTTTACACAAGTCTGGTAATGTACGAGCTCTGTTCCCCCACCGCAGTAACAAGACACTCTGGCCGTCTTTTATCTCTATCAGCTGCCGTGATAAATAGACAGTGTGTAGGAAGCTTGTGGAAAGCGAGAATGAGGCATTGGTTTTTCATGATCTCACTCAGCATACTGAAAATTGCCCTGGATGTGATGGCATCTGCAGTCTGAGGGAAGGAAACATGCTGCCTTACAGCTGAGACCAGCTTCAAGATGAACATGAAAGTAAATGAGAATAAAAAAGGTAAAGACGCAAGCCGGTGTTTCCTAATGTCTTATGAGGCAATGCTCGTCCCGTCAATAATTGTCAACGGCAATATTGGCGAAATTGCATGAGAGTAAAAAAGCAATATACAAAACGATAGCTGTGAGAGTCGGTTATATCGTTTGCAGGGCTTTATGGGAGCGGCCGGCAACAGCGATTTCTCTGATGGGCGATGCTCTCTTCAGGACTGTAGTGTTTTAGGGTGCGTTCACACTTGTAGTTCGGTTGGTTTGGTTCGTTTGGCCAAAAAACAAATCATATAGTCCTGGTCCGTTCACACTGGCATTTTTAACAGCGAACCTAAAGTTACCGAACCAAAAACGTAGGGATACGGTCACGACCTGATTGGTCGGCTTTTATGACGTATATTTGGCGACGGATCTCGCTTACCGAACATTCAAAACAACGCTGTGTTCTGGATTAAACGCCATCATTTCATGCTTTATTTTGACCAGCTGAGAATCACGAAGAGCTCATAAAACGTAAAGTACTTGTATCACTTTAACTTCATATCCGTGCTAAAAGGTGTATAAAATAGCTCCATTTAGCAAGATAAAAGCACATATGTAGAAAAAGATCGTTTTTACTTATCTTAGATGTTGATTCTGATGCCTTCTGAAAGAGAGCTGCAGACTGCTATAGCAAACAATGCCAAATATTTGAAAGTTTGAGCTGCAAGCTAATTGGCTGCTGATGCAACAGCAACCAATCAGCTGTGCTGTGTAAATAATGGTGCAATCGCTACCAAATGGGTTAAAGACCATCAGCCTGCATCGTCAGAGCTTCACGACAGAATTAGGTAAAGATGGCAGCAGGAATATTAGGCTGCTGTCACTTTAAGAGCTGAACGGATACAATAGGTTTCAATTAAGACTGTGTTTACAAGGATAGTTTGACATTTGTGTGAATTTCAAGTGCAAAAAGAGGCTGAAGAGATCTCAGTTCAGTTTCACACGGCTTTCTGTGCGCAGAGTGATTTCAAGTCAAGTCATGTTAAAATGCACTCGAAGGAATCGATAAGACGAACTGAAATCTAAATTTCATAACAAATATCCGATTCCTGACCTTAAGTATACGATTCGATTTTTGATTCCCAACCCTATCTGTGACTGTTTTCTTCTCTCTGTATAAAGCCAACTTATTTTGCTAAGTGTGATTGTTTATTGTGGATTTAAACAATGTTCCCTCAAGAATTGCAAGTAAATTTCTCAAAAAATTACAAATCATTGAATGAAACGTAATTTTTAAAATGAAAGACGGAAATAGTATTATTTACACCTTTAAAACTATTGCAGTTTATTGTTTGCATTTAGTATTGTCAGAGCAGATCTGCGACCCACTAATGGGTTGTGAAGCACCTGTTTAAAAACACTGCGTTTAATACATGCAGCTCCTGCAGCCTGTCTCTTTCTCTCAGCTCTGTCTGCTTATTCTGAGAGCTCAACCTACCACAGATGTGTTTATTTGTCTTTGAGTTCCTAAACACATTCGCATACAAATAAGCCCTTTCTTTTGCTTTTTTCCTGCAGTTTTTTTTTCTTCATATCACTATTGCCGACAGAGCAATAGATTAACAAGCCTGAAATCTCAGGAGTAAATTCTGTGTCAACTCACTGTGGCTGAAGCTCTGTGAGAACAGCACGCTAACAAGGTGGATTCAGCCTGAACGAGGAGAGGTGGGAGGAAGAAAAGAAACTCTTGGCTCCATCGTCGTCTAATATTTATGAATTGGGTCTTTGTTGTTGTGGAGCTGATAGGCGAGCCACATCCATCCCTGGAGCTTGAAGGTATTTGAATGCTGAAAAATGCATGAGTGTCTTTATCGATGGAAGTACTGATTCGAATGTGATAGATCATCAGTGAGAGAGCAGGAATGACAGTGTGTGAAGCAAATTTCAGCTGCTGGGAGAGTATTTGGTGTCATTTGCGGTGTTCGAATTGTTCCCACCGTGGAGACTGCATCACCGCGGGGGTTTGAGAACGACATACACAATTAGAACTGATGAATTAGCATATTAAAATCACTCTAATAGATCCATTCACATACAGCATTACTAGGCTTAAAAAAAAAAAAAAAAAAAATTCAGAAGACGAACTTGTCAACTCCACGGCTAAACGCGCTTAATTCAAAACTACAAAGTCACATAATTTGGTTACTGTAACACAGTTCGTAAGAAGGCGGCGGGAACCGGCAAATGTTCAACGTAACTTTAATATCAAAATAAACAAAGTTCCTCACGATGACTGCCGCCCACACAAACATAATAAAACAGAACATAAAATCCAGGCGTGGTCCTTCACTGTCGTCGCTCCTCTTTTATGCTTATGAGAGACACGAGACCGGTGTAGCGCGCAGGTGACGCTCATCGCGCCGTTCCCTCACGGCTCTCGCCCGCCCTGCTCGTCACAATAATAGACTAATTTGAAACAAAAGATTCGTAAAGTGTTTTGAAATCGCCCATCACTAGATATTGTTGAATAAAGTTGTTACTTTGGTTTTTTTGGCACACTTTATAATATTAAGGTTGAACCACTGTAGTCACGTGACCTGATTTAAATATGTTTTAGTGTCTTTCTGGAAAGTGTTCATTATCTTGCTGTCAATAGAGACTCACTGAACCATCAGATTTCATCAAAAAATCTTAATTTTCGTTCTGAAGATGAACGAAGGTCTTACGGGTGTAGAACGACATGAGGGAGAGGAATTAATGACAAAAGTTTCATTTTTGGTTGAACTAACCGTTTAATACAATGAATGCGATTGGTTTAATCAACAGGAACTCGGAATATTATGTTAACTGAATTGCATGAATTATCTAAGTTGATTTGACAAAATAAAAAATGTTGTGACAACATATAATGACTTTTTTTTTTTTTTACAGCGCAGTGTTTTGTGGTTATTCTTAAACCTTCAGCTCACAAATCTATATTTTATAACAGTCAAAGCTCTTTTCATAAAAACGCAATGCTATATTGTGTCATATTTATCACAATAAATGCATAAAAAACACTTAGTTGGTATTTAAATAGTAAAGGCGTATGTTGAGTTATGCTATATTAAGCAGCGCATAAAGAATTAAATCTCTGAAACATCTTTGTATTTGACAAATACTGCATTTAATTCACTTCATCTGTGATAGAGATTTGCATTCCCCCCATGTTTTTAAATGATAAGCCATATTTCAGGTCGATTGATGATAGGCGAACGTTTGGATTTCCTGCCCGACATACTGTAATTACCACAGCGACCCGCCATTAACGATCTGTCCATCACAGACTGTGTGACTTCACCACTTCCTGTGGAGTTGTTCTTCTTCTTTCCCTGCGACTAACCCACTAATACAGTTTTAGTCGACTCAGCCTCTTCTCGTCAACTAACGTTCAGTCCACTATTAGTAGTTAAGCAGTGACTTACAACGTTGGACGGAAACGGACTCCAGTTTGATTGTAGAACAGATGGTTTTGTGAACCAGATCAATCAATTATTGAAAGGATGCAGTCAAACACAGTAATTATTTAAATGTTGGTTGGTTTGGCCACACGTCGCATCATCATACGGCTTCAGATTACTTGCAATACAAAGCAAGAATTGCTTTTTTTAAAGCTTGAAAGCATCAGACTTTATTCACTGTTATGCAAAAGAAAGTCTTCACAATATCATATTAGTCTTATTGCTACCTGAATAATTCAGTCATAATAAATAATATTTTTTGTCTTACAGTGTGTTGCCACAAGAAGCATTGATTCACCCTTTCTCAGAATGACTTTTAGCGTTTCCCATCCATTAAAGTAACGGTCTACTCATGGAAATGATCTATGGCCAGATTTCATCGTGAGACACACAGCCTCTCTGTTTTAGTACCATCATAATATGCAGGAAGAGCCAGACTTGTCAGTCCAGCCATGGTTGACTGACTGCTGCTTAGCAACAGTATTGATGGACATCATGTTCTCTGTCTGTTTTCCCCCTTCCTTTTTTTCAGGTCTTGCATAATTTGTCATCTTGGATTTTTTTCAAGAAAGCCTGAAGCCATGCAGTACCTCTGTAAGATTAACCTACTTGATCTCACACACAGAAACAAACAAACAAACAAACAAAAAAAAGCAGCACTTTAGATACCCTATGTTCAATGTATTGCACAGTAGTTGCCATTTGCAGTTTTTACATATACCAACTTTTTTTAAGAAAAGTAAAAATTAAAGTCACTCAATAGTAAAATTATCAAACCAAATTTATTTCTGAAAATAGACATTCAGGGTAAAGCACGCCCTACAAAGTGAACTCCAGACAAAACTGAGTATTTATTTAGTCAAACCATACATATTAATTCTTTTTCTAACAAAGACCCTCAAAATTGATTGAATAACCAAATGAGTAAATTATCATAAAGCCATCCTACTTCCTTTTACCATATAAGTACAATCCATCGACATTCCATACTAGTTATCCGCTTAACGTATGTAAATAATTATTAGTTAAAGGCTCCTAAAGCCCTAACTTCTTCCCAGCTAACTGACCTTAAAGTCATTATCCTTAAGTCATTGTTCGGAGAAACTATTTGCTAACCTTGCAACGTATAAGGTAAATGGTAACCCATTAACTTAACCATTAAACTAACAGATAACACATCCCTCTTCGTGCTCACCGGTCAGGATCTGACCCCTACATATGTGGGTTAACCTCCAACCTCCTCTTTAACCTTCAGTTCATCTCCTCACGTTCTCAAACCATCAACACTCTTTTGAAAACATCATAAACAACAAAAAAAACAAAAAGTCTGATACATGCTAGTGGTTACACACATGTATCTATATGTCGCCAATCGAATTTCATTTTTCCCATTTACAAAGATTAATCATGTATAAACAACAACATTGATTAGATATGCAGAAAAGAATATTTAGAGAATCGAAATGTTCTTGATATTCACACATTTATGACGTCGTGTCTTCAGAGCGACTCGCGTCTGTCCATCATTCACAGAGCGAAGGCAGTGTCCATTTAATGTAGTATGATATATATACCCCCTTAAATTGTTCACTCTTTGTTATATTGTTATATAATCATTTAGGTACATTTATTTCCCTCATTAATGTACACACAGCACCCCATATTGACAGAAAAAACACAGACTTCTTGACATTTTTGCAAGTTTATTAAAAAAGAAAAACTGAAATATCAAATCCTTAAAACCGGGGAAAGGACAGTTCTAACTGCTATATTTAAAGTAACAGTATATAATGAAGAGACAGACTCAGACAGACAGACAAAATTACACACAAACACAAAAAAAATACCTTTTTTCACCCTGAAGATCTGCTTGCTGGCTGTGCTTCTCCTCGGTGGCTTTTATCTCACATGCTTTTTGAATAGTGGCTCTTTTCTGACATACTCAATATTTTCCCCTTGGCTTCACGGTGTGCGCATTCTAGGTGATATAGGAAGCTGGCAGTTTCAAAACCTTGTCCAACTTCAAAACAACCCTTTCATTTCAGGTAAAAGGTTCATCAAAGATTTACCTCCACTCTCTCTGCACTTGATTATAATCTCTGCGAAGTTTATGATGAGACCAACAAAATGTTTAATAATGAAATGTTATTACTTAACCACCTACATCTTCGTCTGATCACAAGTCCCAGGTGATGAAAACAGCCGAATATATTACTAGTTTCCAGCTACCCTTCCCTTCCAAGAACATCAAACCCAAACACTGCCTTCAGAAAGCAAGAAGTGCCATCATGGACTGTTTACTCCTCTCCCATCTGTAACGCCCCGGGAGTCTCTGTTTTCTCTGTTATGGTCTCTTTGTCGTCTCCAGTGTAGCCTACAGCTGAAGGGTTTAAATTTGATGGCTTTTTACTACTCTTTCTGGCTGCATTCCTTGTTTTGTGGTCATCTTAATCCAAATATACTTAATTGTAAAATAGGTTATTGTTCATCACAATTCAACCTATCCTCCTATAGATGCAGTGCTGATCAGATTAGTTTTATTGACACAGAACCTACAATCAAGGCAGTTTGATTCTTCTCTATAAATACGTTGTTCCTCTGCAGATTTCTTTCTTCTTCTGACCATTTTTAAATGCAGAGAAAAAGACTCAACTCATACTCAAAGAACAGACATTATTTTTTTTTCTTTATCCATACATCCATCTTCTACCGCTTATCCGGGTTAGGGGGGCAGCAGTCTAAGCAGAGATGCCCAGATTTCCCTCTCCCCAGACACTTCCTCCAGCTCTTCCGGAGCGACACCGAGGCATTCCCAGGCCAGCCGAGAGACATAGTCTCTCCAGCGTGTCCTAGGTCTTCCCTGGGCCTTTTCCCGTTGGGACACGCCTGGAACACCTCCCTAGGGAGGTGTCCAGGAGGCATCCGAGACAGATGCCTGAGCCACCTCAGCTGACTCCTCTCGATGTGAAGGAGCAACAGCTCTCCTTTGAGCTCCTCCCGAGTGACCGAGCTCCTCACCCTATCTCTAAGGGAGTGCCCTGCCACCCTGCGGAGGAAGCTCGTTTCGGCTGCCTGTATCCGGGATCTCATTCTTTCGGTCATGACCCAAAGCTCATGACCATAGGTGAGTAGGAACGTACACTCACCTAAAGGATTATTAGGAGCACCATACTAATACTGTGTTTGACCCCCTTTCGCCTTCAGAACTGCCGAACGTGGCATTGATTCAACAAGGTGCTGAAAGCATTCTTTAGAAATGTTGGCCCATATTGATAGGAGAGCATCTTGCAGTTGATGGAGATTTGTGGGATGCACATCCAGAGCACGAAGCTCCCGTTCCACCACATCCCAAAGATGTTCTATTGGGTTGAGGTCTGGTGACTGTGGGCCATTTTAGTTCAGTGAACTCATGGTCATGTTCAAGAAACCAGTTTGAAATGATTCGAGCTTTGTGACATGGTGCATTATCCTGCTGGAAGTAGATCAGAGGATGAGTACATGGTGGTCATGAAGGGATGGACATGGTCAGAAACAATGCTCAGGTAGGCCGTGACATTTAAACGATGCCCAGTTGGCACTAAGAGACCTAAAGTGTGCCAAGAAAACCCCCCACACCATTACACCACCACCACCAGCCTGCACAGTGGTAACAAGGCATGATGGATCCATGTTCTCATTCTGTTCACGCAAAATTCTGACTCTACCATCTGAATGTCTCAACAGAAATCGAGACTCATCAGACCAGGCAACATTTTTCCAGTCTTCAACGGTCCAATTATGGTGAGCTCGTGCAAATCGTAGCCTCTTTTTCCTATTTGTAGTGGAGATGAGTGTTACCCGGTGGGGTCTTCTGCTGTTGTAGCCCATCTGCCTCAAGGTTGTGCGTGTTGTGGCTTCACAAATGCTTTGCTGCAGACCTCGGTTGTAACCAGTGGTTATTTCAGTCAAAGTTGCTCTTCTAGCAGCTTGAATCAGTCGGCCCGTTCTCCTCTGACCTCTAGCATCAACAAGGCATTTTCTCCCACAGGACTGCCACATACTGGATGTGTTTCCCTTTTCACACCATTCTTTGTAAATCCTAGAAATGGTGGTGCTTGAAAATCCCAGTAACTGAGCAGATTGTGAAATACTCAGACCGGCCCGTCTGGCACCAACAACCATGCCACGCTCAAAATGGCTTAAATCACCTTTCTTTTCCCATTCTGACATTCAGTTTAGAGTTCAAGAGATTGTCTTGACCAGGACCACACCCCTAAATGCATTGAAGCAACTGCCATGCCATTGGTTGATTAGATAATTGCATTAATGAGAAACTGAACAGGTGTTCCTAATAATCCTTAAGGTGAGTGTAGATTGACCGGTAAATGGAGAGCTTCGCCTTGCAGCTCAGCTCCTTCTTCACCACGACAGACCGGAACATCGACCGCATCACTGCAGAAGCTGCACCGATCCGTCAACCTCACGCTCCTTCCTTCCCTCACTCGTGAACAAGACCCCAAGATACTTGAGGCAGGAGCTCTCCAGAAACCCGAATAGGGCAAGCCGCCCTTTTCCGACTGAGAACCACGGTCATTTCTTTCTTCTTCTGACCATTTTTAAAAGCAGAGAAAAAGATATGACGCTATTTAAAATGTCTAGACTAACACAAACTGCATCTGTGGGTGTTCCCAAATGGAGGTCTTTGTAAGTTGGTTAACTTCTGGCAAACACATGATGCACAGGAATGAAAGCGTATGCAATATTTTTAGGCCAGCAGCCATTTTGCCTGTTCACTGATAGCAGCTGAAAGGGAAACATCACTTAAATCGTCCTTTAATGACAAAAAAAGCATGCTCTTACTAGTGATGATAGCTCTTCCCTGAGGATAAGCATAGATCCACTTAAAAAGCAGCAGACATTAATGCTGACGCATCCTTTATTCACTTCATAAAAAATCTATTCAAATCAGATGCCAGAAGCCCTAGAGCAATCAACAAACTAAGGCCTGTGTCGGGGTCTTGATCTTGATCTTAACAAGAATAATAGCTTTGACAGCTAAAACGGAGATTTTAACTGTGGATCTTAGACATTTTAATAAACTGTCCAATGATTTAAGTTTGAGGCATTGCAACATAACACCTTTATTAGCTATTTATTACATCTCAATATTTTAAATAAGTCTATTTTGCATTCAACATTTTTCCCCACTGAGCTCGTCACGATGTATTTTATGATTTCCTTCATCTGTGAAGGTTACATGCAACGCTGTCTTTGAATCCAATGAGGTATCTTTGAAGGTAGCATGATGTTGCTGTCTACCTATTGCAACCGCCTTTGCATTGGGAGCACAATTATAATTACTTTTAAACGCTGTCTAAGCACTTCACTAGGTTGAGGAAGAGAACTGTAGTGTCAAAATGTCAAACCTTGGCTGACGCTCATTGTGAAATTGGGTAATACCCTCATTTTTGTCTTGAAGCAGCAATGACAAAACAAAAAATGCATACAATAAAATAATGACATTTCTCATTTCAATTTGGCCATGAGGGTGGAGAATATTTCTGCAATTGGAATAGCTGTGTGGTTGTGAATTACTGAGGAATGGATTTGGTGAACACACGATTGAAAACCTCCACTCCAACAACTTGCTTCTCTCAGCTCATTAATAAAATGAATGAGTCAAAAGAATATGTGGAAGGGCTGTATTTAAAGACATTTTCAATAAAGGAATAAGAAATAACCTACATTCTTCATCATGAGTTGAATGATGAAAAAATCTGCGCATTTTAGCATGCACAATTATTTCCAAATCTCACCCATTTAAGAACGTGTCACAACTCTTTTGCTATTTAGTTCTCGTGAAGTGTGATAAAAAGTTTAAATTAATCAATTAAAATTCCTGAATGACAAATTTGATTTCCCATACTTATAATGGAATATCCCCTTGTCAATAAAAAGCTCCGGTCATATTGAAAGTGTCCTCCTGTGTGGTACAGAGCCATTATTGAACTTAAATTAATCTTCATTGAGTCTGGGGATACGGACTTTGCACTAGATTGCTCAAATGCTTTAATCCAGTTTAATATATCATTATGTATGTGTAATGTGAATACGGCACTGCTGAGCAAGACTGATTTCCAGAAATGTAAACCCTCAATGCCTTCCAATGATGTTTTGTTGATTTGCTCAGAAATCGATGGATATATACAAACTGTGTTTTGATATGCACTGTTGTCTATTTTACATCACAGTGACAATAGTTATGTTCTTTTGAATGGCCAAAAATGGTTTTTGGTGTTTAGTTGAAATTTGTGTTGTGTAACAACAAAACAAACAAAAAAAAAATAAAGCCTGAAATATTTTAAATTATAAAATGTCTTAATTTAGAAATAAAAAGCCACGTGAGTTATTGCACGATTTGAAAAAATAACATTGAACTTGAACGCGATTATTGCCTAAACGCCATTCTCAGTGCGATTATGAAATCAGAGGTTGTCATTTTTTTAATTTATTTTTTTATGCGCAGCTTGTCAGTGAAGTACGGCTCCAAATGCTAATCCATCTGAAAGCACCGCGAGTTTGAGTCACTTATAATGTACATTTGAAAAAGCAGCGATCAAACATCCTTCCAAATGTGAGAAGCATTTATTAACATCAATAAAAGACAACATTTAATAACATGTTTTTACTCCAAACTCTCTTCGTGACATCAGTTCTGTGACATGATGGGATTCTTACACAGAATAAGGCAGTCGTGTGTTTATTAGTCATGTTTAATCAGTCAAAGTGTGTTATCTTCTTCGGCTGCAGGGCATATTTTGAGTTTCTGTGCAAGAGCGCCCTCTGGCTTTCAGATGGAGAAGCATTTGCTACTGATCACAGAGCCGTACAGCTCTGACAAGCTGCGCATTAAATAATCGTAGTGGGATTTAAACGCGATAAATCGTACAGCCCTACATTTTTCTATCCTTATTTTATCCTCCTATATTGAATGCGTGTCTACTGTGAGACTTTGCATTTGAAATATGTATTACATGTGGAACCCTCTAGAATACTTTTAATGATTTAATGAATTTGATGGACTAACAAATCCTGAAAAGTGTTGATTATAGCCTTATTATATTTCATTCTTTTCCCGTCGCATGAAAGGTTGCAGTGATGAGCATTGAGCCGATGACAGACAGTCTGTGGATCGTGTGGATGCAGTGATCTCGACATAGTAAATCGATTCGATTTTCACCACAACTGACAGCAAACAGTGTGACGGCCATTTGTGATTGACAGCTAAAGCCATTGTAAAGGGAGCATCACTTTCTATATGTAATTTAATCACAATTTAAAAAACTGATTATTTTCATGCTACTAAGAGAAACAATGGGAAGTCGATCATTTAGAATGGCTTGATTTGCTGATGCATAAACAGTATTAAACAATTTTAGGACCTGAACTTGAATAATTACACATCAGATATCGCTGATCACAGATCAGGCATTAGAATGAACACTGTTACTCACATGTTTGCGCCATTGCTGTCGAATCCATATCGTAAAAGTCTTTTTGCAAAGCCTGCGGCAAAATTGCGACTTAATAATTCAATCTGAATCCATGTTTCTCTGACATCGGGATCGGCAGCTTATGCAAACATGATGTTTTTCCAGAGCCAGGAACAGCACAACGGTCTGCATGGCATCGCAACCTTGTTTTCTTATCGTGAACAACTAGGCCTACTTTAGTTCCACTCGCTGTGGGCGGGGCCAGTGATGCGATGATGTAAAAGTAGGCGTGGTTGTCTTGCTCCAGAGGCAGTCGTATGCGAATAGTTCCGCCAGTGATGTCACATGCCACAAATGAATAAACGTTTTAAGTTATGGAAATTACAGGATGTATTAATTATAAACACTTATATGCCAAACGATCGAGGAAAATTTGATTTCTCCTGTCATGGCCCCATTAAACTATTTTATGCATTTGAATTGTTTACATGCAAGAAAGCCAAGAGGATGAGGTGAAGGTATAAGGGCTTTTCTGAGGGCCTTAGAACTGACATGTGTCAAAAACACTGTACTTCATTTTTTTTTTTTCCTTAAAATTGCACTCTAAAGAGCGCTGTCTGTTTTTGAATGTAGACTTCCCCCTTAAAACTGAGCAACCTGTCATTGGTTAAGGTATCCAGTATTAACATTCTGGTAGACTGGCTGAAACCAGCCATCAAGGTCACAACGCACCGAAGCATTTCTTCCATAAGCACACACATAAAACACAGAGAGAAATTCTTTTAAATCATGCACTGATGATAAATGCCGTGAAATACACATAGTTTACAAAAACAGGCGGTTTTCAAAGTGAGTTGGAATGACTACATTGTTTTGAAACTATAGTAGGACTAATTAACAGCACAACTGTAGTGTCTGTAGGAAACTCAGAACTGAAGACCAGGAGACATGCGTGTATTTTTCATGCAAAAATTTGGCTCACAAGTTTGTTCCCCTAAAGGTAAGTGGAGGACCTGTTAGCAGTATTCTTACTTTATAAAACTCAATAAAAAATAAATAAATAGATAAAAACTTTCTGGCACAGGAACACTACTCAAATAACATAAACCGATCTTCAACATTGAAGAAACTAGACCAAGAACTGAACTGAACCGGTTTAAATACACAGATCAACTGGTAGGGCTAAATGAGACACAGGTCAACACAATGGGTTGCTATGGAAACAAATGGAAAACAAAAGAAACAGGAAATTCATACAGGTTTGGAACAACGGAAGGGTGAACAAATGATGGCAGAATTTTAATTGGTGAGTGAACTTTGCCTTTAGGCTCTCTTGTTCATGTAAGGACCCTCCGTCAGCCCAAGGCGGACTCTGACGGCCTGGGCGAAGGTATAATATGTGTATGTCTTTTCAGCGCCCATGTGAAGCTCACTTAATTTTTAGAATTTAGTTAAAATTTTAATTTAGCTGCTCGCTTACTCTGACTCCAATTTCAAACTAGTATCACTTTTAAATCATGTTTCTAATTAGGAATTAATCATTGGTCTTGTATTGATTTTGGTGTTTCATTATTCTTGGTCTCCCGCATCCTTTCATTAGGGTTCTGAATCACAGAGAGAATCATATCAGCAGATTTACGTTCTCACGGGCACAAATTCGCCAGTTCTGATTCCTAGTCAGAGGATGCAGAGTTTGCTATTACGTAAGAGTCGAATCGCCACATGATTATTCGTACGAAAACACAGCTTTTTTAGTCACGGTACTGCAACTTTGTAAGTCAGTGATGGACAGAAATCCAAATGTCCCACATGATGTGCTGCCTGCTCCTTTCATCGAGCCTTTAGTATGACCAATCCTGACGCAGAATTGCGGAAATCCCAGAAACCACTTAATCTACTGATCATAATCATTTCAGGAGAGTCCAGAATGAATCAAGCAGGGCTGGGTGGGTTACTTTTAAACTGTATTTCACTACAGATTACAAAATACATGCTTTAAAAAGTCATTTTGTTTCAAATTTCGTTACATTTCTCAAGTTTAGTAACTTAATCTAAATACTTTAGAATACTTTGGAACACTAATAAGTGTGGAACAAACACAAAAAAGGTCATTGAGAGTTTTTATTTCACAATTCTGACTTTTTCCCTCAGAATTGCGTGATATAAAGTTAAATTAAAAGATATAAACTCACACACTAAATTCACATTTGCAAGAAAAAAAGTCAGTATTACAAGTTTATATCTCTCAATTCTGACTTTATAACTTGCAATTGTGAGTTTAAATCTCGCAATTCAGAGAAAAAGAAGTCGGAATTGTGAAATTCAAACTCACAATTGTGAGCGAAAAAACGAATTGTGAGAAAAAGTCGCAGTGAGTGAATTATAAAATGAGTCACAAAACATGAAAACAGTCGTGGATCATCAGGTCATGACAGGACAGTATTTTTTTTTAATAAATTCAGTCATTTTGTCTTGGTCAGGACAGAACTAAATAAAAATAACAACATTTTTATGATCCTCTTGAAAGCATTAAAATGTTGATGAAACTGAACTCGTCTTTTTCAGACGGTCAGAGTCAGAGAATCACCAATCGCTGTTTAAATGACATTAAAACTCAAAGTAATCACTTTGGTAATCTAAAACACTTTTCAGATGGAACTGGAATCTGATTACCACCCATTTAAAATGGAACTGTCATGAAATACACTTACTCAAATGTTGTATTTTAAATGTGTAACTAAGTTACTTGTTTTTCCTAGAATCATATATAACATTTTATTTGTCAGGTAAAAATGTATCGATGCTAATTGCATAATTACACAATTAGAAGCCAATTCAGACATAATAAATACATAACATCAATTACTCAAAGGATGTCTCTAAGAGTAAGAAATGCAAACACACAATGGTGGGTGAATGTTTTTAAAGACACTCTCTCATCCCTGTACGGGGGTTCTGGCTACAGAATGTCCCCCTTAGCTGCTTTGCATTTTCCCTTAAATACCCAGACCAGAACAAAAGGATTGTAAATATTTATTGCCTCAACACCTGGTTTCGGGGGAGAGGAGAAGGTTTTCTTGAAGAGACACAACCCATAAACCTGAGTTTTCAATCTTTTTCATAATACTAGTGACTGCTGTGAAATTGAGACATTTGCATCGATGAATGAGGAGTTTGAGCAAGGCTTTGTCCTATTTCTTTGAGATCTTCACTCCAGATGACTTTTATTGCAGGACGCTTGATCTCAGCTTTTGTCTTAGCGGGAAAATCAAGTCTTACATTCACACTGAATGCCCAATACATATAGCTAATCTTGGTTTTTCATTCTGTCTGGAATGCAGCCATGGCTTTTCATGTATTATAGCCATTAGCAAATATAAAAAGGAATGGTCCAAACCAAAAGAGTAGCCCAGACTCAATGCAAGAACATGCGTGCTACTCAGTGGAAATCCACCTGAAGCAAACCGGAGCCAAGCTTGTGGTGTCTTGTTTAGGGGTACGATACTAATCGCTCATCGTTTGCTTCTTACGGAAACCTTGCAAGAACTTGACCCTAATGCTTGACCTGCATGTGTGTTAAAAGAACAAAGGAAGAGCTTGGGAATTGTCCTTTTGGACAAGTTATTTATGCAATTCTGTTTGATATATAAAGTCTAACCGCTTAAAGCGACTTTAATATCAGGCACAAACCCTGTTCAGACTGTCAGTAGATAGTTATGCTATTCAGGTGAAATAGTAATACAGCTGTTGTGCATGTGCTTGATCATTGCTTTCAGGGAGTGGAATATCAAAAGTTTCCCCGATATAGGGCTCATCATTAAGACAAATAGCTGTTTTCCCTAATTTTGGTTGGTCTGGAAGCCACAAGATATCTGTTTCTATGGTAACTTGCCTGAAAGTATGAGTTCTGAAAACGCTGTGAGAGCAAACAGAGCCTTCTATACTCAGCCTTGACATTTCCACAACAGTCGCAACTATACGTTCACAATCTTGGCTCGCCTCTGGTTAGAAACTTGATCGTTAGGTATTCATTAATGGCATGTTTAGAGTTTCCAGTTATTTGCTGATTGGGGGCAATGGTCACTGATGGGGAAAAAAAAAGTCGTACGGGGGAGTCGTAGAAGTGCACGGAGATCAATGCACATCATAATGCAGCGAAGAGCCTCCACCTTTAGATGACTGGAGGGAATAATTACCTTAGAGGTACACTCTTGTGAAAGACACTCCAACCAATCTGTGAAAGTTAGATCAAAGCTCCAGGCCTGCCTATTGATATGTGCTGCATGCAAACATCAAAAAGCCTGTAAATATGGAAAGGGGTGATGTGAAGACAATGAAATATTCGAAACAACAGCCCTTCGCAGATGATTTCAATTGCCGAAGACGTCAGACTGCAAGAATTGAGATTGGATTCGAAGGATTTCTTTCTAAAAATGTACATGTTATTGATCAAAATTTCTGGTCTCTCAAGATGTTTGCTTGAACTGCAAACCTAAATCGATGCAGTCACACGGAAGGAAAGACGGTGGTAATGAAAGCCAATCACCACTTCAGAGCCTTACATCATTTCAAAGAGAAGAGAAAGTTCCCAGTAAACTCTTCATTCCCTCCTTGGTTCTTGAAACTCACCTTAGTCGAAATACTAATCCGTATACGGCGGAACCCCCAGAAGAGGTGTTTGTATGTCAATTCCCAAGTTGCTCACTCCCGAAATGACTACTCCAAGGTTCACTAGGCCAAGAGTTTGATTTGAATTGAATCACTCATGCAGCCATTTTATTCTGCAATAATAGAAGTGAGAGAACTGTTTTATAAAGCACAGGAGCATGAAAGAATGAATCTCATTTTGTGCCCGAGACATTTGTCATTCAGTTTTGAACTGAGAGCAATTACCTCAGCCTTATTGTATTACCACTTTCACAGCATCCCTTCATTCTTCATTTTCACTGTGGTCCAAAGGCTCCAAAAACTTCCATTAGTACCCTCCAAGACTGAGGTGACTACTGTAATTCTCTGTCTCCCTGTCTCTTGCGCACTTTCTCTCTTTGTGTCATTGACCGGGGAAAAATTGCAGCTGGAGCACGATGATGTGATAGGATTGCTGATGATATCCACACTCATTCCACCCTGAACTGCACTCCAGCGCTAGTGTGCTGCTGTGAGCCCATCAGCATTGTGTCCTTGAAGATGGAATTCTGACCTAGTATTACAAGTCAAAAGCAAGCGGGCATATAACAAAGGATTCCTGACAACATTCTGGTCAGAAATACTGGTCAAATCAGAGTTACTGACGACGATCGGCTTCTTTGAAGGCACGTTTATTAAGGCATTCGCGGGATCTTCCTAAATGAGTGCTCTTTGGCTGTTACTGATGTTCTTCGACGAAGAAGAATTCGGGTCATTGTCTTCAACCAAGAACACGAATTGAGCTCAGCAGCCCAAAAGCCAGCGTTTTTCTCAGTTGAAACGCTTTGCTTGCTGTGAATCGGAATACGCAAAGCAAACAGGAAGAGCATGCCTTAGAAATACACCTTTTTTAACAGTTATAGCCCCACCTATGGGCTATAAAAGTTGGCTTGCTTCTTTATAATCATGTACCACATGTGTTCGCCAAACGATGTGAAGTTCTGAGTTTTCGTTGAGGAGTGACAAGCTTTTGGGTAGACTTGGCCATGCCTATTTTATTAATGACCCTGCTATAGCTATCCAAAGGCCAAAGTTATGTATTCATTTTTCATTATTATTAACCTTGAGAGCCAAAATGGTTGTGAAAGTAGGTTTTTGAAATAATCCCCGATATTTAATGAATGGTTCGATTGACAGCGGTGGTCCTGGAGGCAATGTTGCTCAGAAGAAGTTCCGCCATATGGTCTGAATGTTGTGGGCATTTGCGAAAAATCACGTGATATACAATCCTTTACCGATTCCTTTCGAATTTCTCACAGGCCTCTAAGGCCATGAGTCAAACAGGCCCAGCGAGTTTCATTCCAATCGGCCTCCGTTAACCTTGTCTGACAGCCGCCCTTTAAGGCCATGATTTTTGACAAATGCAAATGCCCTCGTAGATAATCGTGGCACCTTGGACAAAGACATGACATGCAATTTTTCAAGTCAATCGGACTAACAATTACATAGCTGTAGCCTTTTTTTTTTCATTTTATAGCACCACAAAGCAGCCACTTTTTTTCCCGATACCAAATATTGAGCCCATAAACATGAGTACCGAGTTTGATGAAAATATTTCATTCCATTACAGCCATTTTAGTAAAAGTGGCTCCGCCCACCTAAAACATTTTGCCGCCCCTAGTGACTGCGAATTGACTCGAAAAATCCAAAATACACCAAAATTTGGCAGGGTGATGATCGAATCTGAGATGTGTGAGGGTTGTATGGCTTGAACCAAGGATATACAAGACACTTGAGTCTGCAACGAACGGTTTAGGAGATACGAGTCATTAGATACTTTTGATCGCTGTTGCGCCCCCCTCAGGGCAATCGGGGCGAGCCTTGGGGACATTGTAGATGGGGCGGTTACTACCATTCCTCAAGTTTCAATTCTCTATCCTTGGAAACTCCAACAATTACTAATAGGGTTTCAGTGCCACTTTTAAAATGAACATATGAATCTATTTTGCCTTTAATATATGTATTGTGTGTTTACCGTTTTGTAAAAGCAATAAGACCTGTAAAGTCATGGTTTTCAGTGAATTTAGAACAGCTATGAGGGATGATGTTTATATTCACTTATTTTTTCTTCTGTTGATTATGCTCTCGTTACATTCATCATCATTTACTCTGTGTGACGAGCAGGGCGGGCGAGAGCCGCGAGGGCCGTGACGTGATTGCTAATGAGCGCCACCTGCGCGCTACACCGGTCTCGTGTCTCTCACGGAGGAGCTCCGGAAGCATAAAAGAGGAGCGATGACAGTGAAGGACGAGAGAGGACCAGACCTGGATTTTATGTCGTGTTTTATTTTGTTTGTGTTGTGTTTCTTTTATTTTACTTTCGTTTTGTTGTTTATTTATTTTGGATATTAAAAGTTATGTCCTTCTTCCCGTTCTTAAGAACTGTGATACACTCTGTTTTTGTGAGAGTCAAAATACATGTTCATCCGGCTATAAACATCAGTAGATCTTAGTCAAGGCAAACATTACATTTTACTTGCAAGAAAATGAGATTATGATAAAAAAAAAAATATAACAAATGCTATACCATTTAATTAACTAAATGTAAATTGAATTTCTTCATCAACCGTCTTCGAAAGCAACGCTGCTGCAACTAAAATCCTTCACCCAAAATCATCTTAGATTCTCCTCCAGAGTTATTTGCATCGGGAACATTACTCTGATTAATGTTCCAGTCAGAATATAATATTGTACGTGGATATCAGCTGAAGGAAACCGCTGACCTAAGATAGAGAAGAGGGGGAAAAGGTAACCAAGGTAACTGACAAAGTGCCTGATCAAGGCTGCGCCAGCAGCCACACAAAAGGAGAATAATAATAAACAACCTCTACTAAAGAAGCATTCAAATGATGAGACCTTGCTTCCCACTTAGTACTGTGGTCATCACATTGATTTTTCAAAATCTAATAACATCATCCAGATTGAACGTAGTCTCTTGCAGACTTTTTTTACCGTTTGGAGGGAATGCTCCACTAAACATTATTCAAGTTATTCAAGAGATTAATTTATGCACAAAGCAATCTTGCAAAGCATAATAAACATGATCTTAGGTCAGATCTGATTGGGGTAGAGTAATGAAAGGGGGTTTATGAGTCAATGCCACATTATTGCTTTTCTTTACAAGAACAAATATGCTTTTTGTCCAAGCTATGCCATTTTAATGTAATTATAGTCTATTCATTGAATTATATTTCACTTTTATCTCACATAAGACTGTATGTTTCAGGAAGGATGCTCTCTGAGTCTGAGGATGCAGAGACACACGAAGCTGGAAATGTTTCCATCATTTGGACAAACGTTTGATGACACATGATTGTATTGGCATTAAAATATGAATCTAAGAAGAAGAAGAATATGAATAATTCCTTACATTGAATCAAATACTTATGTATGCTATCCATAATGCATGGATATTTCAGTTTATTCCGTCTCGTCACACCAATAAACAGAAATAACTCACACCTAATCTTGCTCTCAAAATAGCTCTCCGAATCATTAACTTCTCGTAAGAGTCACATGCCACTTTCACCTTGTGTATTGCAAGAAATTTTATTCAGCAGTTTCTTAACATGTTGTTGAGTATGAGGCAGCCTTGGGTTTGCCTGCATGGGGAGCTGGTCTTCACATATTCGGAGTGCAACACTAAGTGCAAATCGCGTCCCTTGTTGGCAGTGGTAGTGGCCAGGACTGGGGAGGTTACTTTAAAAATGTATTTCACTACAGATTACAAAATGCGTGCTTTAAAAAGTCATTTGTATCGTATTTCGTTACATTACTCAAGTTTAGTCACTTCATCTAAATACTTTAGAATACTTTGGAATACTAATAAGTGTGGAACAAACACTAAAAAGGTCATTGAGAGTTTATATCTCACAATTCAGAATTGTGTGATATAAAGTTGCAATTGTGAGTTATGAAGTCAAAATTATGAGATATAAACTCACAAAATTGAGAAAAGTCAGAATTATCAGACATAAACTCACATACTAAATTCACAATTGCAAGAAAAAAAGTCAGTATTGCAAGTTTATTTCTCCCAACTCTGACTTTATAACTTGCAATTTTGAGTTTAAATCTCGCAATTCTGAGAAAAAGAAGTCAGAATTGTGAAACACAAACTCACAATTGTGAGGGGAAAAAAAAAAAAAAATTGTGAGAAAAAGTCGCAGTGACGAGTGAATTATAAAATGACTCTCAAAACATGAAAACAGTCGTGGATCATCAGGTCATGACAGGACAGTTCAGTATTTTTTTTTTTTAATAAATTCAGTCATTTTGTCTTGTTCAGGACAGAACTAAATTAAAACAACAAAATTTTTATGATCCTCTTAAAAGTATTAAAATGTTGATGAAACTGGACTCGTCTTTTTCAGACGGTCAGAGTCAGAGAATCACCAATCGCTGTTTAAATGACATTAAAATTCAACTCAAATTTAGTATTTTAAATACGTAACTAAGTTACTTGTGTTTCGTCACTCCCCGACCCTGTCAGTGAGTAAGGCTCGTTGAAGTAATTTTTAACGCAATCGACGTGGGTTCGGATCTGCCTTTTGCTGAGCTCGCATTTATTTTCAGTGAAAATGAAAATAATACTCTAAAAGTGGAAATAAACTGCAAACGAGTGTTTAATCATATTAAAAGTGTTTCTTGGGTAGAGTTAAGGGACGGTGTAGGAAAGGTTTTTATTCTCTCAGTACGGCAGCATCCATTTAATAATTTTAATAAAAATTATAATTTACACTGATATCAGTGCATCCTGTTAATGTACAAAAATATCTGCAAATGTGAAGTATAGATAGCATCTAATTACTATTTACTCTCATTGCAAAGAACTGATTCTTTCACATGGTGTAAATAGAATATATTGCTATTTCCACTAAGCGTAGCATCTATCGCCGCCTTTAATATTGATGTTATATGTTTCCTTTTTTAGTGCTTTGCCTCTGGAGAGGAGCTTCTTGTGGACTTAAGTGGCCTTTAAGATTTTCCATTCACGTCTCAGAGAACTACATTAACGATAATATGTGGGTGGTAGAAATAATATATACATTCCAAACATCCATCATCACGCAACTGTGATTGAAATGCAGAGCCTGACAGCATATTTCTTACCCTCATATTTTGCATGAGCTTATTGCCTGGTTGCAAGATGCAACTCTTTTTTGTTGTCAGGGTGTTTTCTTCAAGATACCTTCTGTATCCCAGAGGCGATGCGCTTTCGAGATGAAAGGCAATGGGTATTATATCTGACAGCTGTTTTTGTCTATCAGAATCAATGGGTTGATGTTCCAGAACTTTCTCTCCGTGAAATACCCCGGAATGCGGTGTGTTCGACAACAGACTGATTTTCGAGCCCTTGTGGTGATGTGTTTTGTGTGCACATATTCACGTATTGATCAAACTGCTGTGCTTAAAAAGGCACTGTCATTTTATGACTTTAAATAAATGTTGCTTGTATGTTGCTACAGGATTCGGCTTCCTAAAAACACATCATTTGTGTTCCACAGTTTCACTGAGAGGGTTACTTTTAAGTAGGGAGGAAATCTGGATTAAATGAATCAGGGCACATTCATACAGCAACTGCTGGCAAGAGCATAGAAAGAAAATGCATTAGATTACAAATATAATTTGATCAATGTGCATCATTTGCATATGTGGATACTGAGGCTTGTGCATGTGTAAAGGAGTGAGCAACTTTAATTGAACCCATGCAGCAAACAATATATAACATGCCCAGTGTTGTCCATGCATCTACTTCTATTTTATTTTAAGAGTTTAAAAGCATGTTCTATAACTAAAACAAGCAAAACTATTACACCGCTGAATATTTATTCCATTTATTGCATTGCTTTAACTTTTATTTCTGTCTTTTAATGTCATCAAGTTTTGTTGTGCTTTTTTTTGTTCCTGAAAATTTGAAAACTCTTTCAAATGCGAACCCACCATCTGTCATCCGATCGTTTACAGCCTAAATCTATGACGCTTGTTTAGTTTTGTTTTAATTAAATACTTTTTATTAAAGGCACAATCTGTACCTCTAGGGGTCGCTAACCTCTTCAGAACCATAACAAAGGTGTTATTGAATGAGCGTGGAATCATGGAACTTGTCATCATGCTGATGGATTAATAATGTTTATGGATGAGTGAATGCATTCATGTTTTTTTTTAACGATCGCTAATGAGAACCAGATATGAGTGCCAGGGGATAGAAATTTCATTCTGCCACACTTCTCGCATGTGCTGAAACTCATACAGGTCAGTTTATTTGACGAATTACAACTGCGAGGGAACGAACGTTACACTATCATACTAATCTGCATTTGAGTGTTTTGAAAGTTCTAATGTTATTCTGTGTTTTTGTACGAGACTAACCGTAAACTAGATTGGTAACCTGTCATGGTTACCAAACGGAAACCGAGGATGACGCAGATATTACGTCATTGACAGGCGACAAGTGACGGGCACTAATTACAATAGTGAATTTCTCTGAAACATTTAAGATAACGTCAGCACACAGCTGAACGAAATCGATAACACTGTTCGAGTGGTTTTTGGATATTTTAATATAAAAATCGTACATACTGTGGCTTTAATTAAATTGACTATAAGTAACGCTGAACCTACGTGTCCCATTAGAGTATGAGTTGAGTATTAGTTGAGTATTAGTTGAGTATTAGTAGACTGTTAAGGTTCAGGTTAGTAGAACAATTAATCAAATGTAATTGCAAAATTTCTTCTAGTGAGTAGAACGTCGATCGAGGAGCATCGAAATAAAGTGTTAGTAGATATTAAACAGACAGTCGACTAATTCTCTAATGACTGCTGGTTGACATGTAGTTGCAAAATCACTTATAGCAAATTCCCTTTCGAGGAAAGTATGTTCACTCTGTATTTATTTACTTCTGTTCACCCATATTTATGCCTCCGGGCATCCAAGACCAAGTCCTTTCTACTAGAATGGAGGAATCCCGAAATCTCAAAAACTTGCGTCTCTAGTCGTGGCCTAATGGTGAGGGAGTCGAGTTTGTCACCTGAAGGTTGCTGGTTCGATTCCCAAGCCGGCAGGAATTGAAGGTGGAGATTGTGAATGAACACCATTCTCTCCGTGTAATTGCGATTGGCTCTTTTATTTTGGAGGCGGAACTTATTCCACCATTCTGGGTGTTGCACTTTCTCCCATTCAAAAGTAATATGAGTAATATGTCATTCCATTGAACGTGTTTAATGAAAGAATTCCAGTCGGTTATTACCACTCCGAACACATGCAAACTGTGTTTTTATCAGTTATTTATCAAACTGTGTCTTGAGAATTCTTTATGAAAATAAAGATGGGGTTGAGGTGAAGGGTTGAAGAAAAGAGGCGTCTGCATTTGTACAGTTTGCTTTGGGACCGACGGGATTGAATTAATATGCTCCTTCTGATTTTTCTCTCAGAATGCCATCACACCAGTTCACGTTCGTATGATCTATGAGAGCAGAGGTAAACTGGTTGGATTTGCAGTTCACGACGCCAGAGCTCAAGCAAGAGACTTTATTCAAGCTCTGTGCTCTATCATGTGTGCTGTGAGCAACTTTAATTGGACGACGGGCTTCCCCGTGGGGCATGGAAAAACTGTGCACGAACAGTTTATAAGAGTTGAAAAGAATTAAATAAAGGTATTTAATTAGGAGCATTCAGGGCATCAATTTTGCATCAGTGATTTCCTTCAAAAGGGGAAGCGAGGACTAGAGAGACCTTGCTGCTCACATTCAAATGGCCAAACAAAGTCCTCAGGACTCAAAGTCGAATGACAAGAGTCGCTATCAGTGATACCTATGATCTGACCCTGAAATCTGAAAGTGTTAAAGCTTTAAAAAAGATGGGAGGTTTGTATCTTTTCAAAACTGATATAATGCGTACTTTTTGAGTTGTGAATAATGTGTTTAAACAAGTTCAAAGTGTTTAAAAACCAAACATTTGAATGTATACATTGTAGTTGCACCACCTGACGTGGAAAGTGAACCAACCTACCCATACGTTTTTTTATAAAACTGCAAACCTTTTCCACAAGGATCAAATGAGGTCCTCTGGATGAGGCATTATCATGTTTACTGGTATCGCCTTGTCGATTCATAATGAAAGTGCCATGTTTGTAGTTGTGCCACTCTGACGTTTTTGAACGTTTGTCCAAGTACCTCAACAGCTTTAAAACTACAGATAGTTATACAATTTGTTTACATGCAAGGTTTCAAACCTAAAAGGATAGGATTTTATTATTAAAACATTTGTTCGGACAGGTGCACCACCTGACGTTTTGGGGGTTTAAGACAAAACATACAATAATATGTATTATTTAAATATACTAAAAATGAATTCAAACTAAATAGGTATTAAAGAATAAAGTGATATATGTCATGAATTTATCACTTGAAATGGAAATAATGCACTTGGACACAATAATATGCACATTTGTTGAAGCAGGCATGCTGTTTTAACTTTACCCATGTGCTCTGTGAGCGTGCAAAAGTCAGATGTGTTAGTCTAGAAATGATGTACCATGGTAAAAGTGTTTTTATTTCATTAAAGGAACCACTATATTAAATAATATCAATTAATTATGTACATATTAATTAACTCTCATAACTGTACATAACATCTAAAATTGCACATCTTTAAAATTACATCATAAACTGTACGCTTCATTAAAAACATGATATATTTTTTCCCCTCTTTATTTCTACTACTATATTATATTGCATTATTTTTTTGCTTGCATTCATTATTTTTCTTTTCTACTGAGTCATTGTGTGTCTCCACTTACTTCTGCACTAGAAGCTCCTCTCGCCAAGACAAAAATCTTTGTGTGTTTAAACATGAGTGGCAATAAAGCTCTTGATTCTGCCTGTAATCATAATTTGTGAAAAGGAACAAAAGTTATTGGTCTTTCTCTAGTGGTCATTTTAGCTGGAAACTGTACGTATAGGTATTTTTTTGCAGCTTATTTTTTTATTCATTTTTACTTCCAATTAGGTTTTAAATGGGCATCGGTTCATTCGGAAGTCAGTTGAATAGCAAGTCATTCTCACTCAGAAGGTGTCAAAAATAAGCGGACTAAGCACCAAAGTGCTTCCTAATTTTGATTTTAAGGTGTACTGCAATACATGCATCCAAGGACAAAAAACACTTTCATTTTCTCATATATAAATTATTCTGAAAAATCATCACCGGGCACAATCGAGGTTTGGGATAGGCTAGGCTGCGAAGGACCCTCTCGTTCGAACCTTCATGATCCAGGAAACAAAGGACGCCTTTGTAGGCTGCATTCGTCGGTGTCATGAATCCGGTCCGTTGTCCTTCATCTACCTGCCACCAGAGGTCGCCCTCTCATATCATGGACTCCATGCACCACACTACATTTCCCATAAGTCCCTTATCTTCATGTTGATTACTGCCCAGCTGCAGGCAATCTAGTGCACTGTTTAAGTTAACCCTCTACCCATGTCATTTGCGAAGTCTTGTTTCATTCCATTGTAACATTGCTGAGCGTTTATTCCTGTCCGGTCTGTCTGGTTCCTGATCCTGCCTGCCTTATCGTTTTGTTGTTTATCTGCCTGCCCTTTGACCTGTATAGCCTGCATTTATACTACGAGCCTGCCTGTTCCCTGCCACTTCTGTTTCTGTTTGATTGACCATTGCCTGTTTTGACCACGTTTTGTCATTAAAGCTCGTACTTGGATCTCATCCCGCTGACTTGTCATTACAGTCAGAGCTTTCGAATT
Source organism: Opsariichthys bidens (assembly GCA_037194245.1). Lineage (NCBI taxonomy): Eukaryota > Metazoa > Chordata > Actinopteri > Cypriniformes > Xenocyprididae > Opsariichthys > Opsariichthys bidens. The sequence continues at coordinate 1,215,393 of CM074304.1, read as the reverse complement.
GGGACAGCCTTCGCCGCCCCGCTGTGACTCATTCGGCCTTTGAGTGCTTGGTGTTGGTTTACCATATCAATTCCAGCACGATTCCTCATTCTTTGGAAGTGCAGCAAAGAAAACAGCGTCTTCTTGACCTGTCGACAACAGGAACCAAACACCAGGCCTCAAGTACAAATAAAGTGTTTGAGGGCGGGGCGGCGTAGAGGTTATTTGTGGGCAGCCAATGAAAACCAAAGACTGGACATTATTGGACGAAAGACATTTATATTGTTATTGTTATGTCTGTTATGTTGGGTCCAGTAAATATTTTACAAACCTATGTAGGTTTGAACAGGAAGTTAGTCATGCTCAAAATGATGAATTACTTGGTTTGAGTTGGGTAAACTCAAATGCTACAAATTGGTTCAATCAAATGAACTTTTATGGGTATATAGAACTTTATTTTTTGTGTTCACAAAACTGACACATTTTAAATAATCAAAATTGTTTTGATTTTTATGAACTTGTTTCTTCTAACTTAAATTCAACTGAAACTGGACTGGGTTTTTTATTTCCTATCATGCTCCGTATATATATATATATATATATAATATATATATATAATATATATATAATATATATATATATATATATATATTAATGTTAAGTGGAAGATTTAATAGTCTTATGCTATCAAAACATGGTGTCACCAATTAACAATCGTCAGTCGTCAGTAATTACTGACGACTCACTTCAGGCAGTTGAGACAAAAGTATGAGACAAAAGCTCCACTTATCTGCACCTTGATCTTTGAAATTTTGCAGAAATTTTATAATCACAAATAGGTCTATTACACACCTCATGAAACGTAATATCCAGAAAAGCATAATAGGCACTTTAAGATGTTAAAGGTACTCCTACATGTATTACTTGTTTTACCTAAAATAGTGCATACTACTGCTTTGAACGCAATACAAATAAATGAGCTTATTTTGAGTTGAATAAACCCAGAAGAGAACTGTACTCTTATTAGTTGATTGGCAAAACCTGAGTTGAGAACACAAAATCTGCTTATTGAATAACAATTTACTATCTAATGAATGTGAATATGTAATATTTAGATCAATGGATGTATTTGTGGTACAGCATCTAGTGTTCCTGAATTATAAGTAAATTTCAACAATGATGATTTCCGTATAACACCGGGAAGTGCTATTTAATAAAAGAGTCAAAGTGAGCCATTGTGTACCTAGATAAGTTACTAAAATTAAACTTTACCCTGAGCAATTTTCACTCAAAAGTGTGGTATTCCCTGCAGTAATTTAGAGTTGTTTTGTGTGCAATATCTCAGTAAAATGCAAAGTCTTATGCAACTTAAGGTGGATGTAGTATCACCCATGTACTAGCTATGAAGATATATCATGCTTTATGCATATTTAAATATCATGAGCATTCTAACATACCATAAGCAGTGTGATGAGCCATATATACAGGTGCTGGTCATATAATTAGAATATCATCAACAAGTTGATTTATTTCACTAATTCCATTCAAAAAGTGAAACTTGTATTTTATATTCACTCATTACACACAGACTGATATATTTCAAATGTTTATTTATTTTAATTTTGATGATTATAACTGACAACTCACAAATTCACAATACCTCATAGATTTTCTATGGGGTTAAGGTCAGGCGAGTTTGCTGGCCAATTGGATACCATGGTCCTTAAACCAGGTACTGGTTGCTTTGGCACTGTGTGCAGGTGTCAAGTCCTGTTGGAAAATGAAATCTGCATCTCCATAAAGTTGGTCTGCAGCAGGAAGCATGAAGAGCTCTAAAACTCCCTGGTATACGGCTGCGTTGACCTTGGACCTCAGAAAACACAGTGGACCAACACCAGCAGATGACATGGCACCGCAAACCATCACTGACTGTGGAAACTTTACACTGGACCTCAAGCAATGTGGATTTGGACTTCCTCCAGACTCTGGGAACCTGATTTCCAAAGGAAATGCAAAATATACTTTCATCAGAGGACATAACTTTGGAGCGGTCAGCAGCAGTCCAGTCCTTTTTGTCTTTAGCCCAGGCGAGACGCTTCTGACGCTGTCTGTTGTTCAAGAGTGGCTTGACACAAGGAAAGCGGCAGCTGTAACCCATGTCTTGCATACGTCTGTGCGTGGTGGCTCTTGAAGCTCTGACTCCAGCTGCAGTCCACTCTTTGTGAATCTCCTCCACATTTTTGAATGCGGTTATCCCTATTGGTTGTACACTTTTTTTCTACCACATCTTCTCCTTCCCTTCACCTGTCTATTAATGTGCTTGGACACAGAGATCTGTGAACACCAGCCTCTTTTGCGATGACCTTTTTGTCTTGCCCTCCTCGTGCAAGGTGTCAATGGTCGTCTTTTGGACAACTGTGCAGTCAACAGTCTTCTCCATGATTGTGTCCTACAGAACTAGACTGAGAGACCATTTAAAGGCCTTTGCAGGTGTTTTGAGTTCATTAGCTGATTAGAGTGTGGCACCAGGTGTCTTCAATATTGAACCTTTTCACAACATTCTAATTTGGGATTTTCATAATCATCAAAATCAAAAGAAATAAACACTTGAAATATATCAGTCTGTGTGTAATGAATATAATATACATGTTTCACTTTTTGATGATATTCTAATTATATGACCAACACCTGTATACATATTTCATTACACTGAAATTCCTGACTGTCTTAAGGTGAATGAGCTGGATTTATTTGCAGACCTTGCTGTTGTGTTATAACTTTGCATATGCCTTGCATGCATCCTTCAGATGTGTTAGCTAATTGTCATTCTGTGAAAACATGGAAGCTCATTATCAAACCCTGAGGCCGTGAACGGAGTTGAGAGAAATGGGCCACTTCGTTTGCATAATATTTACCCTAATGGTTTTTCCATTAGGATAAAACTATCATCTGCATAGTAAAATGGATTTAGGAGGCAAGTATGTTTTTTTTTGTTTTTTTTGTTTTTTTTTATCCGGTGAGAGACACTGTCTCCTAAAGCTGGATGGGAAAAAAAAGCTCATATTTATTTTTATTTTCCAAATATATTTGCAGGCGTTGTTTTTATCAGTGGGATTTAATACAACTGAGCAAATTCTCTAGCAAATCCCAATACCTTTAATTGTAACCTGTTCTTCTGCATGAATTCATCCTTCTCTAAGACAGATTTGCAAAAGCTCAAACAACAATTTATTGTAGAAAAATGAATGATGGAATACAAGATTAAATCTTTTGGAATCTATTTATCATAATGGGACTAAATTTGGTAACACTCTAAGTTAAGGATCATTAGTGAAACATTAGTTAATGTATTAACTAACATGAACTAACCATTTGTTACTGTATTTACTAATCTTTGTTAACATTAGTTAATGTAAATACAGTTGTTCATTGTTTGTGCATGTTAGTTCGCAGTGCATTAACTAATGTTAACAAGATTTTAATAATGTATTAGTAAATGTTGAAATTAACATTAACAAAGATAATAAATGCTGTTGAAGTGCAGTTCATTATTAAAATCGCATAAAGATATACAAGTTTTTCCAAATATAACAAAACTCAATTTATTATCAAAAAAATATTTATGGAAAGACACACTCAGTTATGAGCCATAATCTCGTCTATATATATATATATATGACGTGATGATTGGATAGATTATTTGAAAGTTTGTTAAGAAAACATCATATAATATATCTATAAATCATATATGATCTTGAAATTGTGCGCAGCTGAATGGTTTCACATCTCCACATTGTAAACACTGCCTAATTAGTATTATTAAAGGATGACTAGTCAACATCCAAATCCTTTACTTGAGAATGGAAATGACAAGAATTACTTAGATTTCCAAACTTGTTTGGAATTGCATGCAGAAACATGCCGAATGTTTTTGGAGTTACTTGCTAAATAAATCTCTGCCATGAGGAAAGATGTGTGGCTTAGACCCTGCAAAGCACTTTTCCACGTCAAGGATCATTTTTATCCTTGTCCACATGTTGCCGTAGATTTTAGCGCACAAACAGTCTAAGATCGAATCTGTGTGTATGCACATTTTATAAATGTATTTGCTATATAAATTGGTTAAATGATAGTAAGGCTGTTACATTAGCATCAAGCTGCATGATAAAAAATGTCACATACTTTTCTTTTCCTTTCTGTATGTAATACCTGTATTTACTGTGCAATATATTACGTTTAATACCATTCACAAAGACACATCTGCACCTCATGTTCCATTTTGTTGCTCAAAAAAAAAAAAAAAAAAAAAAAAAAAAGGCTAATGACTTTCATACTTTTTAATACTTTTATCTTTTGGGTATTAGAAGGATAATTACATTGTTCAGTTTTTCCTTTTTCCCTGCAGAAGCTCAAAACCATCCGTATGCACTGTCAGATATGTGATCCACTTTTCAGGCATGGCAGAGTACAGACCAATTCATCATCTGGCTAACAGATATTACAACTACCACATTTGTCTTCAGCTGCCACAGATGAATGCTTAAGTGAGAGAGCCATTGACAGTGTGTGTGTTGTGTGTGTGTGTGTGTGTGTGTGTGTGTGTGTGTGTGTGTGGTTCAGGTATGCCCTACATTATGGGGTTAAAATGTCCCTCCACAAAAGATGGCAATATCTGAAATCCTCGTCCTTGTGCGGACATTTTGAGTCCTCATGAGGACAACAGCTTATAAATCATATTATATGATGTTTTTGGAAAATGTGAGAATTCTGAATGTTTTCTGTGATGGTTTAAGGTAGTAATTCGCCCCCTAGTGGTCCGCAAAAAGATGACCTAAACTTGGCAAGCTCTTAACCCGCACCGGATCGCGGGCGGCAGGGGGTTGACGTCAGTGTGTTAATAACGAAAAAATGGATCATATCGTTGCATTTGAGTTTGAATAATTTGTTTTTGACTTGAGACAGTTGCATATTAAACTTGAATTTAGTTTATCCTTCCTATTTTGTTGCTTTTGGAGGGCGTGTTAGAAAAAAAATGGGAAGATAAAGTGGTCCTTGGGCTGAAAAAGTTTGAGAAACACTGGTTTAGGGGTAGGGGTTTTGTTATTCTGGTTGAAACACTCTTCAGATCCTGGTAGCATTCAATAATAGAAGTGGTCTAAATATTAAAAAGAAAGTGTGGATATACCTTCTGTGAAAGTCTCAGCACCAAAAAATGTTTGCCCAGTCATTGCATTTGAAACATCTCGGTTACAAAGGTAACCCTCATTCCCTGAAGGAGGGAACGAAGACGTACGTCGGACTGACCGACGCATAGGAATCTCGCTAGCACATTGGCATACGTTCATATGCATCAGCTGCTCGCCTCGCAGCGCGGGTATATGATGAGCAGCAGGTGCGTTGCATCTTCAGGTTTTCGCTGAGCAGCCGAACCAGCTAGGCGGCAGCATCAGCGAGGTACAGCGACTGTGGTGACGGGACGTACGTCTCCGTTCCCTCCTTCAGGGAATGAGGGTTACCTTTGTAACCGAGATGTTCCCATTCAGTCAGTCACTTTGACGTACGTCGGACTGACCGATGAATAGGAATCCCTACCAAAGCACCACAGGAGCTGCCCTCTTCCAGCGCTCTGTTGTAAGCCACCTGAACCCCCTTGCCCGAGGACGGTGGGACAGGGCAAACACAGAGAGTGTCAATCACTGCTGTTCCCCAAAACCCATTCAGTGAGACTATTGGATAACGCTGGGAAAACGTACCCTTTCGTGGAAAAGAGATGCTACGGAAGCCACATCCTTCCCTGAAGGAGTTATGTGGAAGAGCATATGGACTAACCCTGTAGGGCTGTGCTACATATGGAAGAACTGGGGTGACTCCAACTCTGTGAGAAATGGGTTCTCCCAGAGGGAAAGACACGGGATTCGATTAGGAGCAGCCGTGGAACCAGCCATATGGGATCCCCGTAGGGTCAAACATATGGAACCCAGCCTAAATCCGGTTCTCAAGGATGCAGCGGAGTATAGGCCTGGTGCCAGACGCTCCGCCACGTCGGCTGCCGAAGAGAGATCGGAGGACTCAACAGGGACTCTCTGGAGAATAAGCACATATAAGCGCAGCAAGCCGACACCAAGCCGGGGCCTCGCCGTGCCTCTGAGAACACGGGAGGAGACCGGCTCAACACGAAGGCTATAGAACCTAGCGACCGTGTTCGGCGTCACCCAGCCCTCAGCTCTACAGAACATCTTGGGTGACATGGAGGTGAGTAAATTATCAGGAAATTTTAATCCTGAACTGAACTGATCCTTTGAAAACGTCTCTGGTGACGCTTTGCAGACTCTGCTGCTGTGTGCCTTCAAGTCTTTTGGAGGAGGTGTGGATTTGGGCGGGTTGAATCTCATGCTTTCAAAGAGATCTCGCTTTTGCTAGTCTCTCCGGAATTGCCTATCCTACCTTTCCTTTTAACCTTTTTTTTTTTACCTGATAGACATGTTAAAGTCTCTTACAGTAAGTTCACTGTGATTTTCATTTTGGTACATAAACAACTTACATACTGTAAGAACTTGGTTGAAAAACATGCAACAAATATACTCTGAACCAAATATATTTGTCGTGGCCAGGAACAATCTTCCTGTCCAAGATAGCTAAAGTTATTTAACTGTCGACATGTTTATTGGCACCACGATTTGAAGGTAATCTACAATTGTGTACAGCAAAGGTTCCCAAACTAGGGTAAATGTGTTCCTGGGGTGCGTGAGGTGACAGAGGGGGTGACGTTATGTAATTCTACCCCACCTTAAAGTAACATTAAAACGCAGGATGTATTTCTAACAGGCAAAGGTCAAATGAATGACATCGAATTAAATGACCTCGTCTTTTGTGGTCAAAACTGACTGCATCCACACAAGTAACATGCGGATTTAATAGGTTGCGTGCAAATCACACTACATTAATGTCTTTCAATTAGGGCTGTCACCAATTATTATTTTGGTAATCGAATAATCGATTAATTATTTTGATGATTCATTGAGTTATCAGATTTTTTTTTGCGGTAAAAAAAAACAGAAAATGCATTATGTATTATAACAAATGCCTGCAGAGGGCGCCAACGGCCAAGTGATTGTTGTTGTACAGCAGATCGAATCCTTAATATTGGCCAAATGTTTACTTAATCTTTAATAATTGGTCAATTCTTTATGATGTGAATGTTACAGCCACTGCATGTTTTAATGTCCACATATTCTTGTACAAACTCAGAGTGAGGGTTTAAACTTTTATTTTGAAATCACGATGAACAGTTTGCATATTTAGAAACATTAACACATCCTGTGTTTGGTTAGGTTTATACACAATTTACGTTACAAATCTGATGAAATTGCAAACGTTGCATTCCCAGATGAACGTTATAAGCAACCCAAACTCACAGAGTATGCAGAAACGGAGACGCACTCCAAGCAAGTAAAACAGTTCAACAGTTTGTATGATACAAAAAGCATGTCAGATGTTACGCATTACCAAATGCAAGTTATTGGAATCCCAAACAAACAGCACGTGTAGAGAACGAGTTTGAGAGAACGCCGCTCTGAGATGGAAGAGACTTGTAACCTGCAAGCATGTAAATAATTAACGTGCCAGCGCAAATATTTATTTAATTGAATCACTGCCTTTGTGATTTCACAATAGCACTCTGTTATATTATCATGTTTAAATGGTTTTGCTGCCTTAGAAAACGGACTAATGTTAGTCGACACGGCAAATCGAGGATTCGTTAAACTTTGCCAGCAGTTTGATTGACAGGCGATCTGACCAATCATGACCCCGAATCCTCCATTTTGTCCAACAAAGCAGTCAGGGGAGTTAACGTCGGTGGACTCGAACTTGAAAAATTGTGCGTACTCACGTCTTTCCACGCTTGAAACAACATTCCTTCTGATGTTCATTCATGTTTATTTGATGCTATAAATGAACTAGAATGAAGAGATGATCGCTTCACGAGCCGAATGCATGAATGATTCAATGACTCACTCATCAAGTCAGTGACTTATCCTACTGGCGGTTTTAGTTTAATATTTAAAAGATTCACGTTTTTCACCGTCATTGCACATTGCATATTTTATTTAAAACATTTTATAAAGGTAAAAAATGCACTGTAAAATAAATTTAAGGGAGTAAATATTGCCCGTAAATGGAAAAGGTGTGACTGCAATCTAAGTGGAACAGATGGAGTACGCAGAAGGATGTTAAATGCCTCAGGGTGTACGACACTCGGCAAAGGTTTGGGAACCACTGGTGTAAGGTATTTAAGAGGTCATCTAAATAACAAAAAGAACATCATTCACCTGCTCAACTGCTCCAAATCTCTCTTGTTCATGTAGGTCAACATCCAACATTTCATGCTGGCTAATTCAATAAGGCATGCGTTCAGGCGGTTCAATATAAAGGTCACGGCAGTAATAAACCAATGCCAAATCACCTGCACCTTGAACTAATGACTTTATCTCATATTGGTCACATTTGTTACACACAATACTTATAGAGTGGCTCACTTTGAGACTTGTTGTACCCAGGCCCAATGCCACAAAGGGGGCAAAAGTGGGCATTGCCCCCTCAGATTTGATTTGTGCCCCCTCCGTTTAAAACAGACTGTTGGTGCAAGCCAATACGAATAGTGCTTGTGTGTACAATGAATGAGTGAAGGAAAGAAAGGATGCAAAGAAACACAAAGAAGAAAGTAAGAGGCAGAAAAACAGCAAATTCCATTTCTGTCACATTTGACAGCAGACATATGTGCGGCTCGCTGCTTCTCTGTCAGCCTGTGGGCAACAGAAATGGATGTACTGGCACGGGCTCGTGGCAAGAGCAGGCAGATGATTGATTTAACATTCAGTTAAATAGAGGGTAAATAAACATATTAGGGCATCGGAGCTTGTTTATGCTGATCAGGGTAAGAGCAGGTCCCAATGCCAGAGCTGTCCCCCAAGGACAAAGCAAATATGATGTTGATAAGGAAAATGAAGGGGGATGCTTTGTCCTGGAATAATGAAAGACAGAAGTGTCTCTCATGTTCTAAAATGGACTTGTCAGCTGAAGGGCTATTACCCGTGCGGTCACTTCATTAATCTGATAGAAAAGGTTGGCGGCAACAGGGACTGAGTCTTTGTAGGTCCTTGAGTAAACAACCGATCAATATGGCCGTTCCTGTACATTGCTGGTACACCTCTGTTAATGAACACATCTCCAAGTTGTTTCACACAGACTGCAGCTCATTAAGCCAGTCACGCGAAGAAAAATAAGACCATTTGGGGCTGAAATGTATGTAAACTGAACACGCTTTCATGCACAAAGCATGCATTATTAGATTTGTATTCGGTAACAGTGTCATTGTTACATATGGTACATGCAATAATTACATGCAATTAACCCTAAACCGAACCCTCATCCTAAACCTATAGTAACCACAGGTAGTTACTTAATATTACTCAGTACTTAAATGCATAGTTACAGTGTAACAAAGACACCTTAAAATAAAGTGTGGCCGGAATTTCTAGGAGAAATGATTAAAGGGATAGTTTATCCAAACAACAACAACAACAAAGGATAGTTATAGATAGTGTGACATTTCCCATCTTTATATACTAATAGTTTGGTCATGTGTAACCCCTTTACCTGGGTCCTACTCGACCTGCTCTGAGAGGGCCTCGAATCTAACAAGGTCTAACAAGGAGGCTAAAGGCTGCAAGAGCATCTCTTGAGGTCAGAGGAGTGAGGTTTACTTGCACAGCAACTACTAGCTGGCCTCCGTTACACTCATTCCCCCTAAACCTCACTTCCATCCGGGTCACGGCACCAATGTAACCCCTCTACCCAGGTCCTACTCTGTTCTCTCTGATCGGGACTCGAACCCAGGTCCACAGCAACTACTAGCTGGCCTCCGTTACACTCATTCCCCCTAAACCTCACTTCCATCCGGGTCACGGCACCAATGTAACCCCTCCACCCGGGCCCTACTCTGTTCTCTCTGAGCGGGCCTCGAACCCGGGTCCACAGCAACCACTAGCTGGCCTCCGTTACACTCACCCCCCCTAAACCTCACTTCCATCCGGGTCACGGCACCAATGTAACCCCTCCACCCGGGTCCTACTCGACCCGCTCCGAGCGGGCCTGGAACCCGGGTCTTCCGGCATGAGAGTTGGACGCTCTAACAAGGAGGCTAAAGGCTGAGGTTTACTTGCATAGCAACTACTAGCTGCCCTCCATTACACATGTAACATTGCGATATCATATATTTTGACTTAAACTATAGCATAAATAAATATAAATTGGCACAAAGCACAAGAATGTTGACTGCAAATAATGTGATGCAGACAAGACTGCACTGACCTTTCACTTCATATTCAAAGCCTGAAACATTCTAAATGTAGGCTTAACAGTTGTAACATACGTACATATTGTCACGTTGTTTTAAAAGATTACAAGCGCATGTTTGTGAATGAACCATTGAAAAATAATTCTGGATGTGTGTTCCTGTCTTTGGCAGTTATGGCCATGAAAGTGTGGACATCAGGTGGATTTTATTTATTTATGTTGAAGTTAAGTAGAAACTGTTCCAAATCTAAAGTTAAAAAAAAAAAAAAGATATAATATTCCTTTTATTTTCAGACACAAATGGCACAGTTTCCCGAGTGTCACTTATGTTTCTGATCCATATTCTGTTGAAGCTCATTTACAAGTGCTAACCGTTTTTACCAGAGCAGCTTTTAAAAAGCTCTCGGAAGTCCTCATGAATGGCCGATGTTTTTGGACATTTGCAGTAGAGTGTTTATAGGACTGAACTGAGCCCGTGTGCCCATAGCTTTACATGTGAGCACCCCGTCCTTTAATTAAACCGGACAGAGTTCATCGAGAACTGCCTGCCCTGCACACATAATAACATGCCAGCTCAGACATTAACTTCTCTTTGAGGTTTTCCAACCTCTTCCAGAACGAGTAAGCCGATAGGATTGCCGTAAAACATCTCACTGAACGCAGACACACGAGTGTCAAAATGCTGAAGCAAAACAGAGCATGGTGAGGTGTGAATAGGAACAGAAAATGACAGAATTTCCGGCATGAGACGACCACTTTTTATTCGCAAACTGTGACAGTGCAATAACAGCAGCTCTAAAAAAGTTTAACACTTTATTTTGAGGGTCCACTTTAGACATTCTACTGAGTATAAGTAACTATAAGCAACGTCAATGCATGCCAAATTATTCTACTAAACCTAACATTCTAAACTTCGTTCTATGTCCTCCACACTGTAAAAAATTACCTGTAAATTTTACAGTATAATACTGGCAGCAGGGTTGCCAGCCAGTTACTGTCATTTTTACAGTACCATTACTATCATTTAATTTACAGAATTTTACTGTATTCTTTGATTAACAATCTTTTTTTTAAATGCTACCAGAATCTCAACCGTTGAAAATCCTACAATGCCTCTTATAGTAATATCCTGTAATTTTGAGTCAAACCGCCACGCCCCCCAGAATGCATTGCAGTTTACAGCAATATGCTGTATTATTAAGAATGCAGCCATCTGCTGTAAAATATTGCTGTAATTTTTACAGCAATTCATTACAGTGTACTGTGGCCGCTGAACCGGGGTGGGGCGAGACCTGAACTGAATAGTGTATTCCTTTTCGACTGTCTGCAGGACACATTGAGATATATTTGGCAGTAGTGTCCACTCTGCTAAAAAATCTACCAAGGGAAGCAGTCTCTCAGCTCGTGCAGCTATCTGAAGCAGCAAACCGGCTGGGAACAACTGACTTGACTGTGACTCTGAGTAAAATAAGCGTGGGGTAAAAGGCACACAGCAGTGATACTTTAGCAAAAATAATATGTATTTAATAATGTATAAGTTCATGCTCGTTCAAAACAATCACTGTAGTTTTTACTATTTTCTGTTCATTTTGATAAACAAAACAAATCATTTTTGTTAAAATATACTGTCATTAAAAATTGATAAAGGCACAATATGTATTTTTTTAGCCTCTAGGGGTCGCTAACCTCTTCAAAACAAAAAAGAAAGGCGTAGTTTGATGACGCGGTGAATGAGTGGAAGATGGAACTTGTCGTCATGCTGATGGATTAATAATGTTTATGCATGAGTGAATGCGTGTTTTTATCACGACTGTGGTGTGAAGCAGGGCGGGGCCGAGAGCCGCGGGCGCGATTACTAATGACAGACAGATATCAGTGACGCACGAGAGTCCCCGGATATAAAGAAACGAGGACATTTTACTCACAAGTGCCGAAATACTACTCATACAGGTCGGTTTATTTGACGAATTAAAACTGTGAGGGAACAGTTTCACTTGGTCTAACGTTACACTATCATACTAAACTGTATTTGAGTGTTTTAAAGTTATATTGTTTAGTATTAGTTTAGACTTAACAGTAGATTAGATGATCACACTGATGATATTCTAACACTTCGTCGTGTTGAGCTTTATAATATTGATTATGTACATTTGGTCACCTTGTCTAATAACGCCTCTGTCGCAAAGCTCTCGCCATCTCGGAAATGCAGATATTGAGCCTCGTTTTATTCCTCCTTATGTCCCAAAGTTTGTCCTGATGCTGTGTAGTCCAAGCCAGGGATAACGCAGATATTACGTCATTGACAGCTGACCAGTGACAAGAGAGGGACGGGCACTATTTAAAATTGTAAATTTCTCTGAAATTCTGGTAAATATTTAGGACAATGTAAGTACATATCTGAATGAAATATTTATATATATCACTGTTCACTGTTTTGTGGATATTTTAATATAAAAAAATATTATTTCTGTAATAAGCACTCTTTTAAAGTAAAGTGTGCTTCTTTTTCACGACGGGTGACACTGGAATGGGTAAGTTTGATTTCAACCATGCTAAATAAAACGCCTGATACGGCGGCCAAAAATCGCATAGCAACGCCCAAGCAACTGGCCACAACACGGCAGCACCCAGATGAGTTTCGCAGAGCCGTACTATATTTTTTCCACACAAATCATTTAAAAAAAGTCTAATCTAAAGTCGCAATGGTCTCTGTCTGTGTGTGTGTCGTGTGTTTACTGTATATGTGCATGCATGTTTGGATCCCGTGCTGTAATTTTCCTCTGTGCTGTGATAAGGGTTCAACCCACCTCAATCTGATATCCTTAAATTGCCTGAATATTAAAAATGCCTTTTTGTGCCAGATAAAAAGGTGGGAATGGGTGACTGGATTTTTTCTTCTTCTTTCTTCTGCTGGCCCACAGTGAAGCAGTTGACAGTTAGTAGTTAGGCCAGCAAAATAAACAGGTCTATTAACTTTTAAAAGGGAGAAGAAAATGTTTTCATATCATTTGTTGATGTTAGGTGTCCTATCGAATTCTAAGATATTCATCTGCTGCCATGCATGACGATGCAAATTCATCCGTCACTCGGTAATACACGTTTAGTAACTTTGTACATTATCTGTAACACCATGACGGCTGTTTTTACAAACGCAGCCGGTGGTCAGTTATTGGCAACAAACACAAGGATTTGGGAATTTCTTAATTAACACCGCGACACTTTATTTAATTCACGCAGTGTTTTCTTCAGGACTGTGTTAGGTTATATATTTCCACTGGCTTTCTCATAATTCCTTCATAATTTTTCTGTCGCCCAGTGAACATCCGTTATGCAGCAAGAAACAGTGTCAGAGGAGGATTATGTTTTATCCCCAGGGATGAGTCCTCTTTCTCAAGTAAAAATGCGTATTGGAATAAAAATCTGTATAAAAATCAATGACAACCTCGTGCTATTAGAAGATGGATAGTAGGCAAGCACGCTTCAATATAATAAAGCACAAGAGCTCTCGTGGCCCTAAATTATGGTTATTATTAAAAGTGAAATGAGGCAGTCCATCATAAGTCGTCACTAACACAGAGACTAATGAGTGATCGCTGGGGCTGGCGAGGAATCGGAGCTCTTACACCGGCACGACTCTCACCTGGATCGCTCGAGTCGAGGTGCGAGAGAACAATCGTTCAAAGCCTTTAAAACAACAATCCTACAGCTATTCACAAAGGCAATCATACAGTATACAAACTAGGACTGAATTTTTCGAATACGACACACAAAAAAATACGTATTTAAGCATCATAATAAATAAGGAGAGATTTCCAAACATTCCTGACTGTCTTGAGATATAATACGAATATTAATTTCAGCAGAAAGTGATGATACAGCCTTTACAATTCCATTTTTTTAAACCAAAAATAAGTGTCAATCTCATCTTCTTTGTGACATACTATCAGTATACTGATATTTAACCCAACAGATGGGGTATTACTAAAAATAACCCAACGATGTTAAAAATGACCAAACATTTTTGGTAAATAACCCAACATAGTGACCCAACATGTGTAACCCAACGGTTGGGTTAAAAAAATAACCCAACGTTTTTTACTGTGTATGATGTCACAAGTAAGTGAAAATGTATTATAGTTTAAATTGATATTAATTAGCACTTAATCACATCTTTATGTGTAATTTAAAATGAGTTTAATATGGTAAATATAATACAGAATGTATTGACAAGCATTTGTGATCAACTCAAATATACTTTAATGTAATTACATTACATGTAGTTACTGTAGTAATAACAATAAATTATGCATAATTACTTGTAGTTAATTATTATTACCCAGTATTTAAATGTATAACTGTACTGTAACACCTTAAAATGTCACCTTCTGAAATGTACATTTAAATATATTTGTAATTGACCCTTCGCAAAACCCGCCCCCTTTTGCTCAACAAGCCACACATCATGTTCTCACGAAGTGAAAAATACATCCTGGAGCAAAGAGGACGCTGACAACGTATGAAACCGTTTCATATTTAAAGTAGTGTTTTAAAGCAGTTGAATCAGTAAATAGCGTCTAGTGTGTGTTTAATGTGTCGCTGTCGCTCCTCGATCATCTCTAGTTCATTTATAGCATCAAATAAACATGAATGAACATCAGAAGGAATGTTGTTTCAAGACATGATTCAAGTTCACCAACGTTCATCTACTAACTCCCCTGACAGACAAAATGGCAGATTCAGGGTTACGATTGGTCAGATCGCCTGTCAATCAAACTGTTTGCGAAGGGTCAATCGCACATTTGGAATTGTGAAGTTGCTATTTACTTTCAAAATATATCCAAAATTGAATGCAATGTCAAATAATTCTACAGTTAAAATTATAATCAAGTACAATATGTTAGTCAACAGATCAAAACAAATGGATTTCTTTAACGCCCAACAAAAAGATATTGAACAATTATTTTAACAACTTAATAGTAATTAAGAAAGCATATGAAAGTGCATTGAAACAGCATTTCATCTATTAAATGTTATACCATCTGCAAGAACAGTTTTTCAAGTACTTTTAATATTTGAAATATTTGAAATATTTGCACATTTACACGGTTCACAGGCATTAACCACCAATAATCCCAACATCTTCTGTGGAAGAAAGAATGTGTCACAATTCAAATTATGTCCATTTTATTATGAAATTCAAACATTTAATGCTGTTTTGATGTTTTAAAAAAAAATAATAATAAATTGTGTGTGACAGACACCTGAGTTCAAACGGCAGAGCAAGTAAACACCATCATCCTCTTCACTACTAGTTACAGAATGAAAAGTAATGAACATGTTGAAAGATACAGTAACTTACCGAAATGAATCTTGTGTAATCACTTAGTCTGTGTTTCGGCTGCGGAAAGACTTCAATGAAACGGCTTGAAAACAATGTCACGCAGCATTACATTTACCTCAGGTGAGTCACTCAGTGTCCACAGCTGCTTAGTTCGCTAGAGACATTAACTCTGCTTTACTTAACCTGTTAGTATTTTAAATTCTTGATTCTTTAATATATGTTTAAATTAATCCATCATGAAAACAAGTTTTATATATATATATATATATATATATATATATATATATATATATATATTAGATATTTAGATATTAGATATTTTTGTTGCATATATATATATATATATATATATATATTTGTATGCCTGAATTTAGAGACACAATTTGTTCAGTAAACCAGTGTTTAGTAAAAAAAATAAATAAAAAAGTTGTGTTTTCTCACCCTGCTCTACTGTATTTCAAACCTGCAATAATAAAGGCAGCGCAGTGAACATGAAGCCTCCCATACTATATATGAATTTACTGCAAGTCCATGGAAAATTTATTTGTATTTATTTCTTATTCTGTAGACCTGCTCACAGAGCTGATTTTGTTGCCGAAACACAGTATGAGTTTAGCTAGGCAGGAAAGCCTCAGTTCATTTTGACAGAAAAAGAGAAGTATTTTTCATCTGCAGCAAAAAAAAAAAAATGCAATGAAAATGCAAGTAGCGACAGAAGATAGAAACCCATTAAGAGCATCATTTTTGGGGGTACACAGCTAATGTTAGAAACAAACTAGAAACCAAGAAGTGTAATATCCTGCACCTGCTACTGAAGGAGAGCAACGACTCTCCGTGATGCTGTGAATATTTTCTTTTCCTGTTCGGGCTGAATTTCAAAGCATCTTCATCCACTCGCCTTTCAAGTCACGCGTCCGATCCTCAGGTGTTTCAAGACGGAAATTTTACAGAAATCATACTTGGATTTCTTTACATTTTCAAGCATATTTCTGCTTCTGCTGCTGGAGTCGTCATCTTGGTTTTCGGAGGGTTTTGTGTTGTGGAGTGGCACTCAGCTGTAGGTAATCTGGTCATGCCCCATTAGGCTTGTGTGGGACAGGTTTAGCGTAATCTGTCACGCCCCGTGGGGTTTGGGAGGTCCTAGCTCAAGTGTAATTTGGGATTATGTCTGTAGCACTGATGTCTTGGGATTCAGGAAAGAATCAACATTTGTGTCACTTTCTGTCCCCGTGCCCTAGCCCTGTGGCGCTTTTGTGCTGTTGGGATTCAGACGTTTTACGAGATATATAGGGGGAAACGGGTCTTGCTGTACGGGGAAGTTGTCACAGTATCTCAGTGAGTCAGAGGTGGTTTGATAGAGCGCAACAGTTGGCAGCAAATCTTCTTTTCTCCATAGAGGGAGATGTTTTTAAGGATAACACCTACTGTGAGTTCCTTCCTCGCTCAGAAGTCGGTACGATTTAAACAGTTGGATTTCCAGTCAAGAACTACACTACCCAAAACCTCAAAGGGCAACCCACCAATCAGAGATGTCACTGTTACCATGGGAAAGTAAGTGGTGTCTCAAGAGCTCAGAGGTGAGTGACCGCCCATCATATAAAGTATCGGATATGATAGTCGAGTGTGAATCGATCACACGATTTGATTGTCATTCAAAGTGCTTCATGGCAAGAGTTTTTCATTTCTAATATAAAAACTTCCTTTTTGGAAGAAAGAGTTCCTTTCTTCCATCCCTCCATCTATCATTCCTTCCTTTCTTCAACAGATTTTCCTCTGGAATCTGTATATATGGTGCAAAGCAGTTATATAGCAGTTATGAACCAATTCTTCAAAGTTTTATTTGTGTTGACACATAATGTGGGCCTTTGATTTTCTATACTGAAAAACTAACTCATTAAACACTTTCAGATTTCAATAACAGAAAATATATTAGTGGAGAAACAAATGATGGATCCATGAGACAAGTGTTAGCTTTCATATTATTACTTTATCTCTCCTTTCCTCTGTTTATGTGTGTGTGTGGGGGTATTCCCTACATTATGGGGACATTCTTCATAGTAAATCTTGACATTGTGGGGACATTTTGTTGGTCGCCATGAGGAAACAAGCTTATAAATCATACAGAATTATCTTTTTTGAAAATCTAAAATAGCAGAACATTTTGTGTGATGGGTAGGTTTAGGGGTGGGGGGGGCAGAATGTACAGTTTGTACAGTATAAAAACCATTACGCCTATGGAATGTCCCCATAAACCATGAAAACACAACATGTGTGTGTGTAGGTGTGTGTGTGAGTGTGTGTGTGTGTGTGTGTGTGTGTGTGTGTGTGTGTGTGTGTGTGTGTGTGCGTGTGCGTGTGTGGCCCTGTTGCCCATTCTCAGCAATTCTGTTATCAGATTGATGTTTTCACACAAGGTGGGTTTAGCTGGTCGCTAATCTTCACACTTCCGGCGGGTGAGTGGAAAGCTCAGCAGCCGATAACAAACCTACATGCCACATAGAATTAATTGGCTAATTATCATAGTGGAAGCCAGAGCAGAAGAATCTAGACATCACAAGTAAGCTTTGTCCCTTGGCATTCTTCTCATCAAGTCCAATCCTATTTATCAATTAGCCGTTTAAATGAGCATGCAGATGGACATGACTGTCATGTTTCCAGACATTGGTGTATTTACACTGCAATTTACTTGGAAATGTTTGGAATAATCAAGATGTTTTTGAAAGAAGTCTCTTCAGCTCACGAAGGCTGCATTTATTTGATTAAAAATACAGTAATATTGTGAAACATTACCCCAATTTAATTTTTTTACCTGAATATATAGTAATTTATTCCTGAATTTTCAGCATCATTACTCCAGTCTTCAGTGTCACATGATCCATCAGAAATCTTTTTTTTTCTTCTTCTTTATTTTAATATTTATTTATTTGTTGGTAGTGTATCACGGTTTCCGTTGATGATAATCATAAATGTTTCTTGAGCACAAAATCATTACATTAGAATGATTTCTGCAGGAAATACATTAAAATAGAAAACACTTTTAATTTATAAATAGTTGTTTTAAGTCGTAAAAACGTTTCACGTATTTCCCCCTCCCTCTCGCAGCTTCTCTTCTCTGATGACGAGGGCGGGGCAACCTGTCACTCACATGAGATCCACCAATAGCAAACCACCACCATCCAATCCATTCACACGGACACAATCAAGCCCCGCCCTACATCTGTTCTTGTTTGAGAAGCGTTTCACTCGATACATACGACACAATAGAGAAGAAAAGACCTCTGTTTGATGATTATTTTTCAGTATAAGGCTGTAACTGATATGATTACATGGGAATGAGTGATATCGATCCTGAATAAACAGAGGGAAAACGAAGCAAACCACGACTCAAGTGTGCTAACTCTTTTATTACTTCCTTGAAATTTGTGCATCAACTTAAGACAGGAAACTGTGTGCACTTAATTTCGTTTTCACAATATGGTCAAAATTAGTTTGTATCTGAAAAATCTTTAAATACATCTTATCCATTTGAAACCATTTACACACAACGTCTCGGCACTGAGTACTAGCAGTCTATTAGAAACCAGGGGCATTGAATATGAAGCACTTAAGCTGTGTGTGTGTGCGTGTGTGCGTGTGTGTCACACTTCCGTTTCTATTTATCTCAAGTAAAAATATCTTTCTTTAAATATGATTCCTTTACATGATAAAAATAGGATCTGTCCAAAATGTGTGTGTCACATCAACACTACCCGGCATGCTCGGCACTTCCCCATCTGTCATGAACACCGGCACAAACTCGTCCTCATGGAGGCCAGGTGAAATGATCCTGGATGTGTTCCGTCACATGGGGCTCATCCGTGCGGAAGCGCATCGGTCCCGTAAGTTCTGCTGTGGGGAATCCACAGGCCGGCCGACCGCCGTGTCAAGAGACAGATGCCAATGATTGATTTGTGTTGATAAAAATTATTACAAAATGTTGATATTCTTTAATTGTACAAAACATCTCATAATTATTATTATTGTTTTTTTTTTTTATAGAAATCTTACATTTGCACAAGTTTACATGAGGATTCTGTTTCTGAAATCACAAAGTACAAACATGTGACATTGAACTGAAATGTGATTATCAAGAAAAGAAAATACAGACGAATACTAAGATCAGCCGTGTGTGTTTATAGTCGCTGTGACCCTCATAGAAAGAAAGAGACATCCGCAAAGCAATTAAACGCATTGCAGTTTGTTTGTTGGTTTATCCCGTTTTGGTGAGTGAATCTCGTGAAATTTAATAATATTTTATTTCACCTCAAATCAAAATAAATAAATCAATACTAATACGTATCGTAGCGTAAATTTTAGGACCATATACTTTATTTATTATTTGTGATATTATTGTCATGACGGTTAAAACGCGTTTACCTCTCTTTATCGTAATATGTAAAAATATAGAAGCTTGTTTCCGCCACAGAATGAAAGATAAAAATTGTGACTTTCCGTCTGATTTTTTTTTTTTTTCTTCTCAAAATTGTGTCATATAATGTTGCGGTTACATTTTTATTGATTTTTTTTATTCAGTGGCGGAAACAAGCCTCCATTAAAAAAAAAAATTAAAACTAAAAATAAATAAAATAAATATTTTTCTGTCTTTACAACTGACTGAATTATATATTCTAAATATTATCTTTCCGTAGAATATAATTTATAAAGTAATAATAATCACTAATCTTAATAAAAAATAAATTAATTGGAGAGGTTTGTGTAAAACAACAACAAAACAATAGGTATATATTTTGAAAAATTTAATTTATATCTTATGCGATTTCTAATTTCAAGAACGTTATTATATATATTTTTTTTTACTGTAAATAAATACAATTGATTTGAAGAAAATACTTTTTTAATGCAAATTTGGACAGACATTGTTCAATTGTGCAGTGTGTTTCACAAGTTTACGCAATGGTCCTGAAAAAAAAAAGTTTTTTTTTTTGTTTTGTTTTGTCTTTAGATTGTAGGTTGAAACGTGTTTGTGATTTTGTGAGATTCGACGTTCCGCAGGGGCCTGAAAATGTGAACAAATTAAAGTGGTATATTGCCTGTCGCTCTGTCCTGCTTCCATTGCTCGTGAGTGTGACCGAGGAACATGTTGAATGATTTCAGTGATATTGCTGTGGCGCTCAGCAAACAGTGCGATCGTTTCCGAGTACTTCTTAATTTGCTCCTAAAAGTAGCCCAGGTACTGCATGTATTAAAAATATGTCCTTCTTTTGCTTCCGTATCCGTCTCCTCGCTCTCTCTAAAGGACTCGGCTGCTCTCTGTGGACGCACGGCAGCCAAAGCAACAATAATACGAACACAATGAGCAGACGAGCCTCCCTCCATCGCACCGTGTGTATTTCCTGCTAAAAGTTACCCTGAACGCTGGCACCGGTCAGTCTCTGCTCTCGTGGTGATCTGGAGCGGTGAGGTAACTAAAATTTTGCCCAGATTCAAGTTATTTCCACAGGAAATATGTTTCAGTTTCTGCTGTTGTTTTCAATAACTAATTGTTTGAAATGACATTTAAGATCCCTTCCCCGCATAGAAAACCGACCTCCTCCCCCGCCCCCAAATTTCTCCCCGTGAAGCTTCCTTCTCCAGGCTCGAGAAAGAGCGAGCTGGTGTCCGTTTTAAGCCATGGTCTCTTTGCCCGGCAGTCTTCGGTCGTTGAAGGTGTGCATGTTGATGACCTCGTCCGTTTTGACCATGACGGGCGGCTGCGGTTTGTGTTTGAGCCGTCGCTGGCACTTGAGGGACACCCGTAGCTCATCCACCATGGCACTGCAGAAGGATCTCTGTGCGGGCAGAAGAACACAGATGACAGGATGTTCCTTCACTTCCAACACCGAAAGACACAGGGCTTGACATTAACACACAAATGCGGGTGTATTTCAAGGTCAGGTGTCTTGCTCAAGGGCACTTTAGTCATGGTGTTGAAGGTGGAGAGAGTGCTGTTCATTCACAATCCCCACCTTCAATTCCTGCCGGCGTGGGAATCGAACCAGCAACCTTCAGGTTACAAGCCCGACTCCCTCACCACTAGGCCTCGACTACTCTAGACACTTGAATTTTAAAAAGACATCTGAAAACATAAACTAAGTGCGATGTAGTGTTTTCGAAAATATCGATTTTTTGTTTATGCATATCGATCCTGAAACGCTTCCAATACTCGTTTTCAAAAGAATAGACACACGATACCAGCTGCTCTCTCTCTCATCTCTCCGAAAAACCCTCCTCTCCTCACTCACTCGTTTCATTTGATCCGGATGAATATTGTCGAGCGTATTACGCACAGTTTTATTAATTCCAGCAGGTTTTGTGTTCACAGCCAAAGTGCGCCACATAAAGCGCCTCTCGGCACTAAATTGATTTATTTTTCGCTGGTTTTTGCACTTAAACAGTCACAATAATGTCAAAATGGCTTGTTGAGTACTCACAAACACAGTCGGTTATGTTTTAAGTGAACGTAAAGAAAACACGTGTGACAGTATAATGGATCCGTGCGTCAGCTCTTAAAGTGACAGCAGCCAAATAAACCTGCTGACAAATTATGATAAAACATGGTTCCCCTTGGTATCAATGCCAGAATTGTGGCCAGTGAAAATGCTGGGTGGATAGTAATTTTGGAAAACCACTAGAGACAGTGACCGCTGAGCAGAAACAAACAAACAAAAAAAATTAATGTCAAGCCCTGCACAAACACACATACTGGATTTCAGTTCGCAGAAAGGTGGAGGACAGTGGGGGTCAGTGGGGCTCTGTGGGGTGATGGATAGCAGGGGGTGAAAGGTGGAAATGGAGACAGGATGGAATGATTATGCTGGTGTCCGTGTGGATGCACAACATAACAACAAAAGCGATTTCTCCATGGCAGATTTCACCTTGCTTCCTCCTGCCAGGATGCTGCATGATTTATTGATGCATATTATTTTCCTTCAGATTCAAATCCTGTATGGCCGTACGGCCAATTAAACACCCTTCCACCCCTCAACTCTCCAAACAAGAAACAAATGGTGGTGTTTTCAGCTGTGTAACGGTGAAGCAAGCAAACGTGATTGCCCTCCTGCATTTCCGCTTAATAAATTATTAACACGCACATTATTCAACAGACTCATCCTTTAGAGTCTTATGACTTATTCAAATTTGCTTGGAAATGAAGAAAAGCAACACAAATTACAAAATACACACAGAAAAGTAAACATCTGTGCAGTTTGTGAACAATCTGACTGCACGTACAGCATTTTCAATTAATTATGGTCGCTCGTGAGTGTCGTGAAGATGTGAACTAATAAAGGTGCTTTGGACCAGTGTTCTTACCCAATGATCCGCTTTCTTCATTTCGACATCCTCCACAATAGCCAATAACAGAACATTAGCAACTGGATTATTATTACTAATGCAGACTTTAATGATTGATGCCACACATTTGAGATACTGATGCACAATAATACTGTCTCTTCCCTCGTTTGCACTAATTAAAGTCTACGAGGCGATTGAAAATTAAAATGCATTAACAAATAAAATGATTAGAGGAAATATGTGATACTTCAATTAAATATAAATAAGAATATCAATAAAGTTCAAAGGCTATGAAAGAGCATCCTTCAAACAGTCACATTTCATCCACAAATTGGATATAAAACCTCAAGATATCAAAGAAAAAAGAGGAAATGTATTAATATATTAATATATGTGTAAGCTTAAGTGTGGACAGGGGACACTCTACTAACTATTAGTAACTTACTCAAAAAAAATATTTCAGTCTAAACATAAGTTTTATGTAATTTAATTACATAGCAATTTTCCATCCATTTGGATGACATAGTTTTAACATAAACAAACTAATAAACTCATATTTATCAGTCATACGTAAATGAAATAGGTCAGATTTATGTAATAGTTCACAGGTTAATGAACACTGTTTAGTGGTCATGTGTGTGCGCACTACTGAGTTAAAGCACCGTTGAAGCAGCGTCAGAGTTAACGAGATCATTAAGAGATGATTGAGCATTAATGATGAACGCCTGCTGTTAACAAGCAGAATCACTGAAGGACAGAGAAACACAAGAACTACAACTGAAGATAAAAGACATTTCATCTCTCACTATTCATTACATAAATCTGACCTATTTCATTTACGTATGACTGACAAATATGAACCACATTAGGTTTATCAGTTTGTTTATGTTAAAACTATATAATCCAAATGGATGGAAAATTGCTATGTAGTTAAATTACATAAAACTTATGTTTAGACAGAAATATTTTTTTTGAGTGTACATTAACTCTCATTAGAGTACGACTGGTAGTTTATGGTTAGAAATCGTAATAGTAGAAAATGTTAGAGGAGCGTCAAAATGAAGTGTTATTACAAATACTCTAATGAGAGTTAGTTAACATGGTGTGGACATGATTCTTTAGAAACTGAGCAGCAAAAAGCACAGATGGAACAATGTAAAATGAGCATAAAATAAAAGGAAAACGAGAAGCAGGAATATTATAGTAATCCTTTTATTTAAACATAAGTGCGTTTATGTGTGTGATCTATATTGGAGCATACACTGTCAAAATAAAGAACAAATATTCATAAACCCCATAAATAAACCGACGCTGCAAAATATTTTGTGGTTTTCCTGCAATGCTTGTCATATTTGCTAAAACAATACACCATTCTGATGCCGAACCTGTGAACGTTTATTAACAGTGTAAATGATTTTATCCCACCGTAAATAAATCTGTTTCTGGCGGCGGAGACAGAACCCGCATGAAAATCTACATCACATTATGTTAGAAGCATTTATACATTTTTATCTAAAGCAATAAGATTGTTGGTCAGACTGTTGGCTCTTTCCTAATCTTACAAAATAGAGGCAATTATAAAATGCAAATTTCTGAGGGAATGTGCCGCTGAGGAGGAAGAGGCATTTCCATATGATGTTTTTTTCTTTCTTCCTCTGCAGAATAGCGTGAGAAAAAACGGAACAAAAGACAGCCGCTCAAGTCTTCTACAAAAATACTTTAATTGCCTCTCTATCATTTTCAGTTGCAAGATATGACACCTGATTTACATGCTCTCGAGCTTTTAAAAAAAATGCATTGCTAAATTGAATTAAAATACTGACAAAATCTTGAGTTCTGATACACTCTCTTCGACACCATAAGACGTAGCCTGTTTGTGCATTCAGTGTCACTTTTCTATAAAGTTAACTAGTTTAGTTAACCTTGGTTAATGCATTAACTAACATAGCTACATTTGCTACAGCACTGTATTGAATTATCTTTGTTGGATAATGGATAATAATGGAATTAGATTAGATAATGGAAACACTGTACAAATATATACTGTTAGTTCATGTTAGCTCAGGGCCATTACATAAGATTGCAAACTTTTGTTTTGTTTTAATAAAGTGATGAAATTAACTAAGTGTTTTAGAATTCTTTTTAGTTCATACTGACTAGTTAACATGAGTAGTTACTGCTTAACTAATATTAACAAAAGGAACTTTATAGTAAAGTGTCATCATACTTAACTTAACACTTAATACACATAATAACTCTCTTTAAGAGCCTTATTTAACGTTATTTACACCGGTGTTTCTCAACCGGTTTGAGTGTGACAACACCCAAAAAAATAAAACAAAATAAATAAAAAAATCTGAATGTTTTTCTGATGCGAGACTTTGTGCATGAAAACTGTTGACTCAGACACACTTTAAATAATCGTGTTGTTTTGATCAGATTTTTTTGGTCAGATGAGATGTCTGTACGTTACAGTTACAGTAGCACATGCTCTTCAACTGCACGCTTTATATCACCTCATTATAAATAAAGCGCAAAAGAAATTGAAAGCATGCAAAGTCATAGTTGTGTTGTCAATTAGTAAATATTAAAATGAATTGGGTAAATAATATGTTATATATATATATATATATATATATATATATGCATGTTCATCAAGATCAGTGTCCATCAGTGTTTTATTACCTGTTCATGGTAATATTGGGTATTTACCATCGTAACTGTAGTTTAACAACAACAACAACAACAAAAAAGGTAACACTTTATTTTGTGGTGACATAGTTGGACATAGTTACTCCAAGTACAGAACAGTAAATTTTGCATAATTACAAGTAGCGAACCCTAAACCAAACCAAACCGTGACTCTACTGTTAATGCATGTAATTAATTAATATTACTCAGTACTTAATTGAGTATCACATAAAATAAAATAAAAACTGGTTACACTTTATTTTACGGTGTCTTTGTTACACTGTAATTATACATTTAAGTACTGAGTAATATTAAGTAAATGCATGAACTTACTATAGGGTTTGTGTTGGTTTAGGGTTAGTTGCATGTAATTATGCATCATTTATAGTTATTACTATAGTAACTAGATGTAACAACGACACTGTAAAATAAAAGTGTTACCAAAATACAGTGTAACCCCACTTCATTTTCTTTATTTTGTGTAACTGGTGGGTCATACAGACTTTATTATATTAACAAAAACTAACTTGGGACTGCTATTTAATAAACTTACTCGGTAACACTTAACAACATTGCATTAACTAACCATGAGCAACACATCTGTTACTGTATTTACTAATCTTCATTAACGTTAGTTAACGTTGTTCATGTTAGTTCACAGTGCGTTAACTAATCTTGACAAGATTTTAATAATGCATTAGAAAATGTTGAAGTTAACATTAACCAAGATTAATAAGTTCATTATTAGTTCATGTTAACTACTGAACTTTACTGTAAAGTGTCACCACTTACAGTATATTAAGTGGGACTTTGTGCGTGTCAATCGTTCATGGGAAATTCAATCCCTAAAAATGTGGGTCATGGCTTAAAGGCCATGAGAAAACGTGCGCGCCGTGGCCAAACCAGTTGAGAACCTCTGATTTGAACATGTCATGAACTACATGTGTTTTTATTTCCGTACGTCTCCACAGCCCCGAACCTGTCAAACTCAGTATCATTAGCCAGTCGGCCTCTCATGTCAATGTAATCATTAAACAAGGATCAGACAGCAAAATAACGCCTTGCCAGAATATTTGTGAATGTCAATACAATGGCTCAGAGCAAACAAACAAAAGCACTTAGAGAGATCGATACAATGAATCCGAGACGAGTGTAAAAGACACTCCTTCCTCTATGAGTGAATAAACGGAGCTGTGCTTTCGGAAGAAAACTATCAATACTGAAGCTTGCAGGTTGATGCTGTCATTAACTGCTTGAACAAAAAGACAGTATTGCGTTATCCATATTTAGGCTGCAAAATTTGAACACTTCAAACAAACAAAGACCTCTTTAAAGATGACCAAACTTGAGACCATGAGATTAGATGATTGTACCATTTTCAAACCAACCTCATTGGAAAAACATGCGTGCGGTGAGATTTCTGCAAAGTGATATTACGTTGCATTTCGCATTTATTGTGTCGGTTGTTTTCACGTAACTTCTGAATTGAAACGTGGCGCTAAAAGGTCAATGCACGCAACTACACTAAAGCACGAACGGACCCGACAGTGTTAACAAACGCAAAGGTGACATAAAAACATCAAAAACAAATCGTACTTGATTCTACAAGTCTTGAGCTCTTGATTAGTGTTTCACGGGTGCTGCTGTATCAGGTGAGTGACTGAGCAAGTTTACTCATTAATCAATCTGGAGGACAAGCCGAGGGTGCAAAACCTCCAACCTCTTCACCCACCTACACCTCTGATTTGGCCAGTGATTTGACTAGTCCTGAAATGGGAAATGTTAGATTAACCTGTTAACCTCTGACGACTTTTTGTGTTGTATTATATTTACATCCCTCAGGACTTTTAGTACGCTCGTTCTGATAAAAACCTATGGATTATCATATGTTTGCTTCAAATATCTTCCGAGAACAGTAGCAGAAATGTATATTTATGATCACTATATAGAATACTATACAATTCTATCATTTCTGGCTCATTTTGTGAAAAGAGTCACATCAGGTGAAGCTTCAACCAGAAACCTTTATTTGCAAAGGTGTGATTCTTCAAAAAAAGAGAAGGAAATCGCTCTGATAGCATCATTTATTTTTTCTCTAGATTTCTATAGATATCTCGACACGTCGTTTGCGTGAATTCTTTTGGCCACGACAATCGTGTAGTTAAAAAGTTGTAGGTAGAGGCATGTTTTTCCAGTGAGATTGTGTTTCCTGTTTTCGGCTGGTGTTTGGAGAAAAATGACTATTCGAACTAATTAACTGCAAAAAAAAAAACACTATTGTAAAATAAACATGATAATTGAATTCTTTCAGTTACATGAAGAAAATAAGGCTTGGTGGTGAAAGTGGAGCAATTATGAACAAATATATAATGAATGATTAATAATATTGTTTTATGTAAGGTGTATGCACTTACAGTTAAATTAACAATTTGATACAATGCAGTTATTGTGTAACAAAGACTCAAGAGAGAAAAGACTCTTAAAGATCAGACCGCATGGATTTCACAGTCACTACATCATCGAATGGAATCTCCTGCAAAGTTAATAATAATAATAACGACAAAAGAATTACCAACCAATAAACAAATACTGCAGTCCAGTGATTGAAATCACAGCTCATGTACAATTTTGCCAGTGAATTTTGTGATATGAGGCAATATGTGCTTAGACATCCTATTTGTGATGGGAGAAAGAGTGATGGAACTGGAGTTCGTTCATTCCCAAGCAGGTTTTTTTCTACCTCATCATGTATTAAGCATTTACTGGTTCAGTAGATCTGAGCGAAGTGGATAAAGGGAAAGAACAACACATCTGTCGAGGCGAGATGACACAATGGCCGCCATTTGAGCAAGTAAAGCCCAAGCCCTTCTGTCTTCAGAGACTTACATCAAGAAGGACTGTTTGCTCTCCAGAAACAGGCTCTGTCTGTAAAATATCACCAGTGAAATATAGCTCACGCTTTGCTCTCAGTACCACAACATTAAAGCCAGTTTTAGACAGAATTAATATCGTTTGCATTGATCTGCAACAGACCCTTTCAAACTCAGAGGCATCATCTGACTGGCTGGCTTATAATACCCACAAAACCCTCGCTGATGAAACACAAAATTGCAAACCCATTTTATGGGATTTGTTTTCGCATAAAGACATGTGCATAATAACCCTAGACTCTTTTAACAGATTACAAATGTTCACTGCAGTCCAGAAATGTGAAAGTGTTGCTTTACCTTTTCCAGCTGTGCGTTTTGTTTGGACTTATAGAGAAACTCCCCAACTGCCACAAATACAGAGAGGACGAGTCCCGCGGCCAACACTATGAAAATGCCCCCGATGTTCTGGACGCCCAGCGCGCTGGCCTCTTTGTTCTCCTCCTCGGGACAGCCGTTTCCTCGCCACCATTTCTCCTTCATCATGTGCAGCTTCCCTTCTTCCTGTAGCTGCAGGATTGCGATGGTGATCTTATCTCGGTATGGGGACCCTGAAAGGTCAGAAGGACCAAACTGGTTAAATAAAGATGCAGAGAATGTCAAATGAGTGAAATCTCACAAAATGCTCACATTTCATCTCATAATCAAAAGAAACAAGGATCAAACGTTATATTGGTTGGCATTAACAACTTACAATAAATAGCTGCAAGACTATGAATTCAATGTGTAACTACACGTTGTTCTGGATTTAGAGATAGGTTTGGGTTACGGTTAGACACTAGTGCATCATCCGATACACTGCCACCGAGTGGTATGTGTGTTTTTTTTCTCCAAACCAAGATGGCCGAGAGCCAGTCAGCAATGCCAAGTTTCTCCGGGATATCCGTCTATTCCCTAGGAGACTCTTGCAGATAAAAAAAAAAAAATTGTAACATCAAGTAACATCTGAGGAGTGATATTGTTGTTCTTGAAAATACTTCAGCTTCAGAGACTTTTTTGGCTGTAAATAAATGTCATTAGAATGTCATTTTCCATTATGTCAAAAACGAATTTGATACAGCAATGTTTCTTACTTGCAATGTGTTACTTTACTTGGTACATCAAAATAGTAACTGAACTGATTACACAATGCACATTACTTGCGATGGGTTACTTGTTACATCAAAAGTAATCTGATTACATAATGCAAGTTACTTGTAATGTGTTTCTTGACTTGTTACATCAAAAAGAGATCCCATAACATAATCCATGTTACTTGTAATCTGATTACATAATGCACATTACTTGTAATGTGTTGCTTTACTTGTTACATCAGAAAAGTAATCTAATTACATAATGCATGTTACTTGTAATCTGATTACATAATGCACATTACTTGTAATATGTTGCTTTACTCGTTACATCAGAAAAGTAATCTAATTACATAATCCATGTTACTTGTAATCTGATTACATAATGCATATTACTAGTAATATGTTACTTTACTCGTTACATCAGAAAAGTAATCTGATTACATAATGCATGTTACTTGGAATCTTATTACGTAATGCACATTACTTGTAATATGTTACTTTACTCGTTACATCAGAAAAGTAATCCGATTACATAATGCATGTTACTTGGAATCTTATTACGTAATGCACATTACTTGTAATATGTTACTTTAGTCGTTACATCAGAAAAGTAATCCGATTACATAATGCATGTTACTTGTAATCTGATTACATAATGCACATTACTTGTAATATGTTACTTTACTCGTTACATCAGAAAAGTAATCCGATTACATAATGCATGTTACTTGTAATCTTATTACGTAATGCACATTACTTGTAATGTGTTACTTTACTCGTTACATCAAAAGTAATCCGATTATGTAATGCAAGCTACTTGTAATGCATCACTTTACTCATTACATCAAAAAAGTAATTTAATTACATAATGCAGATTACTTGTAATGCGTTGCTTTAATTGTTACATCAATAGTAACCTGATTATAAAATGCATGTTACTTGTAATGCTTAACTCATTATTCTGTATTCCAGAGTCTGAAAACATCAATAGATCAATGTAAGAAAAGAAAAAGGAAAAAAATCCACGATAGACTTTCCAAAAGAGGTAAAAAGTGAGAGAAAGATGTCAAATTTTCGGTCACTCCTTCAGCCGTTTGCACCCTGGCAGCGTTGTTTTTTTGTGTTTGTTTTATTTTTTTCTGACAAGGTAATGTAACACATAGCGTTATAAATGTGTCTTACATAAAAAAATAAAATAAAATAAAAATTGTTTAAAAATTTCATCAATGGTGGGGAAGCGATGTGTCATTAATGATGGAAAAATTCATCAACGGAGGTAAAATAGTTAAGGCCATCTAATAAAAAGTGTGAGCAACTATTTTGTTGATAATAATAATAAAATAATAAAATCTTTTTTCCTCTCTCTCTCTCCCAAAGAAACGGACTGAACAATTTGTTGAAGAAAATCACTGCCTCAATGAGTCGCTAACAGCAGTTCTCTAGTTAACAGCTCACTGGAGGGGAAGATTATAAGTGAATCACAAATTAAATTTCAGTCTGTTCGTGAAATGCATGGCTTCAGAAGACCTTGAATACGGCACACCAGTGTGGCCGACCTCGTTTTGGAGCTCAACACTCATGCTTAATGTAAATTGCTAAAAAAAAAAAACTTGCACAAAGGCTCAATGTTGTGCAATCAAGAAATATTAGTAAAATCAATATTGTGTGAAGTATACCTCATG
Organism: Opsariichthys bidens; assembly: GCA_037194245.1. Lineage (NCBI taxonomy): Eukaryota > Metazoa > Chordata > Actinopteri > Cypriniformes > Xenocyprididae > Opsariichthys > Opsariichthys bidens. The sequence continues at coordinate 1,184,012 of CM074304.1, read as the reverse complement.
ATGGATTTCGTATTGAGACACATGGCGATGTATAAACATTTCACAACAAGGCTTTGAGAAAAGCTGAGACGTTGAAAAGGAACCACGAAGTTTGTCACTTCAGTGGTGCAAGACGTTTCTCCCAGCACAAAGGTGAGAGATACAGACGCTAATGCAGTACGAGCCATAAAAGCCTAATGCTGTTTGTTGAAACACAGCTCCCAGGGTGCCATTGATAACACACCAATAAAACCCAATTACATTCGAGGGACTGGCATTTCCCTCTTTTATCTATTTATTTTCCGTCTAATTAAAACTAGCTGCTATTCCTAATTTGATGTAATGTTTCCTTCCGGGCCTCCTTGTGGGCTTCATAACTCTCTCCGATTCCTATCAGCCATTTCACCTCCCTCGCAAAAAGAGGTAAACAGGTCGCGTTCCCTTCCTTCAGCACAGATCAAAACCGGCTGGAGAAGTGATTTCTCATTTCATCTGAACCTTGAGGTAGAACAAGAGCACTCACGAATCTCGCTGATCCTTTCATGTTGTAATGGTGGTACTGCCGTAGCTAACTCTCTATAATAAGGCTGTACTATTGCCTGAATAATTGAGAACGCAACTGTTCTTTTGCTCAAACGCACCACACAAGTAAATGAAGCACAAAGTGCCCTTTATTTGCTGAAATCAAACTCGCACTTCTTTCAAACTCACTATTAGCTCTTAGAGAGGGCTTTGTATGATTTGGATGGTTTTGGTGAGTATCATTCTCACCTACTCTCAGCGTTGGGTGTGTTACTTTTAAAATGTGTTTCACTACAGACTACAAAATACATGCTTTAAAAAGTCATTTGTAACGTAATTCGTTACATTACTCAAGTTTAGTCACTTCATCTAAATACTTTAGAATACTTTGGAATACTAATAAGTGTGAAACAAACACAAAAAAGGTCATTGAGAGTTTTTATCTCACAATTCTGATTTTTTCCCTCAGAATTGCGTGATATAAAGTTGCAATTGTGAGTTATAAAGTCAGAATTATGAGATATAAACTTGGAATATTGAGAAAAGTCAGAATTATGAGATATAAACTCACAATATTGAGAAAAGTCAGAATTATGAGATATAAACTCGGAATATTGAGAAAAGTCAGAATTATGAGATATAAACTCACAATATTGAGAAAAGTCAGAATTATGAGATATAAACTCACAATATTGAGAAAAGTCAGAATTATGAGATATAAACTCGGAATATTGAGAAAAGTCAGAATTATGAGATATAAACTCTCAATATTGAAAAAAGTCAGAATTATGAGATATAAACTCACAATATACTAAAGATGCTTTTTTTGTTTTTGGGTGGCTTTTTTATATTCTATCAAGGGTTGACAGATGAAAAAAAGTTTTTTTTTTAATTATTATTATTGGCTAATTCGAGCTCATTTAAGAAAAAAAAAAAAAAACCTCTGTCGTGAGATTCACCTAACTGATATGCAGTACTCTTTCACCGAAACATTGTGAAATTATATATTTATATTTGGCAGACACTTTTATCCAAAGCGACTTACAAGGGGAGCAATCAGGGGTCAGGTGTCTTGCTCAAGGTCACTTTAGTCATGGTGTTGAAGGTGGAGAGAGTGCTGTTCATTCACAATCCCCACCTTCAACTCCAACCTTCAGGTTACAAGCCCGACTCCCTCACCACTAGGCCACGACTACCCAATGATATAATTAAAGAAATGATATAATTAAAAACCTGAATGGCATCCGTGATACACTGCACTGCATGGGACAGAAAAGTTCTTCAAATGCATGCCTGCATATAGTAAATGGATAAGGCACCTTTAGTAAGTACAAACAGAAGATAGCTCAAATAAATGAATCGGATACTAGTAGCTCCTCGTGCGCAAGTAAACTCCTGACAGATGTTTGATGAAATGGCATTGTACATGACTCTTCTTAATGATGCCTCCAGGGACGGGCCCGTCCACAGGCTGAAAGCTGACTGGGGGGCTTTCTATTTCCACAATCCTCACGGGGCGAGTGGCTCTGCCCCGAAACACTGATATAAACCGCCACTGCCGCACACATTTAGCAAGACAATGAAGTCACGAGTGAAGAAAGGAGGTGAATTGTTTGGATGATAATATACTTCTAGTCACGACAATCTCAGAATACATTGCGAAGTCATTTAAGTTATGCCATTTGTACGCTAACTTCTGGAAAACACTGCTTTCTGTAGCGCATGCACTGACTGTGAGACGATAGAAGATGGGGAGCATTTGGAAACCATTATTACTTGCGGTTTCAGTATCTTAAAGTTCAAAATCAAATCTTAAAATTATAGTAACTGCACTTGCAGATTACACATTAATGAACTAAAATAAAGGGCCACTCTGTTTCTTAACACACTTAAGTATATTTTGTAATTGTCAAATTAAAAGTTTTCGGTTACACTTTATTTTAAGGTGTCAGTGTTACAGTGTAATTATACATTACTTACTACATGTACTTACTGTAGGGTTAGGATGAGGGTTTGGTTTAGGGTTCATTGCATGAAATTATGCATAATTCCTAGTTGTAACTACATGAAACATATGTAACAATGACACTGTCAAATAAAGTGTTACCGCAGATTTGAAGATTTTGACTGCATGCGGTAAATTATAAATTGTAGATTCTAAACTGCTGTGTGTTAGTGCATTAAACACGTTGCAACTTCATCATTACAAATGTGTAACTGCAAATATATCATATGCATTTCAATGGAAAGTATAATTTAGTTCACCATAAACGCTTGTAAGTCGATTCATATTTTAAGGGCATATAAAAATGTACTGAAGTCCTACTTAAGTGGGTCAAAAAAGCACTCTTAAGTTCAACTAAATGCATTTAACAAATTTAAACTATTATACATTTTCATTTAATCACAATTAACGTGCAGTTAGGTTCAGTTTGCGCTTTAATATATTCTTTTAAAGGGGACCTATAATGCATCTTTTCACAAATCCCGAGAACGTGTCTGAAGTTTCAGCTCAAAATCCCCCACAGATCATTTATTATCGCTTGTCAAATTTGGGTTTGAGCAAAAACTCGCCGTTTTTGTGTGCGTCCCTTTAAATGCAAATGAGCTGCTGCTCCAGAAGAGGGCGGAGCTTCAACAGCTCAACAACAACAAAGCTGGAGAATCTCACGCAGACAAAATGAGGAAAGTGTTCAAACGGATGGAGAGACTCAGGAAGACGTTTCTGAACGGTTCGTGGATAAATGGATGTCGTTGCTGTGGAGTTGATCGACTCGTCACTAGCGTGTGTCGTCACGTTCGTCTTTTCTCCTCGTTTGTGAAGCGGTCCGGCGTAAAATGACGCCATCAACAACACTCGACTACAACAACTCTTCCTCTTCTCTAAAGCAGCCCCACACGGCCCCGCCCCCTTTGATGTGTGCTCTCGGGGGCGGGGTTTATGTAAATTGTGTGATGTCACAAACCAGCCGTTTGTTGTAGGCCTTAAAAAGCAATTTCTGTTAAAGAAATTTACATTGAACTTTGAGAGATGTTGTTTCTGCTCAAACAGCAACATGACACACTAACTAAAATTTCTTCTTTTCTCACGGGTAATGCCACAGTAATACATATTTAAAGGCATAATTCACCCCAAAATGAACACTCACCACCATGTCATCCCAAACCTGCATGACTTTCTTTCTTCGGTGACACTTGGAAAAAATGTTTTTTCTCCATACAATAAAAGTCAATGGGGTCCAGTTGAAATTCACTGTCTTGACAATAAATAAATAAATCTCTTTTTTTCGTACTAATAATAATATTCGTTTGCGTTCCACTGAAGAAAGATAACCGTACAGGTTTGGACTGACATGAGCAGGAAGGAAAAGTGTGTTGCATTCCCGAAAAGATTTGGATTTTAAGGGATTTTTTTCCTGCCCTCCTAAAACACCACTGGCACTGCTGTTGACTTTAAAGCCACAACGGCTCATTATGCTCGGCATATTTCACTAGCTTTCTGCTTTCACCTGCCTCAGTACAGAATCAGATATTCAATTGTGCCAAGCATTAACATATTCTCATTTAAACATCTAATTAACCGACACACTAAATCGCAGATGGTCTGAACACTGACCCTGTCTGTTCCAGCGCAGGAACGCTTGCCAGAAGGACTCGGCCATCTCTCACCATCGCAGTCTCGACATGAATGCATCCTGCCGAAGTTAGTGAGATATATGCTAAACGCACGCCCGCCTATGTTAACTGATTCCAAAAGGGTAGGATTAGCAATGGAGATGGCCTGTGAGGAGCTGTCTGGGAACGGCACACAGGGGAGTGATGATGCTAAACATCCTTTTCCATGTGCCCGGAATTTGCTCTACACAACGCAATCCCGTGACAAGCCAAAAACACCCCGACCGGGTCGTCTGTTAGACAGCATACCTGACAGATTTCAACCCGCTGAGTGACAAAGCATTAACGTCTGTGAGACGAGGCACTTGATAGCCGGCTTTCGCTGTCCATGTGGAAAAGTCTCGATCGCATCTTAAACCAGCACACAGACCCACAAACCATGAATGGATTAAGATATTCTGGACCGTTTGACACATGAGCAATTTATGATTGTGTGGTTTATAGAGCAATCGTGTCAGAACACCTGCATGAATATTCAGAATTCACCTGTTTACAGCCTTGATCGGCCCGTTTTATTACTGAAAGGCGTAGTAAAGACGGGAAACAATGACATAAAGAGGTGGCTAGGAAATGAGGCTGGCCAAATTCAAACTCATGAGCACCATGTTTCACAGCGGCACAGATTCGGCTTCGACATCTGCCCCCTTTTCAAATCGCTACAAGGTAAATTATTTGGTGCACTCCGTGTTTGATGGCATGGCAACAGTCTGTTCAAGTCAAGCGAGTCGTATTTATATATGCACAGCGCTTCTCATTATATAAACAGTGCATCAGGCTGACCGTCTCATGCATACTGCACAAAGAAAGATTGGCTGGCTTCTTTAAAACCTCTGGGAGTCTACCCAGAAACAAAGACAAAGTGTGTGGTGTTAAAGTTGGCATGAAGTGAATATTCACCCCAAGGAGTGCCTGTTTACACCAAGTGCAAAGAGGCCGCCTTGTTGGCGGAGGATATTTACACTAACTCCGCCCACCAATGACTGATTGAGCCAGACTAATATGTACAAAACAAACCTTTTTGTTGGCAGATTTGGGAGCGACCAAACCGAGTTTGCCTTTTCCCATCGCATATCAGCTCGGAGAGGTGTATATTTTAAATGACACTTAAGAAAATATTCTTAAAGAATTAAAACTTATAAAAAGTGAAAATAAAACGCTTAATAGTGGTATTTTATAGACTTACAATCGAAATATTAAGTTTTTTTTTTTTTTTTTTTATGCTGTTGAGTTTATTTAAGCAACTTATTTTGATTCAAAACCATTGTATTAGGTTTCTGGTTCAAACGTGATTGCTTCATGTTAAGCCTTGCGTTATGATTTTTAGATTTAGATTTTAGATTTAGATTTACGTTTGGATTTTCTAGTTGTTGGAAATACTGTTTTTTTTTCCTTGATATTTTGTGACTTTTTCTCATTTATCATCATGTAAACTTTCAACATGCTGGTGTTTTTTGACACATACAGACAAAATGACTGTTACGTTCGTGACGTTCGCCGCATATTTTATCGCTCTGAGGAAACTGTACTGACCCGAAATAATAACATTTCTTGGTTATATTTTGTTATTTTATTTTTTTACTACCTTATGAAGCTCAAAAATGAGGTTTTCCACACTTATTTCAATACGGAAACATGTTTTAAGCAGCAGCGTGTGTGTGAAGTTCTGTGCGCTCGTCGTGATTTTATGAAATGAGTTTACAAAACAGCCAAGTACATATTTTCATTATACAGCTACATTTAATTGTTCAGTTATAATGTTCTCAGAAAAAAAAAGTAAAAAAAAAAAACTGTATTTATTGTATTTAAAAATGTACTGTTTATTTTCAAATTTTGTCAAAACAATCAGTTTTAAAAAATGGTTCAAAACATTTTCATTAAATCATATCTTCAGATATACATTTTTTTGGAACAAATATTGATATTAAAAGTTTACAGTTTGTACGTGAATCTTTGTTGTTTTTCATACTGTGATTTTTGAGGAATTGTATTGAATCCAATTAGGGTCAATTTGACTTGAAACGATACATTTTTGACTTAACGATGTTTTCTTAACATGTTTCAATCAAGTAAACCCAACCAGGACTCAATCAAACAGGACTTTCACTTCCCATGATGCTTTGCAAAGCAGCTGAACTGGGAGAGTAAATGTTGAAATAAAGTGTTATTTTAAGCAGTTTTTAGCAAGATGAGAAAATGGAGACACTTTTTAATGTTTACTATTCTATTTTGTTGATGTTTAAAAGTTTCTGTTATGTTAATAGTTTGGGGGTTACCATTATGGTGAAGTGTTGAGCTTGTGCTTGAGGACATGCCAACAAAAATTCGAATCACTATTAAAATAAAGTAATCATCATGGTAGTGATCTGGATGAAGCCAGATGGATTTCTAGACTGACATCACAGCATAAAAATTAAATGAGTCACAAGAGAAAACAAGTAGCATTCATTGTAGGATTGTTAGTATAATTCAAACTAAAACCATTCGTTCAAATGACACGAACACCATTGATTCTAGTTGGTTAAACATGGTTGATTCTAATGGGTTTTACTTCTTTCTTTTTTTTACCACTGTCCATGATTGAATTGAGTTGGTTGGACATAACTATTTTACAGATTCTTCCTTAGTCAGTTGTGTTGTCACAACACAAGAATTTTGCATCGATTATAAACGAACCTTTAATGTTAACACAAACTATGACGGTTGTGTGGAACCACTGTCCATAATCGAATTATGTTAGTTTAAAGTATCATTTTTTTGAGTGTGGGAAAGTAACCAGGCGAGTGTGAGGAGAGGATGCTGAAAACTGTATATATATATATATATATATATAAGTTTCCGCTCATGTTGATTGATGACGGCTGGTTGGAGTGATGTGATGATTAGTTCGATCATTTGAATGCGTTCCTCCCGAACTTTGTTAATAAAACATAATTTCTCGACTTAAAGTCAAGCCTAAAGCCTAACTCTAACCCGATCCTGATATTTTCTCTCTAAAACCGATTCTGAGCTTAGTTTTTAACAGCAGATGGCGCACTAGACTAGTTTTTAACCACATACTCAAACGCTCATTTAGAAGAGTGCTGGAGAGTCGCGTAAGTCGTTAAATACATTTGCACCTCGTGTCAGAACGCTTTGACGCGAGATTAATGTAAAGACACACCCTCGTGATTCGTTTCAACCTTTTCAAACTTTATGAGTGATTATTTTAGGTTTAAGTGGTGTGTGTAGAGGAATCAAGCAGAATAGTGTTACTTGTATTTCTGAAGCACGCGGCGCCATCCGCTGTTAAAACTAAGCTCAGAACCGATTCCAGAGAGAATCGCAATATATTCGGAAAATATCAGAATTGATCCAGAATCATTGTATCGTAAATCGATAATCAATGCATTATCCCAGCCCGAGTGTCTTCACGCTGATTGACTACGACTCATGTTACCGTGCTCAAAACCATGGCTCTCTTCCTGGACCTCCACGATGACCGATCAGCAGGTTCAACGTGGTCGGTGTAGAGTAGTGCTTTAAGGCCAGGGACAAGTAATGTCCAAAGAGGGTAGCATAATCATTACATTTATATAGTGCTTTTCTGGAAACTCATAGCGCTTTTACCGCCTGGATGATGCAACGGCAGCCATATTGCGCCAGAACGCCTACCACACTCCAGCTTATTGGTGGAGAAGACACAGGAAATATTGACCTGGATCCTCCATTGAAAACTTTTTGCTTACACCTGCCCAATCGACTGGCTCACATTCATTTTGAGTGCAACGTCCACATCTCAAAATAGCTTAGAACCAAGACCTCGTACATTATTCCACCGCTATACGGAAGAGAAGATGCGATGATGCTTCTGGAGGTGTTGAAAAAGAGCCGCTCAATGAAGTTGCCTTTGCCAACTTTCATTCATCTTCAAATGAAGATATTTTTAATGAAACCTGTGAGATTTCTGGCCCTTTACTGACTGTCCATTCTACCTAAAATGTGATGGTTTAGAAAGTTTATAAAATAAATTGAATCCATATGAATTCATTGGTTTAATCCAAGTCTTCTGAAGAGACACGATCACTTTAATACTCTAATTCACAAATACACACTGATCAACGCACACACATAGAGCACAGCAAATAGAGTTAATGGCAGGTTAAAAGCACTCATGAGAACAATTGGTTCTTGGCGAAGCTGAAATGAAATGCAGAAATGTTTTAGGTTTCATTAAAAAAATGTCTTCATTTGTGTTTCGAAGCTAAACAAAATCTTCTCGGTTTTAAACAGCATCTTCGATTGAAGCCACACATAAAAACAAAACTGACTTTAGCTGACCAGTTCACTTGCCAGTCACACGGTCTATTCCTAAATGGGCAGTTTGTTGGAAAGAAGGTGCTGCAAAATGAACCAGACCAATGTTTAAAAAGTCCAATTACTCGGTAGAATGTGACCGAAGATCGCCGATCCGGCCTGAGGATCAATAATCTGCTCCCCTGTTAAGAAATGCAGCTGTCCTTCTTCTTTTAATCAGAATATGTCTCCGTATTGACATTCCCTGCAATACTGGCTCAGTAATGTTCTCGCTGGACATTTATTTCCTCCCGGTCTAATGACTTGATAACGGCACATGTGGTTTTTATCAATTGTAATGCAGAGAACTTCTCAGTTGTCCCTGAATTTTACTGATCAGTGTTTCCAGACACATTTATATAAAGAACGTTACAAAAGAATGCGGATATTTTTCTTCAAATGGTATATATCATCTAAGTCAGGTTCAATGTTTATGGTGCTTTTTCTTATTTTTTTAAGCTTTGCAGTAAGAATCACTATCCACTTTTTGTCAAAGATCACTTTTTGTGTTTCAGGCAAGAGCCACAATAATACAGAGACAGGACAGCGTGACAAAATGTTCATTTTTGGGTCAACTACTCTAGTGGTACTCTTGTCATGTTGTGTTGTCAAATTACTTGTCTCTGGAAACTTCTTGTGTTGCTTCTGGTTAGGACATGGTGTAATCCCTCTCATTTCATTTCATCTTCTCCCTACGCCTTTTATAACTGCTTCACTTAACGAACAGTGTACTTTTATGGTAAGCAAACTGCAACAATATCAGACTTTAACCCTCATGTTGTAATAAAAATCTGGGTATTCCGCGTCAAATTGCATATTTGTTCAAATTTGACTTACCCTAACGCCAAAAGCTCATGTGAAAGAGAAAACTTGCCGATTGTCCGACGTGATCTCATGAGATCTCATGTGTGTTTCTACCACACAAACATTTACTTACGTTTTCATACACACATAAACACACGTGTTTATAGCACTAAAATGTAAAAATACTTGCGTATTGACAGCAATAAAAAGTAAATTATTTACATATCCAAGTGTTAATGTGTATGAATTCGCATCTGTTAATATTAAAATCGTGGCATTAATGTTTTAAATCTGTTGTATTCAATTGTCATTTCAATTGCATTTATTAAATGCAGTTTACTCATCAACTTCATATGAAATAACGTTTCTGCTGTAAACTCGTTTCAGATTACATGATGTTAAACAGGACCACACTTTGAAACCTTAAATGTAACTGTTTAACCATGTAGTAATATTTATTTTGTTTGCTGTGAGACACAGAGGCGTTTTCTCCTGACAATACAACCATAAGATTCACTAAAACACCACATCAGTTCACAATTGTATGTGTTCGCTGTACTTCATATCTTCAGAATCCATATGTCCAAATTCAAATTCAGCCCTTTATCCATCAATCTTCACTTCATTCACTTCATTCTTCGAAGCTCGCGCTCCTTATGACTCAAATTTGAGTCGAGAACGTTACGACGTTTTTTACGGCACTGATTGAGACGCCGTGTTTCAGTGGATTGACATATGAGAGCGCGCCTTCACGGAGAGAAGCCGGATTCATATTCCCATGGATTAATAACTTCAATTGTGCTCTGTATTCCAAAAAAAATAAATAAAAATTACCACGAGAGAGAACCGCAACTACAACTCATCGTCATTTGAACTACTTTTGACATTTTCACAATAAATGAATGATTGTAATTGCATTTGTTTGTCTGTTATTCTTTTATTTATAACAGTAATTAGTTTTATGAAATGTGTATGGATAGGTTGTAGAATTAACGACTCAAAATATTGTTTTAATGTTATATTTTTACTAAAATTGTCATTTTCCTACACATTTCTGTCTATTATGTTAATCTTTTAAAATTTTGTACAAAATGGGTGTGTGACGAGCAGAGCGGGCGAGAGCCATGAGAGAACGGTGCGAGGCCGGTGACGCGAGTGGTAATGAGCGTCATCTGCGCGCTACACCGGTCTCGTGTCTCTCACGGAGGAGCTCCGGAAGCATAAAAGGGGAGCGACGACAGTGAAGGACGAGAGAGGACCAGGCCTGGACTTTATGTTGTGTTCTTATTATGTTTGCGTGGAACTGCTGCCATTTTACTTTCACTTTGTTGTTTGTTTATTTATTTGATTAAAATTATGGTTGAACGTTCACCGGTTCCCGCCTCCTCCTACCCGTTCTTAAGAACTGTGTTACAGGGTGTTTAGGTCCGGGATGGGGTTTAGGGATCTTACATTTATCTACAAAACAATATTATATATGTATCTTTATAACATGAAAGATTTGTAAGAAGACATCTTACAAAAATGTACGTTTTGTGTCTTTGAAAGTGAGACCGGGCACGATTGTCAGAGGCTAAAAAAACAAAAATATTTAAGACATAATAATATTTATAAATTCCTGTCGTACTCATCATTTTTGTTATGTCTGGTTCTCAAAACCTTGTGAATGGCTTTCAGTCCCGCAACAGTCTAATAATTTGACTGTGAAACTCAAAAACTCTTACATTTAGAAAAAAAGCTTTCATGTGTGTTTTTCACAATACAAACTACAATAATGTTATGTTCTTTACCTTGACTCTGCTGTTTTTGAAAGTGTATTATTCTAATTGTATTTATTGATTAAATATAAGACATTTCTCTGGCAGTAAATGCAAATGAATTGGAATCTGATCTTGGTCTTGAGTCAGTCCTTGGTCTCGGTTTCGGTGGCCTTGACTACAAAACTAATGAACATATTAGACACACAAGGCCACAGAACACAATAAATCAGTTCACACACGGCACACTGACTGAGTGAAGTGAAGCTCGTGGTTCTCATTCATTCGGCTGATTGACATGGTGCCTGAGGTAAAGAGTCTGGCTTCAGAGGTGGCCAGAAGGCCTTTCATCCTCGCATTAGGTGCTTTTTCCATTCTTGGTTATTTTAGTCTGCCAAAGCAATTCTGCATGTAATGGTTCATGTTTTACACCCGATACGATCACATGCTGAGGTCATTTTTTTGGGGGGTATGTATCTTTTCGAGGTCCAAGTTATTCTACAACCAGAAGCTTCGGCTTTCTCTCTCATATGGAAGCCCACAGTTGAGTAAAAAAAAATATATTTCCGTAAGTCATAATAACGAGAGACTTTCTCGTAATAATGAGAAACTTTTCTGGTAATTACGACTTACAAAACTGTCAGATTAGAAGGAATATGACATTTATTCGTTATGAAACATCTTCATAAAATGTGTTGGTTTATGTATTAATATTGGCTCAAGTATTCTACAGATGTGTCTAGGCTATATGATGCACATGTTAGTCTAGACACAGAGAAAACACATTTTAAGATGTCTATGACTTATTAGAATGTTATGCAAAACTGATTGAAAATAACTAAACTATATCCCATCTCATATGCTGATCATTTATTATTAATATTATTTTATGATATTATAGATTACATTTTTGTAGAACGTACCATGTTTGTGTTCTCGCATTTACACGGCTTTGACCAGTGGATGTCGCTAGTGTGCCAAACCCTTCTGCATATGTAGAAGTATACATACTCACCTAAAGGATTATTAGGAACACCTGTTCAATTTCTCATGAATGCAATTATCTAATCAACCAATCACATGGCAGTCGCTTCAATGCATTTAGGGGTGTGGTCCTGGTCAAGACAATCTCCTGAACTCCAAACTGAATGTCAGAATGGGAAAGAAAGGTGATTTAAGCCTTTTTGAGCGTGGCATGGTTGTTGGTGCCAGACGGGCCGGTCTGAGTATTTCACAATCTGCTCAGTTACTGTGAAAAGGGAAACACACCCAGTATGCGGCAGTCCTGTGGGCGAAAATGCCTTGCTGATGCTGGAGGTCAGAGGAGAACGGGCCGACTGATTCAAGCTGATAGAAGAGCAACTTTGACTGAAATAACCACTGGTTACAACCGAGGTCTGCAGCAAAGCATTTGTGAAGCCACAACACGCACAACCTTGAGGCGGATGGGCTACAACAGCAGAAGACCCCACCGGGTACCACTCATCTCCACTACAAATAGGAAAAAGAGGCTACGATTTGCACGAGCTCACCAAAATTGGACCGTTGAAGACTGGAAAAATGTTGCCTGGTCTGATGAGTCTCGATTTCTGTTGAGACATTCAGATGGTCGAGTCAGAATTTGGCGTAAACAGAATGAGAACATGGATCCATCATGCCTTGTTACCACTGTGCAGGCTGGTGGTGGTGGTGTAATGGTGTGGGGGTGTTTTCTTGGCACACTTTAGGCCTCTTAGTGCCAACTGGGCATCGTTTAAATGTCACGGCCCACCTGAGCATTGTTTCTGACCATGTCCATCCCTTCATGACCACCATGTACTCATCCTCTGATGACTACTTCCAGCAGGATAATGCACCATGTCACAAAGCTCGAATCATTTCAAATTCGTTTCTTGAACATGACCATGAGTTCACTGAACTAAAATGGCCCACAGTCACCAGATCTCAACCCAATAGAGCATCTTTGGGATGTGGTGGAACGGGAGCTTCGTGCTCTGGATGTGCATCCCACAAATCTCCATCAACTGCAAGATGCTCTCCTATCAATATGGGCCAACATTTCTAAAGAATGCTTTCAGCACCTTGTTGAATCAATGCCACGTAGAATTAAGGCAGTTCTGAAGGCGAAAGGGGGTCAAATACAGCATTAGTATGGTGCTCCTAATAATCCTTTAGGTGAGTGTATGTATATATATAGATATTCTTTATATATATATGTATAGGTATATATATTTCTCCAAATGGATACCTATTTTGCACACTACTTGCTCTAAAGGAATATGAAAAAAGTCATAGAAACCTTAATTGCCATTTCTATAAATGTGTGATAAGGAAAGTGTTTTTAGGTTCATTGTGTTAAACTGTCTTACAGCAGTATCATGTACAATTCTGTATGTTTTTAGACTCCAGTCTTACTGTGAGGACTGTTTTTCTACTACATTTCTGCTGCTAACACAGCCCGCAGCCGCATGTATAACAGGATTAAGACAATCTGCTACTGAGACTGATAATCTTATGCACAGGAGGGGAAACGCCTCACAGTTTTTCTTTTCATTTATTTATCTCATCCATTCGTCTATTTCATGCACGTTTGCCTCGGGGTCCGCATTTCTGCACATTCACTGAGTCGCTGAGAGGCGTTCGGAGACGCTAACCTCAACCGCCTCACCTTCACCGACAGAGCCAGACAGTCATTAATCAAAATGAAATGAAGATTCGAGTCGACGCTGCAGTCTGAGAGAAACACACTTTGAGGAGAATACACTTCTGCATGCTGGAGATGTGTTGATAAACGACTGCGTCTCTCATTTCAATCAGGCTGTTCAATGATTCATGTTTTTGTTGAGGTGTATGGCTATTTTTTTTTATGAAGGTAACGCCACTGAGAATAAAGAATTTTACAAAAAGAGAAATATGCAGATGTGCATATTTGTGCATGTGCATGTGACTGATTATTGTTTATAGGGCAGCGATCTGCAGCATCAATTCAATCATTGCTTGAGATATTGATTGACAATAGAAGAGCCGCCGTTGCATTAGAGAAGTCACGAGAGGGTTCGCAAACAAAATTCTGAGTACTTAAAAATAGAAGAAAAGAAGACCTTTATTTTATGCATGTGATACAAGCACTTAAAAATGACACGAGTGCAATGTTAGTTGAGTAAATGGGATGCAGCATTCAACTAAAACGAGTATTGCAGACCGCCTTACCCATTGGGGTGCCGACCCCGTAGGCCTTGGAGTCTATGAGGCCTCCGATCTGTGTGAGGTTGCAGTTGCGCTGGGTGACGAATTCGATGGTGGTGGATTCCATGAGGAAGGCATAGTCTGAAGTGAGCACACGTTCAATTCCTTCCTCGATGCTCTTCACCATGACCGAATGTCTTCGACTGCTCATGAACTCCCACATCTTATCATACGTGGAGATCTTTGTTTTCTGGGAGAGAAGTCAAATTCATTATCAGACTTTTAATGCATAAATGCTTTTTTGACAAATAAAATACACTTTCTATTCATTTTAACATTAAGTTTGCACATTTAGACCGTGTTTGAGCTTGAATATGTGCGGCTCAAGGAATGCGTTTCGGACACATCTGATCTAGTGGAAGCGTTCGGTACTGCGCCCAGATAAAATCTTTCCGAAAGCTTTTTTTGAGATGTCAACCTCAAATTTGGAACACAACTTGTGTAGATTTATGGCTTTGATTTTCTCACAGGTTTCGAATGAAACATGTTTTGGGAAATATATATTTCAAATAAAAATGTAATTGAGTATTTTTAATAACAATAAACTTATATTTGTTAAACTTTCTCTTCACCAAGCATCTTCTTTAAAAAGAGACCACACTGAAGTGCGCTCCAAAACATTCGAGACAAGTTTAAGTTGGAAATTTCATTTTCAGGTCAAAAAAATGGTATTAAATGGACTGTAACTATAACTATAACTATATATAACTACATTCATATAAATTATAAATTCAATAAAATCAACCAATGAACTTTTTTAGCTCAATTTTATGAACCTCAAATGACTTGTAAATTTTTGTCCTCAAAGTCGCATACCTAAAAAAACGAACGAGATCACATTGTATTATCAATAAAACCCCCACAGACTAGCTTTTCTCGCTCGCACTGCTCTCTCACTGGGAACACAAAGCATATGCCGGTGTTTTTCAAAATAATCTTTTTAAGAAAAGTCATACAGCTATTGGTTAAAATGTCACATTTTTGCCCCCTTTACATGATTACTGCGGCACAAATTGTGGCAGAAGCACACAAATCTGTTTATGACTAATCCTGACTAATCTCCAAAACTCAGATGTATGCCGACAGCATGCAAAATACAAAATAATACCATCTTATTCCAGTAGAACTACAAATAAACCCATAATCAACTTAGATACGAAGGTTAGTAGCAAGAGAAATTGTTGCCAATTGCGATGAATCTTCAGGCATTTTAAACTCGGCTCTTTTTGTGCCTCTGAGAACACATCTGATGGCATTTGAAACCTAATTAAGTCACATACTCAAGGTCCTGCCTGCCATTATTGTGTGTAATGACTTTTTGTGGCCGGTCGATATTTTAGATCAACTGGGTGATTTGCCAAGTGCCTATCAGAATCTTCTGGAGTTACCCTTGACAAATCAGCCGATTGCACATGTAGACTACGACTGCTGATGAGGCAAAACCATGGGGGTTGAGATAGACAGACAGAAAGAAGGAAAATCTCAAATTTAGTCAGTAATCAACAGTGAAATAAACATTTCTTCTCATTTGAGTGTTTTGAGTGTCTGCAATGACACTATTACACTGTTTTGAGTTGGCAGGATTTGGGCCATATGCACAATGCAAGACAATCATATTTTGGTGGCATTTTACTAGGGATGCCCACTAGAACAGGCTTTGTCGACCGTTTTATTAAGAAAAAACCTTGTGCGCGAAATCACGCAGTCCGTAAGGGACAGATCGTTAATGGCTAATATCCAAGAGTTTGTGCGGAGGATGGAAGCTAAAATATCACGTCACGCCATGGACTCTGACAATCACTGGCATTTTTTGTCCTAAAACGGCTTAAAATGAACCGTCATTTTTGGTCATACATATTAAAGTAATACATCATTTGAAACTGTAAACTTATTTGTGTAAAAAGAAAACGTTGGGCTTTTGTAAAATTAAGAAAACTAATAGGAAGCACTCTCTGCTGTCTCGGTCTCCGTGAACTGGAGCGTGTCACAAAAATGAAAAAGCTGAAATGTCTGCTTTAAAAAATAAACCAAATAAAATACTCTTTGATAACGTGAGCCATATGAAAGGTGCATTTCATCTTTGCAGCTGACACTGACACAAAAAATACTAGTTTATTAATAAATGCTGATGGGATACTGTAGTAGACAATTGCATGGCTCTAATATTATCAATCTTGCAAGTAAAGACGTTCATAAAGTCATTACTGCTGTGCTGTTTGGAAACATCAGAAGTTGAAGCTGAAGGTCTCGTGAATTTAGCCACTGTATCAAATAAATACTTAAGGTTTTGTTTATTTTCTTCTAAAAGATTTGAAAAATAAGCAGATCTAGTGGTTTTAAGGCCTTTCTGTACTCATTCATTCTCTCTCTCCATGAAATACGAAGAACTTCTAGTTTTGATTTCTTCCAGCTGCGCTCCATTTATCTGGCTGCTCTCTTAAGGCCCGAGTTATTGCAATAATTTGTACAAAGTATGTACATGGGAACCAGGACTGAAAAATAAAGTGCGACATATTTTTGTATTTGAACAAAAACATTAGTTAGACTGCTTCTTGATACAGAACCGAACCCCACAATCCTTTAAGAAGTTATCTCTCATTTTCACTTCATTCTTTCTCCATCACTGCGATGCTATCTGTGCATTCGGGTTGATTTGAGGTTGTTTGGATTGATAAGCAGTGATTTGTTGAATACTTTGATCATGTTGAAGTGTTCACAGATTAGGCCACTTTAATCTGCTCTTGGTTCTCGATCTGTTGTGAGGCTTTGATTAATTTACGGCACACTACAATCAGACCCGAAGCATTCTCTTCTGCCGCCGCTGTTATTCTTACCGATGACAAGGGAATGAAAATGAGACAAATTTATTATCTGTTCTGACTCAGAGAAAACTGGTAGAAAAATTGGTTGAGCCTAATAAATAGATGTTATTGTGGGAGGGATGTGCATGTAAAATAAGGAAATGTTCCAGATGAAATATTTAACCAGCTTTTGGACTGAAAAGGGACATCCATCAACTTTCATTGAGAAACATCCACAAAACACATTTTTGATGTATTGGATGTGTGAAAGTAAACAGATGTCAGCCTGTTGTTGATGGATACACAGATATTTCCTCTTCCATTCTGTTTACAGAGTGCTGCAAGGATGTTTTTGTAGGCTCAAATCCCGAAAGAAGTTAAGGCCCCGGTACACTGCGGTGACATAAATGTGAACAAAATCAGGCCAAAAAAAAGTTTGTTTCTGGATTTCGAAGCGGAATTCCAGGAAAACTTCACTCTGGCCGGTAAACACCTCCGAACTAGCATTGGTTCGTGGCGATGATGTAATATGTGGGTGTGGCTCTGAGGCTCCGCCTTCTTTGACATGGAGATCTCCTCTGGTTCATTTCACTCCGTCGAGGTCAGAGTAAAAACACGAACACACCGGACAGCTACTTTTATAGTAGAAACTGACGTTGTAATCCTAATTTAAAGCAACACTATCCGTTACCCTTTAAATTGCGCTCACTGGAAACACGTCAATTATAAAGCATAAAACTCCCATATATCGCAAAAGTTTTTACTCTCACATGAGGTGGGTTTTCAGGCAATTCGAAAAAGGAATATTTTGCAAAACAGGTCACCTGGCGTATGTAAAAGCAGATCATTCTTTTAAGATGGGGCAGTATGTTTGGACAGAAGACAAGAGTTCTTCATTAAATTCATAAAAGACAAAAGTATTATATGACTACTGGATTCTAAATAACTAAGAAATGCCACGATTTGAATTTATCAAGACCTCGCAGCAGATCGGAGGGAGAAACAGCAGAAACATCTCATACAAGTATAAGGGCTTTTCCTTGCCATAAATGCTTGGATAACACGCCTACACCAACAAATAATGGCTAGTGACGTGGATGGGATATACAGTGGGAATGGAAAGTATTCAGACCCCCTTAAATTTTTCACTCTTTGTTATATTGCAATCATTTGCTAAAATCATTCAAGTTCATTTTTTTCCTCATTAATGTACACACAGCACCCCATATTGACAGAAAAAACACAGAAATGTTGACATGCAGATTTATTAAAAAAGAAAAACTGAAATATCACATGCTCCTAAGTATTCAGACCCTTTGCTGTGACACTCATATATTTAACTCAGGTGCTGTCCATTTCTTCTGATCATCCTTGAGATGGTTCTACAGCTTCATTTGAGTCCAGCTGTGTTTGATTACACTGATTGGACTTGATTAGGAAAGCCACACACCTGTCTATATAAGACCTTACAGCTCACAGTGCATGTCAGAGCAAATGAGAATCATGAGGTCAAAGGAACTGCCTGAAGAGCTCAGAGACAGAATTGTGGCAAGGCACAGATCTGGCCAAGATTACAAAAAAAAAAAAAATGATTAAATGATTTTAGCAAATGGCTGCAATATAACAAAGAGTGAAACATTTAAGAGGGTCTGAATACTTTCCGTACCCACTGTACGTGAACCTACCAACATCCGTTGCCATGATTTTAGGAATGACTCATCCCGAGTGGAAAAACAAGGCGCATAACATCGATTAATGGAAAGCTTTTGTTGATATTTATAAAATACCCCAAAAGTTTTGTGACTGAAACGTGACTACTGACACTGTTTTATTCCGTGAAGCTGCTTGTTTTAAAGCAATCTATTGCATAAAGTGATTTATGTCAGGATGTGACTAGAGTGCTGACTTGCACATCCAGAACAAATGCTTTCTGAACTGCTGTTTTCTCCCCGCTGTCATTTTGTGGTGTGTTTATTATGTTATTGAGAGGAAAGCACACAGCACATCTTTACATTTTCATCTAAATGTCACTTTCGAACAGCGTGGAGAACGTCAGGATGTCCTCTAACTTGCGAAGGTATTTTCTTTTTACCCTTAAGCGAAGAACAAAACAGCGAGTGTATCAGGCCTTCAGTACTTCAGCATGTCTTGACGTCAATGGGTTTTTTGAAGAGGTTTTTAAAAGCCTGAAATAGCTCAAGATGTTTTCTTTTATTCTTTATTCAATGATATAAAATCCAAAGCCTTTACTTCTCTAAATAAAAAAGGATGCTAACAAATTGTCTAAATGGGACTACAGAGGTTTTCTGGGAAATTAAACATCATCACACTGAACACGTCGCTTTCACAGACTCGTTTGCAATCACACTCTTGCAAACTATTCTAACTCAACATTTCGGGGATTTATTAATGTATTTATTTATTTTTTAAATAAAGACTAAAAGAGTTGTTGCTGAAGTCATGTGACCTGTTTTTAGACTTCAAAATAAAAGTCATTTTCTATTGTGAACATTAAAGAAACGTGTAAAAATCAAACTTTTGTTGGACATGGAGCTTATTTTCTGCAATAATGCAAAAGCAAATGGAAAAATCCTGTTTCCCTGCATCACTGCGAGACAGTGCTGGAGTGCTTAAAGATTGATGGACAGTTCAAATTACCTAAGAATTAAAAATGCATGCTGCACCCATGTTGGCTAACCAAGACTTCATCCACCACTTCAAATCACCACATGCATATTAAAATGATCCACTCTAAAAGAACAGATACGAATCTTAATTGATGTGTAAATGTGTCCATATCTCTGCCCAAGAAAGCAGGCGTTAAGTATCCAGAGCTGAATATTGAGCAGCGCGAGCCTACATTACAGTGAAATGGTCCATTATTCCTTAATAAACTTTAATGTTGTGTAGAAACTCTACTTATCATATCAAGATCGTGAAGTACCGCTACATAATGGTGTCACATTAAAACAAAAGAAAAGCTTACATTTCAAACTGAAATTCAATTTAGTTCGCACCAGTTTTAAAAAGTGAGAAGTGTGTTTTTTTTTTGTTTGTTTTTTTTTTTTTTGGGGGGGGGGGGTTATTTCATATTAAATTATATGCTACTACATATTTATTAATGTGCTATTATCCTGTAATAATATAATTCAATCATAATTCAACTAGCTAACATGTTAATTCAGTTCTTCTAAATAGGGGTGATAATATGATAATATTGTGTTTTAATGATGTGTGATGTGACATTTTCGAGTATTTTTCAATATGCACTGCATGATGTAGTCTAGTAGGTTAGACAAGTGCGCTTATGCATTTAGACGCTTCCACTGGGTGATTTTGTCTATTTAAATGCATTTACAACACCCCTGATATTTAAGATAAGGGACAAAAATATCTCTGGATGCCTTTTCTACTCATATATTTGTTATATAAACATGAATTTTGCATTTTTTTTCTCCAAATATCAGCATGATTACATATGTGATCTTGATTTTATACAACAGTTCAATAAACAAGAAGTGACTTACATTTTAGACACATTATTGCTCTATTTCGCCAATTGAAAATAGTTCCAAACAAAGCCACACGACTGTTTTGCATCTCTTAATTGGTACTGGTGGGTTTACTTTCACATTTCAAGTATCTTTTCATTTTTTTTAAATCGTTTTAAAATATCAATATTCAGCGTTTTATGCTCAAAACATTATTTATGCATTTGTAAATGCATTCATTTCCATTAAACAATCTAAAGACGCAGCTTATGTCCGCCCATAAAAGTTCAAACTCAATGTAAACTTATTGGAAAAGATCATTTCTGAAGAATATCGAAACTTTAGGAGTCAGCCGTCCACCTGCCAAGGTAACAATAACAGGTTTAGCAAAATCTCGTTATCGAAACAATCCCAGAAAATATCCTTTTTTTTCACAATCACACACCCTGAAGGGTGGAAAAATCACTTCTAACTACATCCGAATTGTAATCTGAATGGAAATCTTCAACATTTTCAGTTCTGACCAGAAGCAATGGTGTTAAATATATTGAATTAATTGCAGCTGTTAACACCCCTAAATGTTACATATTTAAATATTTATGTGGAGTAAACGGAATAGATAATAAGAGTTTATCTTAAAGATCCTCACTAAAGTTCTCCGGCACACAACGCTCGTCTTTTCTCTGCGCGATATTCCACCGAGAGGCCTGTGTGCAGTGAAGGTGATCGGTCCAAAACAAACATCTCCCGGCCTCACCCAGAGCTCAGCCTCTGATAATGATGCTGGAAACTGCGGCGGGCAGGTGGCTGTCCATTTTAATTCACATTCTCATTATATTGACACACGCAGGACGGCGACAGGAAGCTTCCAACAGGATAAATCTCTCTCACACACCAAAACGCGAAGATATTTAAAAGATGCCGCTAACTACTCGTTTTGCAGAAAAGCAGATCCAGAGGATTGTATGTGCGCAACGAAGCGCTTCTCCGAGAGCCACAGGGAAGGGCACGAGATTATGTATGCATGTTTGTGTGTGTGCGTAATGCCGGAAAGTCTCTTGGGTCTCTATTGTTAGACTTGTCAAAATGCCTTTCATTAGGTCTTACATAAACACATAACTGCACCTCTTCGGAGTATTAAAGATGTGCTTTGTCTGTATGCATGAGGTATTCACAACATTTAAATACATTTAAAGGTTTACTTAACTTCTATCAGCATATTTCATTAAAAAAAAAAACACCGCACAGATGTGAAGATCTGAGGGCTGTTGAAGGAAATGCAGACCTGATTAACGAAAACACATTCTGGACTGCTTTACGAGACGCAGGGAAAAGATAAAGGCGCTTAAATGAGGATGAATCGTTTTTGCATAAAACACTACGGATAGGTGGAGCATGAGCTTAAATTTTAAACCTGCCTAAAACAAAATAGGTGACGCTTTATTTTACAGTGTCATTGTTAAATATGTTACCCGTATTTACTATAGTAATAACTATTTACCTGCAATTAACCCTAAACCAAACCCTCATCCTAACTCTAACTCTACAGTAAGTACATGAAGTTAATTGTCATTACTCAGTACTTTAATGTATAACTACACTGTAATACTGACACCTTGAAATAAAGTGTAACCACAAAATACATATAGTTTATGTAGATTAAATAAATATAACAAATTATAATGGTAAGTGTTAGTTGCCTATAGCAGGGTTAGTATAGTTAACTAAAAAAAAAAAAAAAATTAAAAAAGAAAAAAAAAGAAAATTAACTGAAATTAAATAAAATATTATTTTTTTTAAATAAAAAAAAAACTTCAAACTTATTTTATTTTAGCTAGTTGCCAAAGCATTTCTCATTTTTATTTAGTTAAACTTGGCAAACTAAATCAATTATAAATAAAAATTAATAATAATAATAATATATATATATATATATATATATATATATATATATATATTACAAAAAAAAACTAATAAAAATGACAAAAAAACTACAAAAGTACTAAATTAAAATTAATCAATAAATTAAAAATTCATATTGTACAAGACCTAAATTTATTAAAATACGGTGAACCATAAATTTTCTTTTTCATTTACTTAAATCATAATGAAACGGTCGATCTGTTTTGATTCATTTGTATACATTCATTATCACCGTTTTCTCAAATTTTAAAGTAATAACATTAAACATAAATATATTAAAATGTATAATTATTATTCTTATTGTTATACCCTTATACCAGACTTATGCATTAATAAACTGAAATAATTACTTCTAGGCCATTTTCTTTCAAAAAGATGAAATGTGCGCCTCAGAAAGACTGGTGATTGTGAATGACGAGGGTCTGGAAGCGTCATTGTGCCTCTCTACAGGTGGGGCTGCTCTCTTTAACTGCTGCTCCAGATCCATCAGGAGCCGTGATTCGCTTCCTCCGACTATCTCATCTCGACGGTCCAGGGGTCCTCCTCGCAGGACCCGAGAAGAGGAAAAACTCACTGATAAGACGAAGATTGCTCGGGAAAAAGGAAGGTTTCGGACCTGAGAACTGACCGGAAACTTTCTCAACAAATTAAAAAGCCAATGATCGCAGCTGAGGTGGTCAGATGAGGGAAGCAGCTTCTCACAGAGACACAGATGTGACTGATGAACAGCAGCCTAGGAAGTGAGTGAAGGTGTGCTCCTCTGTGTGAAAGGTTGCCACAGATTGTTTTGATACTGAAGGATAAGAGAGAGAAAGAGAGAGAGAGGTCGAGCTGCTTTCCCAGTGAGCCTGCTCCTCTTTTTGATCATAATATCTTTTGAAGCATAGAATGTGGCATACTAGACGTGACAGATAATAAGATGCCTCAGAGCAGAGAAGGACAAAGGAAGCAAACCTCCAGAGGAGAGGAGGACTATATCTGGCCAATATGTCTTCTGTGTTCTCCACCTGCTTTCATGGGCTAGAATATTCTATAATTTACTGTGTCAGCCTTAGGGCAGTATATGTTGAGAACAGGCAGATGGTGGCCGCCATAATCAGACCAAAGAATATCTCAAGGCTGAAAATCGTTGGAGCTAAAAGTGTAAATTTACGCAATATGTTTTATGAAAGGATTGTTAAAGAGAGAGACAACGGACGCACCCAACATGAGTCAACTGGTGGATAGTAGGTGGTATAGCAAACAAAAACCATCTCTAGCGTTAATTTTGATCATGGCTTTTCTTAAAAAGAACAAAAATGAAGACGTGGAGCCAGACATGTAGTCTCCCTAATGGCGTTATCGGGTTCGCCGCTCCGCTTCGTTTTTGATCAGGCAGTCGTCCTTGGAGAAGTCTCGCTGCGCCTCAAATCTTCTGACACGTCCAGAATTTCATTGGAGGTAAGATTTGATGACGACGGTCATTAGTGGGCTGTAGGCGAACATGTCAAACATTTTCAGATTTTGGCCAGAGATCTTTCCGGATTCACAAAATGTGTCTCAAACAACCGAGGGCTTCTTAAGACACTTACGAAAGTGTATTACCTGCATCTGAGATGGCATTTGATTATGCATTCATTATAATAATAATAATAATAATAATAATAATAATAATAATAATAAAATCTGTTTAAATGTCTGCTGAGGAAAGTGATATCTTTGTCTTAGTATTATTTCAACAGTTGAGTTGAAGTTAAGATTTCCCATCACAGCACCAGCCAATGCATTTGTCGGTTGTGTTTTATAAAGTGTTGTTTAAAGTAAAAATTTCCCTGTTAACAACATTGTTTCTGTCCCTTTATATATATATATATATATAATTATAGTCTTTATAGTCTTGGCTCATTCATAAAGCCATCTAATGGCATAATAATGTAACTTTCACTGAGGTCGAAATCACAATCCCTTGCCCAATCCCTTTCTTACGATCAAATATGGCATATTATTTATATACAATAAAATATTTATTGAAAACTTAAATGAATATGTGAATAATAGCCATTATAAAAATATAAGAAGGAAATAAACAATCAAACAAATCCATCAAAAATGACAAAAGCAACGCTCTAGTACATGATTTAAGGTCAACTTTGACCAAATCAATTTGCTTATGGAACAAGTAATGGATTAATAAGACAAATGATTGCCAGTTTGATATACCCCAAATAAATTAAATCTCATGTTTAACCGTTTTCTACATAAGCAACAAATTCCCAAAGGACTGGCTGAGATAACACTGTTCTCAGCGGATGTGTGAGCTCTGAACAGCTGCCGACGGCCTGGAGCTCACATCTCCCAAAAAAATATTATTATTATTATTATTATTATATTTTTAAAATAGGAGCTACGTCTTTATATAATTCCAGGTTAAAACAACTACATTCTTGCTTAAAAAAACTTTTAAAACTACTTTCTGTGACACAATAAACGTTGGGTTTGCTCCTCTGCCATTGACACTTGCTGCGAGAAATGGTGTGAGTAGATATCTGGAAGAAACAAGCGCAGTGATCCAAAATGTGACATCTGATATATATATATATATGTGTGAGTGTGTGTGTGTGTGTGTGTGTGTGTGTCTGAGCATCAGAATTGGTACCAGACGGGCTGGTCTGAGTTTTTCAGAAACTGCTGATCTACTGGGTTTTTCATGCACAACTCTCTAGGGTCCAAAAAAGAGAAAATATCTGGTTTTGGTTTCTTGAATATGTCAATGAGTTCACTCTTCTCAAATGCCCTCCACAGTCATCAGATCTCAATCCAACAGAGCAGCGTCGGGATGTGCGGCAACTGTCTGACCATGACAATATGGACCAAAATCTCTGAGGAATGTTTCCGGAACCTATGCCATGATGAAATAATGCAGTGAAAGAAGCATGTGAATATCAATGTTCTAGCACCAGCTTGATTTCATGGCAGTGTTGTCACAACGGGCAGATTCCTCAGGCTGGAGGAGACTCTTGCTGTGTACTGTAATTTAGTTAAAGTTAGTTAACTGGTGGGTGTGATTATACTGTAGCTAACCTCCTGTATAATCTGCTGTAATGATATACAGTTAAAGTAAACTCTATCGCCCCCTCAGGTTTGTCACCAGGGTCTAAAATTAATAAGTGCTTGGGGCAAAAATTCTTCCAAAATGAAACAAAAATTACCACAAATTCAAGAAAAGAAAAAAAATAAAAGTATCTGCACAATTAAATAATCTATCATGACTGTTGTGATTAATCTCAACGTGAAATTGAATGAAACATGCAGATTGAGCCTTCGCAAAGCCCCGCCCCCTTTAGTTACTGTTGCTCTCATGCCACACATCATGTTCTCACGAAGTGAAGAATACATCCTGGAGCAAAGAGGACACTGACAACGTATGAAACGGTTTCATATTTAAAACATTGTAATTTTTAGAGCAGTTGAATCAATAACTACCGTATCGTGTGGTGACAGATCGCTGTCGCTCCTCGATCATCTCTAGTTCATTTATAGCATCAAATAAACATGAATGAACATCAGAAGGAATGTTGTTTCAAGATCACCGACGTTAATCTACTAACTCCCCTGACCGCTTTGATGGACAGAATGGTCGATTCGGGGTTATGATTGGTCAGATCGCCTGTCAATCAAACTGTTTGCGAAGGGTCAATTGCGGCATTCCATTCAGGTCTGCTCACTTTGCATCAGATGACTTTTCATATGGTGTTTGCGGCATTATAACCAATCACACGTTTCTCTTGAGCTTATGAATGCAACGGCCAATCAGGCGTTGCGATTTAGTCACCACAGTGCCCACACTCACTGCGTGAATTTTTACATAATTTGACGTATGACAATACAAATACATTTAATAGCCTAATTATTAAAATTGAAAGCTTGAAAATCAATTGTTGCCTCTTACTGTAAACATCAATTTCTGTCACTGCAAGAACATACAGTAATCATGCTTACACTGGGTTTTCAAATCAGTTACGCACACTCTCATCCACCCAAAAAGCGATCTCTTTTACAGGACGGGTGCAGTTTATTGAGCAACATAGTGGATAACAGAATGATCAAAGGATTCAAATTCAAGCTCCCATTAGCGCAGTCATCCAGCTCCAACTCCCCAGCGCCTCATCAGACACTCGCTAGCGGCCATTTCAATAAACCTCAACATATATTCAAATCATTTTTTCAGCAATAAAACCCTAAGATGCTGAAGACCAGGTTTAGAGAATGCAGCATTTGAAACTGATGTTTGGACCTCTCGCGTCCCTTCGGCAGAATTGTAACGGCATAGCTAGACGTCACCGGGTCCAAATGCTCTGAATGATCCCAAAAGCAAATAATATAGGGTGCTAATATACACTCACTGTGTGCTGGGGTATTACTTAAAATAATGACCCTAACCTTTATCTCCATACCGAAATCTCAGCTGTTTCATCTTTTCTAAATCACTAAAATATTGATCTTTGTGAGCCTAAAATCTCTTTAAAAGAAAAAGAAAATCTGTTGAGATCAATTGAAATGAAGTGGGACCGATATTTGTTACGTCACGCCTTACAAGTGGATTGTGGGGAAAAATAAAACTGGAAAAAAAAAAAGAAAAGAAGTACGTAAAAAGAATGATAATAATAAATCTTGGATGTGGCGTAAATATAATATGCTGACAATTTTTAATTAAAAACCGCACAACGTTTCTCGTTCCGCATGTTAAAACAACACCAAAAAAGCCTCGTTCATTAATAATATGGATTATATGCACAGTGGAGCTTTTCTTTTCCACAAAAAAACAGAAATTAAGCCTAATTCGCAAAACATGCGTATGCATTTGAATTGGCTCCTAACCTCGTTCTAATTTGAATGAATTTGGACTATTATAAATGAGTGAACACATATCAGAAGTTAGAAATTTGCATACAATTCATCCAAACCACCAGCATATCATTTCCTTCACAGCCTTTGACACTCTCACATGTGCAGCAAGATATAAAACTGAATCTTTACATGATTATTAGGATTATTGGTTTCAGTTGTTCGTACATTTATAATGCATTTTAGAACTTAAGTTTGTTGTTAAAGCATGATTTGTTCACGAAATATATGCCAACACATGCAAATCTTTTATTCATTTTCACTCAATATTATGACGTCAAAACACTTTCACCATAGTGCGTGATTTGTAAACTAATACATTTTGAAGTTTCCGTCACATGACCAGCTTCTCTGATGTAGTAAACTTGCTCAGTCGCTCACCTGATACAGCGGCGCACGTGAATCACTATAAAAGAGCTAAAGTGACCCTAACATGTTTGTTCTCTCACGTTTGCTCTTGTCGGGTATGTTCAGGGTACACAAATACGAAATAGAATTAACGTGTCACCAGGGTTGGGGAGTAACGAAACACAAGTAACTTAGTGACGTATTTAAAATACAAAATGTGAGTCACTGTGTTTCATGACAGTTACATTTGAAATGGGTGGTGATCAGATTCCAGTTCCATCTGAAAAGTGTTTTAGATTACCAAAGTGATTACTTTGAGTTTTAATGTCATTTAAACAGCGATTGGTGATTCTCTGACTCTGACCGTCTGAAAAAGACGAGTTCAGTTTCATGTTTTCACTGTTTTCATGTTTTGGGAGTCATTTTATAATTCACTCGTCACTGTGACTTTTTCTCACTATTTTTTTTTTTTTTCCCTCACAATTGTGAGTTTGTGTTTCACAATTCTGACTTCTTTTTCTCAGAATTGCGAGATTTAAACTCACAATTGCAAGTTATAAAGTCAGAATTGGGAGATTTAAACTTGCAATACTGACCTTTTTTCTTGCAATTGTGAATTTAGTGTGAGTTTATATCTCATAATTCTGACTTTTCTCAATATTGTGAGTTTATATCTCATAATTCTGACTTTATAACTCACAATTGCAACTTTATATCACGCAATTCTGAGGAAAAAAGTCAGAATTGTGAGATAAAAACTCATGATTCACATTCAGTACACATTTTGGTTAAAATGAACAATTTTAGTTGCAATCACTGGACCTTTCATTTCGTGAAATGCGCAAGACGCAGAAATGTTGCTACAGGGATGTTTTTCCAATGACCCTGATTTGGATTTGTTTGAGAAAAATTTTCGATTTAACATTTTAGTCGATATTCTAGATTATATAGCAGTAGATTAGGGTTCTTTGGCTTGCAACAATAGCAAATCATTGGCAGCATCAGAATGTAAAGACCCGCAAACACAAAACTATTTCAGCCACAAGGGGTTTCAATGTTTGATCTGGTTCTAAATTTCTGTAATTAGAGAACATAAAAGGAACCCATTTAATTTAGAGTGTAGTGCTCTTGATACTATTGAGTTCCGTGACTGTCTCTCTGTAGCGCATTATACAGAATCAATAAAGGCAGTTTATCAAACCGTCAATCACTCGCACTGCCACTCAATCACTCAATACATCAGCACCTGCTAAAAGAGCATATGCGTTCGGCTCTCCGAACATCTGCTGTTCCTGTAGGAAATCTGACTGGAATGGATTATAGGCGTTGTCAGGGAAAGGAGCTACACTTTTCTCTCGCTCTCTCCAGTAATCTGCTCTAATCTTGCTATCTACAATAAGGTGTCTTTTTCTTTCAACATCCAAACTTTATTAACTTTAGCTAAATTATTCCCATATTTGTGTTTTATTTGCGTCGGAGTTGAACGCAACACTTTTTACTTCCATAATATGCGACATGAAACTGAAACTGTATATTCAACGAAAGGAAAATGTTGCCGTTTTCTTCGGGAATTGAAAAATCTGATTGCAAAAAACTCTTTTTTTAATAAAATGTGGGTTGTTGATGTGACATGGCATTTTCTCTGTCACACATGGCACAAATGTATATAATTAGTATTGTAATAATGTAAAATTCAGTAAATGGTTAAACATTTCTTTGACCCTGCTTTGTTATTAGATTTTTAACAATTTTTGAGCCAAATCTCAAAATTGTCCTATGGTGTGACAGATTTGTCTTTATCTCAGAATATCTTAAAATAAAAGTTGAGTATTGCAGTCGGGGAGATATAATCATCGCTCATCTTAAAATGGTATCATTTTCAGCAGTTTTGACAGGATGACAGCAAAGTTTGTCTCATTTTTATTGAAAATGTCCAACAAGTTAAATAATCCAACAAAAAAATAATGTTTTTCATAATTTTTCATTAAATAATACCACCATATGAAAATAAGTGTCTAACAACCAGGATAAATCTCTCTCATGCTATTTGTATATTAAGGTTTTTTTTTTCTCTCTTCTTAGTTTTACTATGTCACACCACAGAGCATATTCACAGTATAGTTCAGTAGAAATGTATTAAAAAAAAGTGAAATACTTTCTCATATTTTCTCAAACTTGTACAAAAAAAGCATTTTTTTCTTCAAAAATGGTTTTACAAAAAAAAGCATTTTTTACTGCCTATTTATGAACTATACCCATGTACTTTATTAATGGAGCAAATGGGTTTCATTTTGACTTTAAAGTGAAAAAAAAAAAACTAAATGAATGTGTTATAATGACATTTAAATGCAATTCCATTAGCATGCAGTGAGTTGCAGAAAATTACTATATGTTTAATACAAACAGAGGCAGATAGGAACGACTAAAAGCGCTTTGTAACAGCTGGCTGAGGTTTTCACTGAACTGGTCACAAATGCTACGGGGACAGTCTCCACGCTGTGATCTCAGAGCAAAAATATTGACTTAATAAGAGTCATTTAACTCTCACAGTGAATATGTTCACGGCCCTCTGGCTGAATAAAGAAATACAGAGGAGATCTCCCACATCGAGGCACTAAACAGTGCAGTCATAAAATGGTTTCAACACTTCCAGCAGTCCAAAGCAGTAAAAGCTCTGAAACACAACCTCAATTATAAGGTCAACTATAAAAACTTCACTCTCAAACATTTTGCTGTTTATTGCATACTTCGCATGCCCTTTAAGAGCTGAGATTTCAATTTAGGACATTGTGATGGGACTGATAGCAGCTTTACTCCGTCATCACTGTTATTCTATTAAAAGCCATATTTGAATAGTGGGGATCATTATTCTCCACCCATTTATACTATATTGAATGCTTGAATCTGATTGGTTGACAAACATTCTAAGATGTGCAGCTATTTTCAGGGAAATGCACGGCTAAAGTAGTTCCAGGCAAGTCTCGACCGCATTGCAGTTCCATATCACGTCGCCAAGTTCATAGAAAAGGTCCTTCAACAGCAAAAGAACCAAAACGTCTAACGACACTGACCCAGTAAATAAATATAGTAAACAATGGGATAAAAGCAACCATTTATTCCTATGTTTTTTGGCACAAAATTCTTACGCACACACGTACAGTACAGTACATTGTCAATGCTGCTCTGGCAATTTTTCCATTAAAATAGTTTGGCATCTTAAAAACTACATGAAATTTCTTACTGGTGAGGTAATAACGGCGCTGTTCTTAAAGCTAAACAGATTTAAACTCCATGTGACACCACTTCTCAATGTGCCAGAACATCCGAAAGATGCACAAAACAATATTAAAAATACTATAGCCTGTCATTGACCTTCCTGGTGACTCGATTAGTGAAACTGTAATCAATGTAATTAAATTAAATCAAATTAGTGAAGGATAATGTACAGTTAGCTGGTCATAATAGCAAAAATAAACCCGGTAGACGTCACAGTGTGATCCGGTTATCTGTCATCCTTATGTGGTACTTTCTATCATATAAACTGTCTTTGTGTAGAAATATCGAAACCGCTGATTCACTAGCAGTCTGGCAAGCCAGGTCTCTCTCTCATGCACAGGTTTATATATATTTTTAATATAACAATGTGAGAATTGGGACCGTCCCTGAACCCACCTGAAAAACATCATGGGCTAGATTTACTAAAAGCTTGCGCCAACGCAAACCCTCTTTTGGCGTTAAATAACTACTGTCAGGATTTACTAAAGACAAGCTGTGAAAATTTTGCCCTGAATAGGTTGTTTTTGTGGCTGACCTTATTGCATATGCATTTTGTGACGAGCAGGACGGGCGATAGCCGTGAGGGAACGTTCAACGTACTTTAATAATAAAATAAACAAACAATAAAAAGAAAGTAAAAGGGCGGCAGTCGCCGTGAGAAACAAAACAAATTTGCCGCCACAAACAAATTAAAACACAACATAAAATCCAGGCCAGGTCCTCTCTCGTCCTTCACTATCGTCGCTCCTCTTTTATGCAACCGGAGCTCCTCCGTGAGAGACACGAGACCGGTGTAGCGCGCAGGTGGTGCTCATTAGCACGTCGCCCTGCTCGTCACACATTTCCTTACCGGACGCAACATTTATGGGAGGAGAGTATTTAAATGAATCACGCAACGTGATCACTAATATTTGTATTCGTCAATTGACCCTTCGCAAAGACCCCCCCCCTTTAGTTACCATTGCTATGTCCGACAAGCCATGCGCTCTCACGCTACACATCATGTCCTCACAGAGTGAAATATACATCGCGGAGCAAAGAGGACACTGAAAACACTTCGACAGACATATGAAACAGTTTCATATTTAAAATATTGTAATTTTTTGAAGCAGTTTAATTAATAAATAGCGTCTAGTGTGTCTTTAGTGTGTTGTGACAGATCGCTGTAGCTCCTCGTGAAGCAATCATCTCTTCATACTAGTTCATTTATAGCATCAAATAAACATGAATGAACATCAGAAGGAATGTTGTTTCAAGTGCGGAAAGTCCCCTGACTCCTTTGTTGGGCAAAATGGCGGATTCAGGGTCAAACTGCCGGCGAAAGGTCAATTTACTGGTTTTAGTGCCATTATTCAACGCCCCAAAAAAGCATGTCTTGGCGACAATTTTTGCTGCTAGGAGGAGACACCGCAGACAACAGAGAGCATGTGGTAGAAGGGAGAGAAAAACATATTTATATATATATATTTTTTTGTAACAAGTGGCGCCTGTGACGACTCACACCTGGTGAGAGCATCAGCTCTGCTTATTTGCGACCCAATGCTAATTTGTGCTGCTCTTGTTAGATTGCGCTGGTCATTATGTAAATGACTTGACTGCGTCTGTGTTCTTTAATTTGCGCGTCAGCAAATTACTAGTCTTTTACCACTCCCATTGGCGCATTTGTGGAATTGCCTTCTCACGCTAATTTGCCCCGTTTAATAAATCCGGCCCTATGAAGAGTTTATTAATCATGCTGCAAGTGATATGACAGACTCAACTTACCTTAAAGAAGGTCATTGTAGCGCCATCCTCAACCACTCCATACTCAATCTTGGTCTGCTTGGCCAGGTCATCAGCCGAGTCAATTGGAGATTCCATTCTCTCCACAGTGAGGAAGGCGGCTAGGTTGGCCGTGTAGGAGGAGATGATGATTAGGGTAAAAAACCACCAGATTCCTCCTACGATCCTGGTGGAAAGGGCTTTGGGCATGAGCTCAGATCCTAGTGGAGAGGAGCAGAGATAGCAGTCAGGGTAAAACAATGGTTTCAATGTGAGGACCAACACCAGGTCTAACCTAGTCCAGACACAAGAACTAGTTGCAGGGAAAGGCTGGGACGATATATATCCATGCTAACTAAATACGCCAAAGTCAACCACAGTGGAGGTGGAAATCCATTTATGTTCTAGGAGAATTTATGTGGCCAAATTTAATTAGATTACAGACTCTCATTTTTGTATTAAAGCATAAAGAACTCGTAATATGCTTTCGTCTTTGAATTGCCCTACACGTTTCAATCCATTTGGCTTGTGGGTAAAAGCCAAAATGAAGAGCCATTTTATGTCCCAATCTAAGTATAATTTTCTGTTATTCCTTAATCAAGTTGTCACCCTGGTCATGTTTAGGAAATTAATTAAAAAGTAGGGGCAATAACTAGTTGTACTTGGAGGAGATGTCAGACTGCAGGGAAATAACTGGCACCTCTTGTAAGCTTTGATCTGACACACTGAGTCCATGGCAAAACACAACGGACTGTCAAAAAGATTAGCCATTACACGAATTACATTTGAACAGCAAACGCGGGTTTATATCAGGCCCCAACAGACCGGCAATGCTCGACTGACCTGTCGATCAAGTCCAGAGTTTGGATATATAACTCTAGCTACCAGACAGTCTGAACAACCATTGAAATAGGAAGGAAAAAAAGTGATTATCACTTTTCCCTCACATACACTAGCAGTTCATTTGTTAAAGGTGATATGTGTATTTTCTCCAATACTAAAAGACATTCTCCTATCCCATCCACAGAGACAACTATATCCAAAACATTAACTGACCAACGATTCTTGAGCATTTCGACATGTGGCTAAAACAACGGCGAGAGTTTTGGACCTGTTTGTCAAAACAAGTGGTTATGCGCAGGTTGGAAGAAGTGTCTGAGAAACTAGAGGCTCATTTATTACACACTTCACCTTTAAACATGACTTAGGAAAACAATAGCTGCCTTGGCGCCCACAACCACTTTTTAAAGAAGCGAACACACAGTCATGTAAAAACCATCCGAGGAAGAAATAAATGTTGTCATTTCATAGTAGCACCATGCTGGACCATTCGGTCAGGGTGACCTTATATAATCTGGTTGGGGCTGACTATCATGTACCCAAGGTAACGTCGTGACCAAGCACGCCATCCCACAGTTTTCTCGGGGCTGACAAGCCATGGGCAGGGGAGCCTCTTTACAATGTAGTGTTACTCACTCATCAAGAGACATGCATACAGTCATCATACACAAACCCTGCTCATTTTGCCCTCAGCCTAATGCCACATCTTCTCTTCCAAACTCACAGAGGAACCTGAACAAAGGACAGTCCCAATGACACCCTAAAATTACGTTGTTATTAGGTGATGCCTTTGGATTATTTTCTGTAAAACCAATTGTCCAAACACATTAGCTAACTTTGAATGACTGAGGATTCCTTGTTCGTGGGAAATAATTCTTCACATTACCTGCTCTTGGTGAAAGACGTACATTGATGAACCCACACATTTAATCAAGCATCTGAGGACATCACAGATAGGTTATTGTTGAGATCACTTGTCCCTCTAGTTCAGAGGTCGTCTACCTTAACCCACCCTAACCCCTACTCACTGTCCCGAGGAGTTTAGCTCCAACCCTAATCAAACACACCTAAAGCAAATCATTCTCTTCAGGATTGCTTGAAAAGAGGCAGTTGTTGAAGCAGGTTGGAAATAAACTTTGCAAGACAGTGGACTCTAGTTGGAGGCTGACTGAACATGGCCCTGCAACTCTTTTAGTCTTGTCTATTATAAAAATTAACCAGACAAATTGCTCCACCAACTTGAACAGCTATGCATAGTATGCAATGCAATTTTTTTGCAAACAGCTGTTCACTGGTTTTAGCCACTCCTCAAATGTTGTCTTTAACAATGTAGATTTCACAAAGACTCACAAAACTAATGTTATATGTCAATCCGATCCCAGCTGTAAATCATTCCGTTCGATGGATGCAGTGCAGATTCAAACATTACCCATGCTACTTTGCAAACAAGGGCCTGGCGTCTCTCATAACTCAACCAAAACGTAGGCTTGGTCTGAAAGCACTGGCATCGCGCAGACCAATCGGTGTATGATATGAAAGCACCGCGAGAGCGATTCAAAAGCATAAGGAGTCGAATGCTCTCCAAACGCTCTCGTGGTACTTTGATGTCATACGCCGATCTGCGCAGCACCGATGCATCTCGAACAAGCCTCTTATTTTGCTAGTCTGATGCAACACAAAGGCATGCAGGTTACATGTGACATTGTCCTTCATTCATCATAGGCCTTTCCCAATCTCAAACATCTGCATCCCGCAGTTGAGAAGATGTGGCATCAGGATTTGTTAGGATTATGGTTAGAAGTCAAGAACACACATGGCAGTCTAAGACACAGGACAAGACCAAAGATTTGTCTTTGTATTATTCTGCCATTTTTTGCACATGGAATTGGACTTACCTGCTCATAACCCTGATGAGCGAAGAGAAGAGTGGTTATGGGAAAGTGCAGCATGCAACTAATGAATGATCCTCTACCTCAGTGGTTCCCAAACTAGGGTACGCGAACCCAGGGTGTGTGTGAGGTGACAAAACGCTGAGTTCGCCGTTCATTTAATTCTACCCCAACTTAACATAACGTTAAAACCAAGCAAGTATTTCTAACAGGCACAATGCTCTCTCTGGTGTAAAAACAGGAAAACGATAGTGTCAAACGGTCATGACTTCCAATCAAATTACCTCAAAACTGACTGCATCCACACAAGCACAGTGCATATGATGGATTGTGTGCTGTTTCTTTTCCTGCCTTAGCAAGTTGAGCTATATTACTGTCTTTCAATGTACTTGGAGCAAGGAGCTCGATTTTAGTCTCTTTGATGCAGAAACACACCCTGTGTGAGTTCTTTTTTTTAACACGAACGGTGTTGTCAATATTGTGTGCTCTATTTGCAACAAAATAGCAGTTTCAAAGAAAGCCAGAGCAGAAGTGTTGTGCAACACACAGCGGCCTTTCGCTAGTGGACGAATCTGCAGCTTTGAAAGAATTGGGCGAGTCAATGATTCAATGACACATTCATAGGCTGCACCCGGAAACTTGAGCAGCTGACTTGGTGCCTCGCTGCCCTATCAGGCATTGACTTTGCAGTCAACATTTACGCACAAAGGCTCCTCACGAAACTGAATTCGGACAGACTTCTAAGGCAGCGCAATGGTTTAATGATCTACAGCATGGGTCCTGCAGAGTTTAGCTCCAACTTGCCTCAACACATCTGCCTGGAAGTTTCTAGTTCGCTTCATTAGACCTTGATTAGCTCATTCAAGTGTGGCTAATTGGGGTTGGAGCTAAACTCTGCAAGACAGCGACCGGAGTTTGGCGACCCCTCATCTACAGTAAAAAAGAGCGAGGTTTGGTGATAACTAAGAACGTATTTAATAACGGCCATGGCATGATCTTTCAGATGCCGTCCTTATTTTTTAGCTCAACTGTCACAGGATTGTCGATCAGATGAAGGTATCTCAGGTGACGGGAAGTGATGCTAACATTGGATTCGGACATGCCTTGATGCCTTCCTACCTTGAAATGCGTCCTCTGAAGACAGCATTTTTCAGTTTTCGGATGCAGCCACACGTACAGCCACTTGATTCAATACTGAATAAATGAATGACTTGATGACTCACTCATTAAGACTTGCCGCCACCTACTGCCGATTTTAGTTTAACATTTCAAAGTATAAAAATGTGCGTTTATAAAGGTATAAAATGCACTTGTAAATCAGTTTAAGGGGGAAATAGTGTCCCTTACTGCGTTGGGGGAATGCATGTTAAATGCCTCAAGGGGGTACGTTAACAAACAAAGTTTGGGAACCACTGCTCTACCCAACACTTTCAAGTCCCACACAGCCCATTCATACCATTGGATAGCAACCAATTTACTTCTAGAACTACATGCACAGAGGCACCCATGCATCATAGTGGGCCTGACAAGAGCAAGTTGGGACCCCCAGCAAAAGAGTGGGATGTGTGCTAAGGGGGGCAGGCAGAGGCGTCTACCTTGCTGCATGAGAGCTCCAACTCCGAACCAGAAACTATTTAGCAGGGTGAAATTGTTTTCCACCACGTCCGAGTCGGGGTTGCATGGGTGGGGGTTATACCATTCGTAGGGGCTAAACCTGTGATGAGCGACACAGAACACAGATACATTTTAGTCCAAATTGTATGGTACAAAGAAGGAAACATGAAGGAAAGGCAGGTCAACCTATAGAGACACAAGGAGAAAGAGACAAGTTAGCATAATCATCAATTAATTAGATATCAAAAATACAAATTCTCTTGAAGAATCTACGGTGATGATTTGTCATCACATTTTTTTTTCTGTTGTCAAAATCAACTTCAGATCAGATAAGAATATCTTGATTAAACCAATCGCCTTCATTGTATTAACTCAATTTTTTCATTTCAACCAGGAAACGTACTTTTTTTAAGTTAAACCAACAATTCTTGTTTACAGTGTATTACCGTCTGCGTTCTCAAATGCTTTAACCGTTTTTTCTCTCTCTGTAAAAAATAAATAAGTTAGGCTAATGATAGAAAGTAAGTTAGAGCAGTTTATTTTTATTTTTTTTCACGAAATCTCAAATACCATATTTATATCAGAGGCAAGCTAAATTATCAATGCATATGAGCAACCCAGGTTAAAATTAAATGTATATTCCAGGTTAAATACAAATGAATGCGAAAACACGCTCATTTACAATATTAAACTTTGCCATGTGTTGGATTTTACTATCAACATGCGAGTTTAAGAACGTGTGTGTGCGTTTTTATTTTAGATATATTCAAGTCATTTGCAATAAACAATATGCATTTGTATTTTTTCTTTAATGCATTTTTAATATTTTCTGCTTTACAAATTAGTAAAGATCATTGTACTGACAGCAATTTACTAGTTTACAAATGCTGTCAAACGCTGAACTAAATTGTACATTTTCCCTCACATTTAATGGAATTTGTATCATTCATTCAAAACTTTATCTTATTGGTTTACATCGTTTTGTGTATAAGCATTTATATAAATCACTGTACCTCATATCCTGGCATAAAAAAAAAAAAAATCAGGTTACACTTTAATTTAAAGTGACATAGTTACATTGTAATTATTAAATAAGTACTGAGTAATATTAATTACCTAATGCACTTACTATAGAGTTAAGGTTACAGTTAGGGTTTAGTTAGTTGCTTCTAAATTAGTGTTATTACTGGAGTAAGTACATGTAGTAACTACGTCACAAAATAAAGTGTTACCAAAAATCATTTCATTTGTTAGGACATATATATATATATGTATATATATATATATATATATATATATATATATATATATATATATATATATATATA
Source organism: Opsariichthys bidens (assembly GCA_037194245.1). Classification (NCBI taxonomy): domain Eukaryota; kingdom Metazoa; phylum Chordata; class Actinopteri; order Cypriniformes; family Xenocyprididae; genus Opsariichthys; species Opsariichthys bidens. The sequence goes on along the minus strand of CM074304.1, from coordinate 1,145,542 downwards.
TATATATATATATATGCACATTTGAACATAAAGATACAGCATGGCAGACCAGCTGAAGGTTAGCTTGCAATCGGAGATCTGGAAGACAGACATATTGTATGGGAGTGTTTTTGGCCTTCATTTATCCTGAAGAACAGTTGGTACTGCTGTGAACAGACCTTTAGGATGTGCTCCGTCTCACATGCAGTGTGAACAGGCCTTACCGACGATGTCTCACGCACTTTGAGTGCATTCTGCTTAGAAGTCAGAATATTTTTTGTGCTAATTGACAGTCGCAGATGCCGTCAAAACATCTTAACTTGTATTTAACCCTGAATATTCATGTAAAACGATTAATTAATTTAGATGCCCAGTGCAGAAGATCTTAGTCCGTCCCATCATCTCCACACCCCGATGCCTCATTCTTGTTACCTCTCCTACAATTGAGACTTCCCATTTACTCCGGCTAAATATAAGTGACATTACATTAGTAAAGGTTGATTGGGCGACAATTAGGCATTGTGACCTAATTCAGTTTATGCTGAAGTGGTGGCATAAAAACCCATCTACAGGCTTTTCAAGAGTTGAGCAATCAGATACCAAGGAGATTATTTGTCTCGGCTATTTTTCAATTCTGAAATGGAAGCAGAAATGTCTGGCTTTTGGTAGAGCGCACATCTATGAGGAAGATTCATCAAGTGCTGGAGCGATCTGAAAATGATTGCTGCGCTCTTTAAATAGCTCAACTTCTGTATCAAACTAATAAGAAACAGTCAACATTCTCATTTAAGTTCTTCTCCAAAACCTGATGCTCAGAACTTACTTGGAAATGTTGCATATGTGTGTAGAACACTAGTTTAGCGATTCGTGCCACTTCTTGTATTTTTGGTTTTAGTAAGTGTAGAGTGTTTAGGGCGTCTTTGACGCTGAAGACTTTTCTTTTGTTGAATGTTGGTGTGGCGAGCAGGGCAGGCGAGAGCCGCGAGGGAACGGCGCGAGTGATAATGAGCGCCACCTGCGCGCTACACCGGTCTCGTGTCTCTCACGGAGGAGCATAAAAGAGGAGCAACGACAGTGAAGAACGAGAGAGGACCAGACCTGGATTTTATGTTTGTTTTATTGTTTGGTTATTTTAGTATTAAACTACGTTGAATGTTCGCCGGTTCCCGCATCCTTCTTCCCATTCTCATTGAACCTCGTTACAGTTGTTTTTTGTTTTTTTGTGAATATTGATGGTTGAGTTAGATTAGAAGTTTTAGTTTTTTGTTTAGTAAGATTGGTTATATTTTTTTCTCTTTCTTTGATCTGGCACGGTCTCGTTCTTTTCTCTTTTCCCCGTTATTTATTTTCTTTTTGAATATTTTTTTTTTGCTTCGTTACCGAATGCATGTTAATACATTTATATAAATATCTTTTGGAATTAATTATTGGTTCCACTATAATAGACAAACACGTTGTGACTTAATGGCGTGTACTTGTTTTTCCAGTGTTTTAATGTTGCACCCTTACCCTAGACAATTTTAAAAAGGGTTTGTAACATGTATAGTACGAATGCGGGTTAATATGCCACCTTAAAAGGTGACTGTATAAGTAGGGCTGCAGACTCAAAAATCTTCGAGTCGTTCATTTCATGCTATTTGTGATGCGAGTCCGAGTACACACGAACTATAATCTTGCAGAGACTACTGCCCCAGACCTCTCACGCAAAGGGTCTCTGTGCAAGTTCACACAATCATGTTGTGTAAAGCCAATTACTGACGGCAAATCTAACACGGATGGCTGTCGTCGGCTGGAGCGTGCCAGCAGAGGAGAGAGGCGACGAACAGCCTCGGTCTGCGCGAGACGCGGCTTAACCTGCTGCTACGGGAAGCGTCAGACGCCCGTTAGCTGTCAGTTTGATCCAATTATACTGACCTTCTGTTATCTCCGGTCATCTGCGCCGCAGAGGGAAAATTTTGAGCAAGGTCAACATGAAGAGATAAACGGAGGCTGACGAAACATTGATGCCCCAGGAAAGAACAATGGCGGTGGTTTTTCGGAAAGTCATTGTGCGCGGGGCCGATCACGCACTGTCGTGTCAGATCTGGAAGACTGACATTTAAATAGCGTTGCTGTGCAGCTGCGTTTAGCATCGTGTCGTCTAACGAACATGCAATTCAATAAGGACGCTACACAAGGACGCACTGCTAATCAATGCGCTACCATAGATTTCAGAGACTGGCTGCTTGTTCAGCAGAGTCTTACTGGATTTTCTGTCGGTAACATCCTATCGTATTCCAGTGACAGGAAGGACCACAGGATGCAGAAGATTGTACCTGAAATATCACTAACAATATAAACACATTCTCACACTTAGTTGATAAAAATCACACTCTAAAAAAAAAAAAAAACCCAAATCTGGATCAAATATGGATGAATCCAACCGCTGGGTCAAAAAAACATAATAATTTCCCCATTGTCCATATTCGACCCAAATTTGGGTTGAAACAACCCAGCATTTTTTTTTAAAAGATTAAAGTGAATCACAACCTTGCTAAAAACAAACATATAAAGTATAAATCTGACGACAGAAGGTGTGCAGTAAATTGTGCCACAGATTTTGCAGCAGTTATTTTAGAAATGTGCGTCTCAAATGCATAGAAAATGTATTCCGATATTAAAATATATAAAGCTTCTCAGGTGCATGCATCTTAAATATTTGCACGGGAGAAAAATAATTTTTCAGTGCCTTCTTTCCATCCTCTTCCCTCCAAGACTCGGAGTTAATTATCTAGTCAGCCCCACACAGCAGTCTGTTAAATCATCCTAAGTGCAGCCCATTTAGAAGCATATTCCACCTGGAAATGAGCGGGATCTGATAAGCACTTGCCCAGACTGGTGAAAGTATTACTCATCCTGTGAGGAGCACGAATCCTTCCTTTCACATGCTCGGGGTTTCTCACTGCAGTAAGGACAATGGTTCATTAGAGGAGCATTACTAAAAATATTGCTCATACTTTTGTTTAGGGATTTGAACACCGACTAACCCTTAGAATTAAACTCTGTTGCGTAATCCTGCAGAAATGGACGATTCAAGGATATGTTCTAAACGGATTTTTGCCTCGCAGATGATAAAAGAAATTCACATTTCCAAGATCACAGACTTTAAAGGAGGGACCAATAGACCCAGAACACCCCTAGCAACTGCACAGCAACTCAATAACGACCTTAGAAACGCAAACGTTAGTTATATTTTCTTCAGAAAAGGTACAAATCTAGTCAAAATGGAACCAGAATTGTCCCTATTCTTAAATAAATGTTGCAGTTCAGTTGACAGTTGGGCAATTTGTTTTTATAAATTGAGTCATTTTGTCTTGTTCAGGACAGAACTAAATAAAAATAACAACATTTTTATGAAGTATTAAAATGTTGATGAAACTGAACTCGTCTTTTTCAGACGGTCAGAGTCAGAGAATCACCAATCGCTGTTTAAATGACGTTAAAACTCAAAGTAATCACTTTGGTAATCTAAAACACTTTTCAGATGGAACTGTAATCTGATTACCACCCATTTCAAATGTAACACAGTGACTCAAATTGTGTATTTTAAATACGTGACTAAGTTACTTGTATTCCGTTGCTCCCCAGCCCTGCGCATACATACGTGTCGCTCAATCGTGAATATTTATATTAGTTTCATATTCTGTTAGTACATTTTCCTCATAGAACTCATTGTTTGCCCTGTTGACAGTTGTCTGGACACAAACACTGCTTTGGTTTTTAACGAGTATCAGTAGCAGTATTACATCCCTGACTCGTTTACAATTCACACTTCCTCAGCTGCTTCATCACCTGCTTTCGCAGAAAAGAGAAGAAACTTTGTAAGGAAAGGAAAACAACAAGAACAAAAACAATGCTGATATGCATTACAGATTCTGAGAGGAGGATAAATATTTGACTTTCATACTGTGCCCAGAAGGAAGGTTTCTAAATACTGCATGGTGAGAATAAGCCTTAGGAAACCCTCCACCAGTCCCCATTATGTCACCCTGTGATCTCTTTCTCTCTCGCTCTGTCTTTCTCTCTCACACGCAGACATGTTTGCTGCATATACCGGCTTTAAAGGGCACACACACACAAAAGCAGTCGCACATGCACACATAAAAAGACATGTGTACAAAGAGACAAACACATAAACACAGTAATACGTGTGTTCGGTCTTCTCTGCCGTGTTGAAACATGCCGTTGATTTGTGTACTTGTTATTTGTGCTCTAGTTGAGAAATGGAAAGGTGCACACTTACCCAGCGTTAACATTAGTGCAGCTTTAAGGTGCATATTCTGAACCAACTTAGATGGCAGTTGTAGCTTGTTATAAACTTGTGTGATCATATTGCCAGTAACATTGATAAAGCACGAGTGCATTAACCATAAAACTCTCGGCTGAATCCAGCCAACCCGAGAGTTTTAGGGTTAAAATAAGGCCTTTTCTGCGGGTTTCTCCCCACCGTGCTTCAAATGAGGACCAGTGCCGATAAAAGTGGTATTTTTTGATTTAAAAACAACTGAACTCAGAATGCACTACAGCATTTAAAGGACAATTCCGGGGTCTAACATAAATACCTAAGCTGTCGACAACCCTAGAAGATCATTTTGACTTTTTAAAAAGCACATACAAAATGTCAAAGACAAAGCATTTCTAATGGAAGCACTAAAAGCATCGAGGCCGGTTGCATTTTTTAATTATGGGATGGATGGGTTTGATGGTTGCCTAGCAACTAGTCGTTTAATTTGCGATGTTCGAACCATACCTCGTCCCACTTTCACTCCATGAGTTCCTCCAATCTTTCTTTTTTTTTTGCAGTATTTGACATTTATGTAAAAAAGAATGTTTTTTTTTTACGTCACTGTTGCGGCATATGGTCTTTAAAAAGATGTGCTTTTGTGGATTTAGAAGTTAAAATCTGTTTTCTCTTATAGATGTCTTATTGTGAACAATTAATCTGTGCATTTTTACATTGTTCTTTTTGACCTAATAATGTGCAATTAAAATGTCGTAACTGGATGGCGGCCTACAGCCTCCATAAAGTGAGAAATTCATCATGCATTACGTCCTATAGACTACTTCATTTTGTATGTCAGTTTTAGAAGATTTAAGCAATTATATGTAGTGCAATATCTGCTCTAAACACAATGTAGCATTAGATATCATAGAATCTCAGTGGTGAAGCAGGAGGTGGAAAAACCCAGTCAGAAAAGAAAAGGATACAAACTAGACACAGTAGGGACAGCGAGGGATGGGGAGGGAGGGCAGCGTTTCACACCAGAAAATGCCTCAATCTCGCTCACACACACGCTTGAACACTCCCGCATACCTGCTTTCTGTCTTTCACACACAGACTGTCTTGAAACTGTGGTTTTGTATCTTTGTTGATGTGGTTTGTGCTCTGGTGCATTATCAGATGAGAGGCACATATTGTAGACCAAAAGACCAAAGCAACACTTTAAAGTTCCTGTCTCGCGTGTGCTTTCGTGTCTTTGTTATCTGCGAGAATTTCATAATTCTATCATTTTCCAGCTCAATCTCATGACGTTTCATCATGTAAATATTGTGAGAGGCATTGAGAATTCTTAAAGAAACAAGTTCCCGTTCCTCAAGTCGTGATTTACTCATTCCAACTCAGGGAAAAGGGAATTTCTGGAAGAGGAAGAGGCTGTCAAACCCTTGAAATAAGCTACTTTTATCACGTTTTTTTTTTTGTCATTTTTAATCTTCACAGGCCCATTTGACTTTAGCTTTGATAAAATGCATAAAACCTTACGGAAAGAAAGTCATACAGATTTTGAGCAACATGAGGCTGCACTGTTAGAAATTGCTGTTAATTTACGGCAAATTTTCAACAGTATAATCCTGTTCTGTTCAAAAGCAGTACTTTACCGTTTTTTGGTTTTTTTTGTGAAATGACGTAGACAAATTATAACAGCATTTTACCGTATTCACTGCTCGAAGGAAATAAATCAGTACTTTACAGTATTTTCAGAACAGAAGACTCCAGTTAGCACGCATGGATTTTCAACTGTTTTTCTTCTGATATTTTTTTTTATCATTGGGTACATTTAAACACTGAATCCTTTTTGCTAGCAGTGCACGACTCAATAGCTTATACAATACCATGTCGTATATTTGTATTATTTACACTAAAATCCTGTAAATATGCCCTTTAGTGAAGAGCTGGAAATAAACATCCACAAACTATAAACGCGTTTCTCAGAATTTTACTGTAAAATGTAGAAACAGTTTTATGCTGTATTTGCAAAAACAGTAGCCAATTGTAAATCTCACCAACAGGAAGACACGGTTGATTTAACAGTATCTTGCAGGCAACTGTGCTGCCAGTTCTTTACTGTTTTTAATAAACAGTAGCCAACTGTAAATTTCACCAACAGTAAGATACTGTTATTTTACAGTATCTTGCAGGCAACCGTGCTGCCAGTTCTTTACTGTTTTTAATAAACAGTAGCCAACTGTAAATTTCACCAACAGTAAGATACTGTTATTTTACAGTATCTTGCTGGCAACCGTGCTGCCAGTTCTTTACTGTTTTTTAATAAACAGTAGCCAACTGTAAATTTCACCAACAATAAGATACTGTTATTTTACAGTATCTTGCAGGCAACCGTGCTGCCAGTTCTTTACTGTTTTTAATAAACAGTAGCCAACTGTAAATTTCACCAACAGTAAGATACTGTTATTTTACAGTATCTTGCAGGCAACCGTGCTGCCAGTTCTTTACTGTTTTTAATAAACAGTAGCCAACTGTAAATTTCACCAACAGTAAGATACTGTTATTTTACAGTATCTTGCAGGCAACCGTGCTGCCAGTTCTTTACTGTTTTTAATAAACAGTAGCCAACTGTAAATTTCACCAACAGTAAGATACTGTTATTTTACAGTATCTTGCTGGCAACCGTGCTGCCAGTTCTTTACTGTTTTTTAATAAACAGTAGCCAACTGTAAATTTCACCAACAATAAGATACTGTTATTTTACAGTATCTTGCAGGCAACCGTGCTGCCAGTTCTTTACTGTTTTTAATAAACAGTAGCCAACTGTAAATTTCACCAACAGTAAGATACTGTTATTTTACAGTATCTTGCAGGCAACCGTGCTGCCAGTTCTTTACTGTTTTTAATAAACAGTAGCCAACTGTAAATTTCACCAACAGTAAGATACTGTTATTTTACAGTATCTTGCAGGCAACCGTGCTGCCAGTTCTTTACTGTTTTTTAATAAACAGTAGCCAACTGTAAATTTCACCAACAGTAAGATACTGTTATTTTACAGTATCTAGTTGGCAACCGTGCTGCCAGTTCTTTACTGTTTTTAATAAACAGTAGCCAACTGTAAATTTCACCAACAGTAAGATACTGTTATTTTACAGTATCTTGCTGGCAACCGTGCTGCCAGTTCTTTACTGTTTTTTAATAAACAGTAGCCAACTGTAAATTTCACCAACAGTAAGATACTGTTATTTTACAGTATCTAGCTGGCAACCGTGCTGCCAGTTCTTTACTGTTTTTAATAAACAGTAGCCAACTGTAAATTTCACCAACAGTAAGATACTGTTATTTTACAGTATCTTGCTGGCAACCGTGCTGCCAGTTCTTTACTGTTTTTAATAAACAGTAGCCAACTGTAAATTTCACCAACAGTAAGATACTGTTATTTTACAGTATCTAGTTGGCAACCGTGCTGCCAGTTCTTTACTGTTTTTAATAAACAGTAGCCAACTGTAAATTTCACCAACAGTAAGATACTGTTATTTTACAGTATCTTGCAGGCAACCGTGCTGTCAGTTCTTTACTGTTTTTAATAAACAGTAGCCAACTGTAAATTTCACCAACAGTAAGATACTGTTATTTTACAGTATCTTGCTGGCAACCGTGCTGCCAGTTCTTTACTGTTTTTAATAAACAGTAGCCAACTGTAAATTTCACCAACAGTAAGATACTGTTATTTTACAGTATCTAGTTGGCAACCGTGCTGCCAGTTCTTTACTGTTTTATAATAAACAGTAGCCAACTGTAAATTTCACCAACAATAAGATACTGTTATTTCATAGTATCTAGCTGGCAACCGTGCTGCCAGTTCTTTACTGTTTTTTTTTACGGGAACATTTTTAACAGTATGAGTAAATAATGTCAGAATCTTCATTTTTGGGTGAACTAGTTTCTTCACGTTGAATCTAAAAGTGCACTGCTTTAGTGTGAAAATAAATGTGAATGAGATGAGGTCATGATGTGGGGTTATGTCTATTTATGTGGCTGGTATGTTACCTGGCTATGACAAACAGCACACAACTGACACCCAAGTAAGCGAGCAGAATATACATCCAGATGTCGGGGGACAGGGGGTTGAGAAAGGAGAACACCCCCGGGTTGGTGCCGTTGGGCTTGCGGTACAGTATACTTATCCCCAGCGTCAGGAAGGGTTTGGAAAAGTCGATGACCTTCTCCCGCACGTACGTGATGGCCAGGGGCGCCACTGCAAGATCAGCTTTCTGCCAACAAATAACGCACAGGGAAAAGAGCGATAGGCTGTAAATCAGGGCGAGCAGAAGCATTTAGAGGAAATCAAATTAAGAAAACAGGGCTTTTACACATCACACACTCTGCCCCACAGCATTTAAGAGGAAATTTAAAGCCCTCTCGTGGACTCGCGCTCTCTCCCTTGATTTACCTGCTACTGTTTCAGCACTTACTAAAGCCTTTCATGATTTACTGGGTCTAAGGGACCGGAGGTGCGCTGAACCAAATCCACTCTCTCAGCTACCCAACTAGACTAAAAGAGGAAAATAACGGTTATGAAAGAGGGAAAATGAAGCGGGTTGAAGGTTTTAAAGAAGTCTGCCGCCATTGCCTCACTGGCAGAAGAAGAAATAGACTGTGCCTTTCAGTCCACATAGTAACATTTTGTAACAAATAAAATGTTATAAACCGTCAAAGGTGTTCTGCAGTCGTTGGTGGTGTTACGCGTTCTTCGGTTACGTGATCAGATTACTTTCTCAAGTAACTAGTAATGTAATGTATTACCTTTTCAATTTACAACAATATATCTAAGTTACTTTTTCAAAAAAAGTAACGCAAATTACTTTTCACATTTATTGACTGTGCAGTGACTCAAATTTTGTATTTTAAATACGTAACTAAGTTACTTGAATTTCGTTACTCCCCAACCCTGATAAGACATAACAGGCACACTCCCAATGCAAATAATCTCGCAAAAGGTATAATTATGCTGATCATATTATCTTTAAAGCTCCAGATCCGTCTCTTATGAGGTTCATTTCCATTGGTTTGCTTGTGCCTAGAATCGGCTCCGCCGACACGAACACATCATGCCCTCCAATTGTTTTCTGTGGCCTGTTTGATGGTGTCATTACTGTACATTTCTAGCATAACAATATGACTGTAAATACAATGTGAGGGTTGACATGTGTGAGATGCTGCCTGTATATCCTCAGCACGATTTTAAAAGTCCAACACATGCAGAACACTATATAGTTTGTTCTGCTTTCAGTACATTAATTGTTTATAATGGGAGAATTTCAGATATGATGCTTCACTCGTGTCCAGTGTAAACGTGCCATAACAAGTTGATTACACTTGTCAATCAGCAACGTGAGTGTATTCATATGAGCGACAATTTTACAGTTTTTGAAAGAAAACTATTATACGCTCGCCTAGGCGGCATTATTTGTTACACAATAAAAGCAGAGATATTGTGAAATATTATTAGAGCTATAACTGTTTTCGGTTACACTTTATTTTACGGTGTCAGTGTAATTATACATTTAAGTACTGAGTAATGACAATTAACTACAAGTACTTACTGTAGGGTTAGGTTTGGGATGAGGGTTTGGTTTAGGGTTAATTGCATGTAATTATGCATCATTTATAGTTATTACTACAGTAAATACATGTAACATGTGTAACAATGACACTGTAAAATAAAGTGTTGCCCTGTTTTCTATGTGAATATATAGTAACGTGTAATTTATATCCAGTGATCGAAGCTGAATTTGCAGCATCATTACTCCAGTCTTCAGTGTCACATGACCCTTGATACGATGATTTCCCAGCAAACATCGGTCCGACGGCAACGTCACGTCGCTGGCCGTCGGTTGGACGGCAGAAATATGTAACTCTGAATGCATTTAGATGCATTTGTACTCGTCTTCAGTTCTCTGGGGTTGCATGTATAATTAACTTTGACTTTTAGCAAAGTGTAGTTCAATTAACTAATCAGATAAGATTTCCTTTTGGAATTATTTTTGTCAGAGGGACGTCGTTTCAAAGGTCATTAAACGTCCAAATGTTTGCTCTAGAAATTTTACTGATTATTATCAGTGTTGAAAACATATTTTTGTTGATATTGCGATGCATCGTGATACTTTGATGAAAAACAAAGTTACTTTCGAAACATTAAAAATGTCTTTACTGTCACTTTTGATCCATTTAATGTGTCCAAAAAACTATTAAAAGTATTTCTTTCTTTAAAAAGAAAAAATTGAACGGTCGCGTATACAGTTATATACGCAGTTTAAAATGTGGCTCTCAACGGAGAACTCATTTTTACACAAATCCCAGACTTATCATTCGTTCATATTATGAACAATTTCATCTTTAAGTTAATGTCTAATAAGCTCCAAATAAAACAGAAAGTGATCAAATGACTTCTAAGTGCTCTCTTTTAAATCCTGCATTATAGTTTTGAGCCCTCAAACTTATTTTAGAGGCTTACGATTTAAATTGCACATTTTCAAGCGCAGTATTGAGGTTTTATACAGTGTAATTGTGAATGTGAGATTATACCCAGTACAATAACTCTTCAAAGAAACATCGTTTTTGACACAGTAAAGGCGTTATGCCTCCTCCAGAACTGACGGAGGGCCTGCCGTTGGAACGCCGACACGGCTGTGCCCCTAAAACTGACATTTAGCTCAATTTCACTACTTTTACTGGTAGAATTGGTATAATTTCAGTCAAAATAAAGGCTTCTGTCGAGAATTATTGGATTGTCTATAATTATTCCCAGAGGGGGCAAATTAATGCCAGAAGTGAGCAGATGTTGTCTCGCTACCTTCCTTTTTTTCTACTAAAGTCCTTTGACAAGATATTTTTATCTCCAGCACATCAATGTACTGGCAAACTGCAAACTCTAGACTGCTCTGAAAGCTTGTCAAGGCCAATTACAGTCTGTCCTGCTCTCGTCTTGTGGGGGGGTTTACCGGGGAATGTTACGACAACACACACACACACACACACACCCTGTGCTTTCACACCAGACGATCCGACCGTGGCCAATTGAGGAGCGGTGACTAAGAGAGATGTCTGATATACGGGTTGGAGCGATGGATACTGCAGTTGAACAGAGGGAGTGCAGAAAATGCTCTTTTCTCAGAAATGTGTTTATTCCTATTGTAGACTTTGTGGAGTCTAATGAGGATATCGAAGGGCAGTGTTTGCTCCTGTGTGTGTGTGTGTGTTTGTGAAAGTGTGTGTGCTTAATAAGCTCTATAGGGGGAAAACTAATGCCAGATTTTTCACTTTGGGTCCTCTCGGCAGTATGTGCTTGAGTTTTATTTTATCGCATCTTCATGCCATCTGCTGTACACACACACACACACACACACAGTTAATCTTATTTTCATATCTGTTTCCTCTCCTCACTGAAAGCATCTCGTTTCATTGTGGAAGTGTGTCAGGTCTGCGCACCTAAACTGAATTAAGAACGCCTTATAAATTACAACTTACGACTTTATAATGTACGGGATGTTGAAATGGAATTGAGGCAACGGACAGGAGGCATAATTCTAATTAAAATGTTAGTTTAAGGAAGTAGAATTGAAATGGAATGAAATTGCTGTGCAGTTTTTAATAGTAAACATGTTCAGTATAAGAATTAGCTGAGATATGTTAACATTATAGAAATATTAAAGTTTGAAAAGCCACCTATAGAAGTGTGTGTGTGTGTGTGTGTGTGTGTGTGTGTGTTGTTTTAACTATACTTGTCCTCACTTATAATGTGAAACACTTTCTCACCCCACTAGTGAGACATTGACCGGTGCTGATGATACAAAGGCTTATAAATCAACCTAAAGAGGTTTTTATTTAAAATCTAGTGATGGTCACATGATTCTGTGATGGTGGTTTAGGAGTACGGGTTGAGTTAGGAGAGAGAAAATATCACTGACCTGATATAAAATCAATGGAAGTGTGTGGATGTCCTCACTAAGATAGTGAAACGAACCTGTGTGAGTGTGTGGGTATTCCCTACGTTATGGGGACCAACAGGTATAGTAATACTAGTAAATTCTGATCTTGGGGGGACATTTTTTTGGTCCCCATGAGGAAACAAGCTTATAAATCATACAGATTTATACATTTGTGTGATGGGTAGGTTTAGGGGTAGGGGTAGTGTAGGGGGACAGAATGTACAGTTTGTACAGTAGAAAAACCATTACGCCTATGGAATGTCCCCATACACCATGAAAACACAACATGTGTGTGTGAGTGTGTGGTTAAACTGGGAAACACTAAGTTTCAAAACTTTGGGATAAGTGCAAGTATTTTTATTTTTTTATATACTTTTATTCAGCGAAGGGCGAATGTTAAATTCAAAAGTGACAGTAAAGACATTTATAATGTTACTGAATTTATTTTTTCAAGAATCCTGTAAAAATGTATCAATGATTTCTGAAGGATCATGTGACACTGAAGACTGGAGTCATGATGCTGAAAATTCAGCTTTGATCACAGGGAATAAATTACACTTTACTATATATTAAAATAGACAGTTTTTGCACTAAAACAAATGCAGCTTTAGTGAGTAGTTTGTGTACTCTACATGTCAATGAACATGTCATGATTAATCGAAATGAACGATCATTATTTGTTATAAAGCTGTTGTGTTATTATGTTGAATTTCTTTTAATTGCTATTGAATAAATTCCCCTTATTCATTACATAATTTCTAATTCAATATCTTTGGTGGTGGCCAAGACATATATATATATATATATATATATATATATATATGTGGAAAAGATGTGTGGAAAAGATTGGATCCAGTATTGGATCATGGAGTCTGACTCACATGGTCCATCAGTTCTCGAACCATGCCGTTCCACTGGCCCGTGCTCTCTTCCTGTGCTCCGTACTTGCCATCCTCCACCAGTCGCACCTCATAGGTGAAGCCCAGGATGGCAGCCAGCTCTCGCAGCAGGTCGATGCAGAAGCCCTCGAAGCGATCGTTGCCGTATAGCGGCTTATCCGACTTCTTGAACATCACGTAAGGCTCTTCCTGTGGAGGGAGAAGACATTGCGTGCTGACTGTCTGAAATATGTCTGATATTTGTCTGATAGGGCTTGCACACCGTCAGAGATGAGCAGCGACAGCAAGGGAAAAATCACCTCAAACAGGACGTCATGCAGCTCAACATAACATGACACAACTACAGAAAATATAACAACATAACAACATAACATAACTACAGATAATATAATATAATATAATATAATGTAATATAATATAATGCAATATAATATAAAATAATATAATATAATGTAATATAATATAATATAATATAATATACCATAATATAAATATTATAATATAATGTAATATAATATAAAATAATATAATATAAAATAATGTAATATAATATAAAATAATATAATATAATATAATATAATATAATATAATATAATGCAATATAATATAAAATAATATAATATAATATAATATAATATAATATAATATAATATAAAATAAAATAATATAATATAATATAATATAATATAATATAATATAATATAATATAATATAATATAATATAAAATAATATAATATAAATATTATAATATATTCTTCAAAGCATTGTTTGTGTTTCACAGAACAAAGAAATGTTGTGGTCATACTTAAAGCCTTGTTATATAGTGCATCATAAAAGTATTTTTAATGCATTATTTAATTTTAACGCACTATATAATTATGCCTTATAATGCACATTTAATGCACTGTATGATCTCTTGAGGGTTATAATCCTTATCTATTCATTGATGCACCTTTAGAAAGAATAATGCATGAAAACACACGAACCCATTTCAGATGTAACAATGAATCGGCAAATTGTAAGTGTGGTTACAGTTATTTATGAAAATGTGCAACACATTGAAATGTCGATTTGGTTTTCATTTTTGATCAATCAATCCCTTTGACATTGAGATAACTATTGTGATGCATGAGCAACAAATCAGCAATTTATGAGACAGCTGATCTTGGCAATAAGAATGTAGATATCTGGTTTACACTACAGGAAGCCGGTGTGAACAGATCCTTCTATACCAGCGAGACTATTCAGGAACATTTGTCATGCCAGGGGAGCAGCAGCAGAGAGAGATAAGCGCTTTCCCGCCCCCACGCTGCTTACCGCCCGCATATTCACAGTCCTAATGAACCAATGAGAGGCAGCCTGTTCGCAGCAGGAACCCGGCATAGAAACAACAGTTCTTCTCATGCATCAACGCATTATGTGTACTGTGTACAAACTATTTTTGCTTTTTCAACGTTTTTGCATTTTTGCTTAAATTCTCAGACCTTTGAAAACATTGTCAGTTCAGACACTTTAAGGCTTGTCCACACCGAATGCATCAATTCACAGAGAGACTGAACCACACCAGGAGTGAAATGAAAAAGCATGTCGGTCAGTCTTTAATGCAGAACAGACCATTTAACAATACAGAAATCACTCAAGCCATCTGATAATACAGATATTAACCATTTTAAAGCAGTGAATCTTATTTAGATTGCAACTGATTTGAGAAATAGATTCACTATATTAATGTTGACTAACAATTTATGTTCATTATTTGGAACTCGATACTGACTCACTTAAAAATAGCATTATCCTCAATAGATAAAATATGATATTTCTCTCTAAGAAAAAAAATTAAAATATCATCAAAGGACATGAAATGTACCCTAAATTGCTTGTTTTGGTGTATATAACTCTATATAACCTTTGCAGTTTGCGGAGCCTCAAACTCTGAAAGTTTATTATCACTATTATATAATGTTAATTCCCAGTTACTTGATATATTGTGTTGGATGAAAGCACAGACCGACTTGTTTTTTTTTAACTCATAAAAACCAAAAGTCTGGTTGCATCAAGATTTTTTTCTGCTTTTTCACAATGTGCCATTGTCTGAAATGATAAAAGCGCAATGGCAAATATGACTGGCATTACGTTTTGTAATGAAAATGGCTCCCATACTAAACCCTTTTAGTTTTGTAAGCAATTGCACTTTATTTCACATCTTCCATCAACAGCTGTTACACTTTATGGACAAAAGTACACTCCTTAATTATTGAATTCAGGTGTTTCAATCGGACCCATTGCTAGATGTGTGTAGAATCAAGCGCCTATGCAGTCTGCATTAACAAACATTTGTGGGAAATTGGGTTGAACTGAAGAGCTCAGTGAATTCAAGCGTACTGTGATAGTATGCCACCTTTGCAGTAAGTAAGTTCTTCAAATTTCATGGTAACTATAAGTGGGTTTTATTGCCAAATTGCCAACAGTTCCAAACTTCCACTCAATTAATATCAGCACAAAAACTGTGCAGCGGGAGCTCCATGGAGTGGGTTTTAATGGCGAGCAGCTGCATGCAAGCCTCACATCACCAAGTACAATGCCAAGAGTCGGACAAACTGGTTTAAAGAACACCTCCACTAGACTCTGGAGCAACAGAAACCTGTTTTGTAGAGCGACCAATCACGCTTCTCCGTTTGGCAGTCAGATGGGTGAGTCTAGGATTGGCAGGTGCCAGAAGAACATCACCTGCCTGACTGCATTGTGCAAAGTTTGGTGGAGGGATAATGGTATGGCGTCGTTTTTCAGTTGGGCTGGGTCCCTGACTTCCAGTCAAGGGAAAGCTTAATGCATACCAAGACGTTTCTGACAATTTATGGAAATGTTTGGGGAAAGCCATTTTCCATTCCAGCATGACTGTGCCGCAGTGTACAAAGGTTGGATAAGTTTGGTGTGGAAAAAAAGGGATAGTTTACCCAAAAAAGCTCATCCATCCATCATAAAAGTAATCCATATGTAACACAGTTCGTAAGAGCGGGAAGAAGGAGGCGGGAACCGGCGAACGTTCAACCATAACTTTTAATAAACTCAAAAACAAACAACAAAACGAAAGTAAAGTGGCGGCGACTGCCTCCCACACAAACAAAATAAAACACAACAAAAAATCCAGGCCTGGTCCTCTCTCGTCCTTCATTGTCGTCGCTCCTCTTTTATGCTTCCGGAGCTCCTCCGTGAGAGACACGAGACCGGTGTAGCGCGCAGGTGACGCTCATTAGCAAACACGTCACATCATACAGCTCCAGGGGGATAATAAAGGCCTTCCATATTTATAACTTTTCAAACTATAACCACTGGCTTCCGGCAACGGCCGTACGCTCCAGCTGAAGAGTGACCTCTGACCTATGAGCACTTCCTGTGTTATTTGCCAATTCATGAAGAATCGCTTGTTTGTTTTCCTCACTTGTAAGTCGCTTTGGATAAAAGCGTCTGCTAAATGACTAAATGTGACCTGACGCATGACAAATGCAGAAGTGATTTCATCAAAAACATCTTCATTTGTGTTCTGAAGATGAACGAAGGTCTTACGGGTGTGAAACGACATGAGGGAGAGAAATGAATGACAGAATTATTATTTTTGGATGAACTATACCTTTAAATTGTGTCACTGCTTTGTACAGGTTCATAGGAATGCACTATTTCGATTCAAAGTCTCTTTCACAACACATCAGTCTTTATATTCGGTTGGCAAATGTCATGGGCCTGCTGTTATTGTTGCTTTCATTATAGTGTCATGGAATAAATAATTAGTGGTGTTTAATAACACAAGCGTCACTCCATTGTACTTGGAGATGTGATGCTTGCCATGAAAATCTCAGTAACTTCATATCAATGCCTTATCAAACACCCTTGGAAACACGGTGAAAGTCCTTAGCAACCGCATAGCATCATGCTGGAGAGTTTTACACAGGAATGCACCGGTCGCAATTTCTTTTGTGCAATGCAAAAACGTGCTTTCATGTTTCATCTACATAAGTCTGGTCATGAATTCTGCTTCACTCACTTCAGAGCGCCGCTCATGGTGCATGAGCTCTAAATCAAAACGGCCAATAAGAGCTTTTACATTAGAGATGTTCGAGGACTGGCGGAGCGGGAACCGGTGTTGCTTCCAGCTCAGTCAGAGCTACCTTTGGTTTATGAACACTGACCACACGCTCCTTCGGGCCTGTAGCGTTCAGATCGAATTTTCATTGGCCGAAAGCGGTGTCAAATAACCCCGTTGAGCTCTTTGTGCTCGAGCGTTGTTTGTACATGCGTGCATTTCCATGGAAACAGTGCCGAAGTTGGAGAGGGTTGCTCACCGTGAGCGATAATATTTCATAACTGTCTGAGCTTTTTAAACACACGTTGCACGTTGACTTCTATTCACTGAGCGCTGCGGCTTTCTTCTCCATTTGGCTTTTGTTTGTGAACGGTTTTACATTCAGCCGGGTTTCATTTAGAGTGCCGAACTCAAACATCTGCGAGATCTACCGGTCTGCGCAGCCAACGTGTCGCTCAGAAGAGTGACATTTGGCTTGCAAATGCGATTTTAATTAGTTCAGTGATTTTACAATTATTTTTGATCGATCTTAAAATGCATCCTTTAGCATTGTCATTTTCTGTCACTTGTTCTCCATTCTTTCCTTCTGACTGAAATGTCAATTTGTGACGAAAGACGTGGAGTGAGAGAGCGTACACTTGAAAGCACGTCTCTCAGTGTGCGTACGCATGTTTACGCCAAACAGAAAGCAGATCATTCAAGGTCAGAGAGCTGCAGTGGCTGATGGGTAGGACAGCTTCCCACAACTCTGAAAAAGATGCATCTTAATGTCTGAAAATGCTTTGAAGTACTTGTGAAACATTTCATGGAAAAAATAGCTGGAGATACATTACGTTTTCACAAGTGCCAGAGGTCTTTGATTAATGTTGCTGAAAACCTGCTATCTCTGTATTACGAACCACCCTTGATCAGCAATATGCATTTGGAGACTTTTGCACTCCGACGATACTTGAGCGGCTTCAAAAGTTTGCTAAAAGTGACTTTGTTTTTCATTTTGGTAACTCTCACAAAACCTGTCAAGAATATGCCGTGATCATTTTGCTCTCTACAAATCATTTAAAAAAAAAAAAAAAAAGATATTTTATTTCACACATTTGGAAATGAAGGCCATTTGAAGACCATTAAGATGTTTTCCATGTTATAATAATGGAACAATACAAACATTATACCCCATAAAGTGCAACAACACATTGTTTAAGAGTAGGAATTCACAACCCCAGGCCATTTCAGACCCTCGTCAAAACTGCAGCCCTGATGACACTGTTTATTATGAATATAAAATCATACAAAATTGATTTTGAAGTGCAATAAAACCCAGAAATGTTAAGTTTTGTGAGGTTTACCCATTTGAATGTTTTAAAAAGCACTGCACACACAATTTACTCTGCGTTATCTTAGTATAATCTATGCGTTTATCTCTATGTTTTGGACACAAAAAAGAACGTAAATCAACTGTGGAATCGAAATCCCCTGACTCCATAAAATCTTGAATATATTTTTTGTACTGCCATTACTACCACTCCCATTTTTCCTTCTGCGAAACATTGCATTTAGCTCTGTTCGTTATAATTAAACTCTATCATTTATATAACATTCCTATTGCAATTATAGTTTTTGGGTAACACTATATATGTACTCTTCGCAACTAGCAGTCATTGTATTGGTAGACAGTCCGCTTAATATCTGCTAACATCTTATTCATGTGATTTTGATGTCAACAAACTCACAGTAGAGCATTAGTTTCTTGTAGTTTACTTGCATATAGTTAGCAGAATACTTCAACTTTACTCACATACAATTAGTCTAAAGTGGAACATCAAAATAAAGTGTAACCAGCTTTTGATATGCAACACTAGAAATGGCAAATTCTAGCTTTCTAATAAACCTGGAATTGTGTACTATGAATATTGTTGGCTCTTTGATGAACTGATTATATTCCTCTGTTGAACAAGTCACTTTGGATTATAGTGTTTGCTAAATGCATTAATGTAAATGTAATGTTACATATCATCCAAACTGCCTTGGACAATTTATACTACAACCTACCCTGGAACAGCAAATATTGCATCTAAACTCATAAAAGAGCAATTAAGAGAATAAAAACTCTAATTAAACCAGTAATCCATTCAGCAGATGGGAGAGAAACTTCCCCTAAAGGCTAAGTCACCTTCCATTACTCGCCATCTAATTAAAAACTGCAAATGTTTTACTCTTGGAAACGAATGATAGTGGTTCATTCATACCTTTTTAAAAACAAACCACCGTTTTATGAATTGTCCAATTCGTTGTGTAGCAGTGCACCTCCACACAGAGTAATATCTAGAGGTGAAGGGGCAATTGAATCCAGTTGCAAAGTGACAAATCGACACTGCATTGCTGCTTCCTGAACTCAACAAGCCTAGAATGCTGCGAAAACATTCCGCTATTAATCACAGACTTGGAGAACAAAACATCCCGGAAGATAAGAAAATAAGACAAAATCGAACTGCATTATGATGTGCGAGTAAACTTTTCCTCATCCGATGCTCACTGCATGCAAAACTAGCAACCACTGTCGCGTTGCAACGTTTGTCAAGCGAGTCGGAAGTGGAAATTTAGCTTACAAAAATGTTTCAACAAACAATACTGTGATTTTTAACAAATAATACAAGGCAACATGCAAAGTCAGTGAATAGATATAGCAAGGGGGATTTGATGCAAAAATACCACCAACATTCAATACACAACGCTGTTCTGTTACTACATGAATCTCCGTTTTTGAACAAATTGGTTGAGTGAATAATTCAATGACCCATTCATAAAGAATCATTCATGCTCATTCCTGAACAAATCATCCTTTTTGAATGAATTGGTTGAATTAATGAGCCAATAACCTACTCAATAAAGGTGACTTTCTGCCACTTAATCACAGTTTAAGTTTATATATTCTTGTTATAAAATATAGTTTTGGCCTAAGGTTGTGGGTTTGAGTCTTGCTCCTGCTCCGGCTGTGTGTGTGTGTGTGTGTGTTCACTACTCCTAATGTGTGTGCACAAACCCATACTCGGAATTCTATATTCCACATTTTGTTTTATCTCATAACATTAACAATGCAATTATTAGAGACAGTGTAAATGCATGAAACAGTGTGTGCAGATTTCTAAATGGCACTTCAGATGCAGCTTCTGCATTGGAAAAGATGGATTATGTTGCTCCATCTTTTCAACAGCCACATATTTGAATTTATTTACTAAATGTAATATGAAATATGACAAATACCTTTGATAAGGTTAGATAACATGTGAATTTTAAATTCATTTAAGGGAGAAATATAATTAAAGTTTTTGTTACTGCTGAACAGTCAATGAAAGTTATAGCGTCCTGTAACAGTGATAAGGTCTTAGCTCATCTTTCATTACTTTTTGTTCTTTTTTTTTTTTTTTAGAAATGTTAGAGCAAACCTGCAGCATGTTTGCTCACAGCCTATTAATAACAATTTCCTTTCTGCAGCGGCACAATGACGGCTTCAGAGGCAAACCTGAGGGCATTAAACTTTCATGTAAGGACTGACATTCACCGCTCAGCATTCACCCCTCCCAGCAGTCTCCTCTCACACTTTCTCTCCTTTTATTCATGACAGCTTTGATCCTTGGCTGCCTGACTCACACAACTAGCATTTGTAGCATTTAATGCATTCTGATCGGTCACTGAGAGAGAATGAAAACACTCACACTACAGTCAGTTTAATGAATTTGCCCTTTTGCCTTGAATTTATTTCGTTTATTGACAAAAAGTAAACTTATTCTGGGAGGGAGGATCTTGGAGTTCTAATGCATATCCAAGTTAAACCACTTTTTCTGATTAATTGCATGTGGATATATACAGTTGTGTTCAAAATTATTCAACCCCCCAATGCTGTAAATGGTTTTAGAGAATTTAGAGTACATTTGTAATTGAATTCAGAATGAAATCCTACAAGGACTTCTTAAAGAAGCATATGCAACTAAAATGACATCAATTGGTTTTGTAATACAGTAGTAAATGTTTCTTTTGTGAATTCTTCATTGACACAATTATTCAACCCCTTAAAGACTACCACTCTGAAGAACAGAGGTCCATTGAAGTGTTTTCAATCAGGTATTGAAAGCACCTGTGGATGTCAGGGAGCAGCAATAAAGCCTAATAAGCACCAATTAGGCAGCTTTAAAATGACTGTGATACTCAGCTCCTTCTAGACATTTACTGGTGTGGTTACAAACATGGTGAAGTCAAGAGAATGGTCCAGGAAGACAAGAGAAGAGGTGATTACTCTTCACAGGAAGGGCAATGGCTATAAGAAGATTGCAAAGATGTTAAACATACCAAGAGACACCATAGGAAGCATCATTCGCAAATTCAAGGCAAAGGGCACTGTTGAAACGCTACCTGGTCGTGGCAGAAAGAAGATGCTGACTTCGACTGCTGTGCGCTACCTGAAGCGTAGAGTGGAGAAAAGTCCCCGTGTGACTGCTGAGGAACTGAGAAAAGATTTGTCAGATGTAGGTACTGAAGTTTCTGCTCAGACAATACGGCGCACCCTGCGTAATGAAGGCCTCCATGCCAGAACTCCCAGGCGCACCCCCTTGCTGTCTCCAAAGAATAAGAAGAGTCGACTGCAGTATGCCAAAAGTCATGTGGACAAACCACAGAAGTTTTGGGATAGTGTTCTGTGGACTGATGAAACAAAATTAGAACTGTTTGGGCCCATGGATCAACGCTATGTTTGGAGGAGGAAGAACAAGGCCTATGAAGAAAAGAACACCTTGCCTACTGTGAAGCATGGCGGGGGGTCAATCATGCTTTGGGGCTGTTTTGCTTCTGCAGGTACTGGGAAGCTTCAGCGTGTGCAAGGTACCATGAATTCTCTTCAGTACCAGGAGATATTGGAGGACAATGTGATGCAGTCCGTCACAAACCTGAGGCTTGGGAGACGTTGGACCTTTCAACAGGACAATGATCCCAAGCATACCTCCAAGTCCACTAGAGCATGGTTGCAGATTAAAGGCTGGAACATTTTGAAATGGCCATCGCAGTCACCAGACTTAAATCCGATTGAGAACCTCTGGTGGGACTTAAAGAAAGCAGTTGCAGTGCGCAAGCCTAAGAATGTGACTGAACTGGAGGCTTTTGCCCATGATGAATGGGCGAAGATACCCGTAGCTCGCTGCAAGACACTTGTGTCAAGCTATGCTTCACGTTTAAAAGCTGTTATAACTGTAAAAGGATGTTGTACTAAGTATTAAGATTGAATGTCACTTGGGGGTTGAATAAAACTGATAATGATGTGAGCAGAGAAAAGACATTTGTGGTTATTTCATTATAAATGTTATGTTATATTTGTCTGACCTACACATGCCTCTTTGATTTAATTGTAAGCAGGATGACTGAATGATCAAAATCAATGTCAAACCGGCCAAAACAATCAATTTCAGTGGGGGTTGAATAATTTTGAACACAACTGTATATATATATATATATATATATATATATATATATATATATATATATATATATATATACACTGTTAGAAATTGTTGTTAATTTACGGCAATTTTTCAACAGTATAATTCTGTTCTGTTCAAAAGCAGTACTTTAACGGTTTTATTTTTTTTTTGTGAAATGGCGTAGACAAAATATAACAGCATTTTACCGTATTCACTGCTCGAAGGAAATAAATCAGTACTTTACAGTATTTTCAGAACAGAAGACTGCAGTTAGCACGCATGGATTTTCAACTGTTTTTCTTCTGATATTTTTTTATCATTGGGTACATTTAAACACTGAATCCTTTTTGCTAGCAGTGCACGACTCAATAGCTTATACAATACCATGTAGCATATTTGTATTATTTACAGTAAAATCCTGTAAATATGCCCTTTAGTGAAGAGCTGAAAAGAAACATCCACAAACTATAAACGCATTTTTCAGAATTTTACTGTAAAATGTAGAAACAGTTTTATGCTGTATTTGCAAAAACAGTAGCCAATTATAAATCTCACCAACAGGAAGACACGGTTGATTTAACAGTATCTTGCAGGCAACCGTGCTGTCAGTTCTTTACTGTTTTTTAATAAACAGTAGCCAACTGTAAATTTCACCAACAGTAAGATACTGTTATTTTACAGTATCTAGCTGGCAACCGTGCTGCCAGTTCTTTACTGTTTTTAATAAACAGTAGCCAACTGTAAATTTCACCAACAGTAAGATACTGTTATTTTACAGTATCTAGTTGGCAACCGTGCTGCCAGTTCTTTACTGTTTTTTAATAAACAGTAGCCAACTGTAAATTTCACCAACAGTAAGATACTGTTATTTCACAGTATCTTGCTGGCAACCGTGCTGCCAGTTCTTTACTGTTTTTAATAAACAGTAGCCAACTGTAAATTTCACCAACAATAAGATACTGTTATTTTACAGTATCTAGTTGGCAACCGTGCTGCCAGTTCTTTACTGTTTTTAATAAACAGTAGCCAACTGTAAATTTCACCAACAGTAAGATACTGCTATTTCACAGTCTCTTGCTGGCAACCGTGCTGCCAGTTCTTTACTGTTTTTAATAAACAGTAGCCAACTGTAAATTTCACCAACAGTAAGATACTGTTATTTCACAGTATCTTGCTGGCAACCGTGCTGCCAGTTCTTTACTGTTTTTAATAAACAGTAGCCAACTGTAAATTTCACCAACAGTAAGATACTGCTATTTCACAGTATCTAGTTGGCAACCGTGCTGCCAGTTCTTTACTGTTTTTAATAAACAGTAGCCAACTGTAAATTTCACCAACAGTAAGATACTGCTATTTCACAGTATCTAGTTGGCAACCGTGCTGCCAGTTCTTTACTGTTTTTAATAAACAGTAGCCAACTGTAAATTTCACCAACAGTAAGATACTGCTATTTCACAGTATCTAGTTGGCAACCGTGCTGCCAGTTCTTTACTGTTTTTAATAAACAGTAGCCAACTGTAAATTTCACCAACAGTAAGATACTGTTATTTTACAGTATCCAGCTGGCAACTGTGCTGCCAGTTCTTTACTGTTTTTAATAAACAGTAGCCAACTGTAAATTTCACCAACAGTAAGATACTGTTATTTTACAGTATCCAGCTGGCAACTGTGCTGCCAGTTCTTTACTGTTTTTTAATAAACAGTAGCCAACTGTAAATTTCACCAACAATAAGATACTGCTATTTTACAGTATCTTGCTGGCAACCGTGCTGCCAGTTCTTTACTGTTTTTAATAAACAGTAGCCAACTGTAAATTTCACCAACAGTAAGATACTGCTATTTCACAGTCTCTTGCTGGCAACCGTGCTGCCAGTTCTTTACTGTTTTTAATAAACAGTAGCCAACTGTAAATTTCACCAACAGTAAGATACTGTTATTTTACAGTATCTTGCTGGCAACCGTGCTGCCAGTTCTTTACTGTTTTTAATAAACAGTAGCCAACTGTAAATTTCACCAACAGTAAGATACTGCTATTTTACAGTATCTTGCTGGCAACCGTGCTGCCAGTTCTTTACTGTTTTTAATAAACAGTAGCCAACTGTAAATTTCACCAACAATAAGATACTGCTATTTTACAGTATCTTGCTGGCAACCGTGCTGCCAGTTCTTTACTGTTTTTAATAAACAGTAGCCAACTGTAAATTTCACCAACAATAAGATACTGCTATTTTACAGTATCTTGCTGGCAACCGTGCTGCCAGTTCTTTACTGTTTTTTAATAAACAGTAGCCAACTGTAAATTTCACCAACAATAAGATACTGCTATTTTACAGTATCTTGCTGGCAACCGTGCTGCCAGTTCTTTACTGTTTTTAATAAACAGTAGCCAACTGTAAATTTCACCAACAGTAAGATACTGCTATTTCACAGTCTCTTGCTGGCAACCGTGCTGCCAGTTCTTTACTGTTTTTAATAAACAGTAGCCAACTGTAAATTTCACCAACAGTAAGATACTGTTATTTTACAGTATCTTGCTGGCAACCGTGCTGCCAGTTCTTTACTGTTTTTAATAAACAGTAGCCAACTGTAAATTTCACCAAAAGTAAGATACTGTTATTTTACAGTATCTTGCTGGCAACCGTGCTGCCAGTTCTTTACTGTTTTTAATAAACAGTAGCCAACTGTAAATTTCACCAACAGTAAGATACTGTTATTTCACAGTATCTTGCTGGCAACCGTGCTGACAGTTCTTTACTGTTTTTAATAAACAGTAGCCAACTGTAAATTTCACCAACAGTAAGATACTGCTATTTCACAGTATCTAGTTGGCAACCGTGCTGCCAGTTCTTTACTGTTTTTAATAAACAGTAGCCAACTGTAAATTTCACCAACAGTAAGATACTGCTATTTCACAGTATCTAGTTGGCAACCGTGCTGCCAGTTCTTTACTGTTTTTAATAAACAGTAGCCAACTGTAAATTTCACCAACAGTAAGATACTGCTATTTCACAGTATCTAGTTGGCAACCGTGCTGCCAGTTCTTTACTGTTTTTAATAAACAGTAGCCAACTGTAAATTTCACCAACAGTAAGATACTGCTATTTCACAGTATCTAGTTGGCAACCGTGCTGCCAGTTCTTTACTGTTTTTAATAAACAGTAGCCAACTGTAAATTTCACCAACAGTAAGATACTGTTATTTTACAGTATCCAGCTGGCAACTGTGCTGCCAGTTCTTTACTGTTTTTAATAAACAGTAGCCAACTGTAAATTTCACCAACAGTAAGATACTGTTATTTTACAGTATCCAGCTGGCAACTGTGCTGCCAGTTCTTTACTGTTTTTTAATAAACAGTAGCCAACTGTAAATTTCACCAACAATAAGATACTGCTATTTTACAGTATCTTGCTGGCAACCGTGCTGCCAGTTCTTTACTGTTTTATAATAAACAGTAGACAACTGTGAATTTCACCAACAATAAGATATTGTTATTTTACAGTATCTTGCTGGCAACCGTGCTGCCAGTTCTTTACTGAAAATTTTTAGCAGTGTATATATAAATTATATATACATTGTAACAGATGAGATGTTACTTGTTTTGTTAAATTGTAGGTCCATTTATTTTTTCTTGTTTTCTCAGTGGTAGTGGGTAAGTCACTGTCACTACCACTAGGAGCAGCTTGGGGGCGCTAAGGCCCAAAGGTAAACGGTATGGCCTGGCTACCATAGAAGTAGTTAGCTTGTTTGGTAGAGGGAAGCCTCATGGTTAGATCTTCAGCTACTTGTTTGCTAAATTGGTCCTGGTTTGAGAACTTTAAGTTTCTGCTCAAATGTAAGTATGCTTTGATTTCCTGAAGCTTTTATTTTGATTTTAGATTACTAATCGAAGTTATTTGCTTGCTTTCTTTCTAGGAAGGACTGTTTTATGGCATATAAGATATGATGTTCATTGGAGAGCACTTCCTAGTTAAGGCAGCACAAGGCCTTAAACTATAGAGTAAAGCACTCCGGAAACGACGTGGAAAGATCATCTTTCGTTGGGGATTAGGACATCAAACATTGCATCGCACTCAAATAACAAATTGGATTATAGCTCATTTCATCTTCAACTTTTCAAAAGACTGGACTAACGTTAAGTTACATTTCACCGACTCATTTAAAAAGGGACAATGTTTTTTTTTTTTTTGTACTTGTAATTAAGCACTGGTGACTGATAATTAAATTCAGTTTAAAACATCATTTGGTTTGTGGAGAAATGTATCAGTACACGTTAAATATCTGCTGAACCCCTCAGATTGTTATATATATCTTATTTTCGTTTAGTTTAAGTAGGCTACTAAATATACTAAAATTAAAAACAAAAAGACTAATTAAGAAAGCAAATCAAATTTACAAAACAAATTTAACTAAAATAAAAATATTAACAAACTATAATAGTGTATCAACAATACTAATTCATTTAGTAATTCATTTTTACTCATGTTTTGAAATGTTCTAATTTAATCAAATAGCTGGTTCTTAAATGAGGTAAATAATACTGCAAACATCCCAGAATTCACCAACTCCCTTGCTAATAGATGAACAATGAAGCCACTTCCATGTGGCGTTAGAGAATACTAACATTAAATCGATCATCCCTCTCATAACTCCTCTCACATTCAGAGTTTGCGACGTTAACTTGTCTCACACTGAGTAGGTAAATGAGAACCTTGATGCCGTTTTTAATAATGTTACGCAGGGGAACTTGTGCATGCATTCGAATTTGGAATCTGTGAATATGTTTGAAACCGTTTGACAGCAAGTCCATCATCAGAAACACCGAGTGATGCAACAGTGAAGGAATGTAGAGGCATAAAGCAGTGAAGACCTTTTCCTGTTTTATTTTCTGACTCGAAATACGGTCGTTCTGCATGATCAAAGGGACAAAAAATGAAGATGTAGAAATTCAGAAATGTAGAGATTGCCACAAATGTCAATTGACTTTCATTCTTTCAATCAAAAGGTGATTTTAATGTAAGTTGGTGACATTCCTCAGTCTCACAGTGATATTAAGTTAGGAAGTATAATACAATTAAAGAATGAAGACTAAGCTCCATTTGTGCAACCACAAGCCGTTCATCGCTCGACACAGATCAAGGCAGCGGCGTGTGATTGAAGTGTGAATCAAACAAGTCAGTTTTGCTTCAAACGCGTTGAGTAGATGATAGATCAGTTTGTTCTGATGCAGGGCTCCCTGATACTCGCCTAACCATACATTTTTATAAGTCGCTCAGTCGCGGGGGAAAAAAAAGAAACAAGACTGGAAGTGGGCGAACTCCCTCAAATCAAGTCATACGAAACATGTGAGTAGTTGCAACTTTACATGGCCGCTCGCTTTAACGTTAACTTGGAAAAATGTGGGCATTTTGAATGTTTGTGCACAGAGTGAAAGCTGAATAAAAGTGCACTTACTGCATGATTGCGGGGCGATCACTGGTACCTAAAATACTTCACATTTTTGGTCATACAGATAAGAGTAATACATCTTTTGAAACTGTGTGCACTCACAAAAAAAAAAATTAAACCTTGTGCTTTTGTAAAATAATGAAAGCAAACAGGGTGGGCTTTCTGTCATCTCTCTCTGTGAACTTGAGCAAGAAAAAAAGGAACTGAAACTCCATGAAAAATATACCTATAAGCGAAATGTCTACTTTTAAATGAACTGATTGAAATGGGAAAACAAATGTTCTCAGGTTATGTAATCCGTATGACTTGTGCATATAGGCGTGTCCACTCTACTACATTTTTTTTTTTTTTTTTTTTTTTTGTTATGACAGATTTGTGTAAATTTACAATCAACCAAGCTCTGAGTTAGAGGAACTAAAAAAAATTAAGTTGCTCCAACTACCAGATTTGTAGCCCTGAAACCAATTGTACAATTTCTGCCAAATAACGCAGAAACTTTAAATTACAGACGGTATTAAGTTGATGTAATGATCAAGAATATTATGTCAACAAAACTCAAATTAATGTTCGCAAATTAAAAGGTTTAATTATAACAATAAATTAGAATGTTTAACTTGCAAACATAGCAGGTCCCCTGAAGCACTTTTTACAGTGTTAATTAAGGCATTTAAGTAGCTTTTTATAAACATGCCTTATTGAGAGAAAAAAAAACATTACAGTTTTACATCTTGAAACAAAACAATGTTTTAAGATATGTCGATGCAAGTTGCTTTCAGTTAAAACATGCATTTCCAAATCACTGATTCGAAAGAAAAGATTCGTAAAGCTTCGAAATCGGCCATCACTAGATATTGTTGAAAACCTTATTTTGTGTTTTTGGCGCACAAAAAGTATTGTGTAAAAATATTATTTAGTATCTTTCTCGGCGTTGTTAATTATCTTGTTGTCACAGAACCAACAGATTTCATCAAAAACATCTTAATTTGTAATTTGAACGACATGAGGGAAAGGAATTAATGACAGAAGTTTCATTTTTGGGTGAACTAACACTTTCTGTGTACTTGCCAAGTATACTTATACTTAAGTATTTCTCAATCAAACTATTAAGTACAAGTATAAACTAAGCATACTTATACATGTATTTTAATTTTGTTAAGTATATATCCAATGAGTAAATGAAAAGTAGAAAGCATACTATTAGCACACTTGAATTATTATTTTTTTTTTTTTTGCAAGGGAAAAACAACTAAATCATAGAACTGTTACTTAAATCAGAACAGTGAGAGGTTTCAAAGAGTAGTGCACATTGAAGTGCTTTCTTAGTTTATTTCATCAACAGGCATGGCGCATCCCGATGGCGAGAGACCGGAATGGTTGGAACAGCTTCAAACCACAGAATTTTGAGTCTTCCGTCACTCAGGGACTATGATATAGCGAGATCTGACATAAGTGAGCTGCCTTTGGCTTCACATTTCAGAGAAGTTTGAGAAAAGAAGGTGAAGGAGCAATAAAATATATTTTTTTTTTATATTATCTTTTAGACAGAGTTTTCAGTGTCTGCTGTCCGTATCAGTGGCCTAGTGTTAGTGTAAGAGAAATTAAAAAATGCTATTCCACACATTTAAAATGTGAGGTAAATGAAACCACTACAATTCATGATAAAAACTGAAACGCAGCAGTGAATAGTGCAATTCTACACACACAGGACTCATTTCAATGCAGTTCATTTTATTTTACTTTATTATTTGATTTTAAGCATAAACTTAATTAAATTTTGTTACATATATTTTAAAATAATAAAACTATTTTCCAAAATATATTCTCTGAAAACAAGTTCTTAAGCAAAGATTGTATTGTTTTATAGGTGAGGTAAAATAAGAAAAAAAAATACTGATCAAGAACATTATTTCTATATTTATTTTACACGCACTTATGGGCAATCACTGAAATATTATGAAAAATGAAGAATGCTAATGAATAATGATCTTACTTACCAGTATAGTGGACACCACCAGTGATCTGTTGGAGAGAGAGTCAGTCACATTGGCTGCCTTTCCCTTCTGATTATCTGTCATGTTCAAACCACTAGCAGGATCCCATGTCCCAATCTGTGAAAAAAACATTAAATATTTTCATAAATCTATGACGTGAAACTGAATACTTCAATAACACAATAAAGAGCATGTTCCAACATCCAAGGAGTTATCTTGGAGGGCCACTGAATCTATAAAACAGTGCCCTTTCGAGGGAACTCAACACTGTGTCAGAATGTTGACGCTATGGGAACACTTTTGCATGACTGCATCTGAAGCACTTCTTCATCTGATCCGTACCTTGTGGACTTAGATCCCAACGCTGAAACTTTTGTGGTCCAAATCAAGTCCGATGACTGGTTTGTTACAATAGAAGATGCTTGCTTTCTCAATCCATACTTCATCAACACACGCAGTTCTTCATGTTCGCCTCCAGGGGCAAAGCTCGTCAATATCATGGGGAAGTCGTGGCCTAATGGTGAGGGAGTCGGGCTTGTAACCTGAAGGTTGCTGGTTCGATTCCCACGCCAGCAGGAATTGAAAGTGGGGATTGTGAATGAACAGCACTCTCTCCACCTTCGATTCCATGACTAAGGTCATGGTAAGTAAGTCGCTTTGGATAAAAGCATCTGCTAAATGTCAAAATGTAATATCAGGTTCTTCCATTCGGCCTAGCATTGTCACGTTGCACCTTTACGAAGTACATAAATGCATCTCTGTCTACATCGCGATTCCAGGGGAATACTCAAGTTAATTTATGATTTATTTATTCTAGCTCAGTCTGGGCAAATGAGGTGCTTGGGGTTAAGACTAAACACTGGGAAGAACGGAGAACCAGTTTTCTTGAAGTGATATGGGACTCTAGATAAGACTAGGCTAAGCTGTCACTGTAAAACAGTTTCAGAGACTGTAGTAGTGACTCAAGACCAAGGGATTTTCCTTGAGGGCCAACCCATTTTGCTTCATCAGGGTTACATGCAGATGCCTAGTGATGGGGAAGAAGCCAAGGTTCTTGTGCTGAATCAGGGAGAAGACATCCCGTCGAGGCAGGGGCTGAGGCCAGAGCAATGGAGACTGTAGAGTTGAAACAGTGGAGTTGAGTTGATTCAAGATAGTTCTGTCATGAGGAAATGAATTGATCGCATTAGTAAAAGTGACATGACGTGTGGCCATGTATGGTGTCCCATACTCTGACTTTGTGCTCTGCATTTCACCCATTTAAGTGCACACACACACACACACAGCAGTGAGTATTGAACAAACGCACTGTGAACAGATTGGGGAGTGGCTGGGGGTTAAGTGTCTTACTCAAGGGGACCTCGGTTGTGGGTAATGGCAGTAAAAGAGAGCATTGTTCATTCACTCCCTCAGCTACATTTCCTGACACTACTGAAACTCGAATTTTGGTAGGAGGATTGAACGAAAAGCGCTCTCCTCCACTCTCATTACCCACAACATTAGAGGAAAGGACGTACCTTCCACTTTGATTCTCCCTCACACATCCAGTTACATTGGGGCTTGATGCCATGGTTCAGATGTGGTGAAGGCTAGCCTGTATACTTTTCCCCCAATGGCTCTGCTCCCAGGACTTCTAGAGAGGGTTTGGCCCTGAGGGCTAACTCTTGAGCTCTGGTCTCTCAACTGAAGTTTTTGAGACCATCCTTAACTCTAGAGCTCTCTCCAGAAGGAAACTGTATGCCAAGTGGAAACACTGGTTTGTTCAGTTCTGGAGTTCCTTCAGGATTGCTTTGCTACTGGGTTAACCCTCTCCACATTGAAGGTTTACTTAGTGGATACCACTGCTTACTACGCACCTTTAGGTGGTGGTTCATTGGGGAGACACCCTGCTGTCCCCAACTTGTGGCAGATGGCGGACCAAGAGATTTGCTTTACCCAGTTCGGCCCTCTATTGTTACGTCTCCCATTTATCTTGATGGTGTAAAACTGTCCAGTTGTTGCTGTGTTTTGGTTTGCCTATAGGGAGTTCATCAGTATCCCAGCAACGCAAAAGCAAATAGATCATTGAGGCAATTTCTGTGGCTCAAGATGTGCATGATCTTCTTTCGCCCTTAGTCATCAGAGCCAATTCTTGTAGTAGAAGGCCTTATTATGATGGATGTTTGTGATGCAACAGGCTAGTCCACTCCAGACAGCTTCATCAGGTCCTACCCCAGACTCTCAATTGCTTCCAACTCAAGTTTTGTGCTCATTACAATTCACATCTTTTGAGCAGGAATTTGTTGGTGTAGTGGGTGTGAATGTTATATACATTATATACATTCATATTGATGCCCATAGCATCAACATTCTGGCACAGTGTTGAGTTGCCTCAAAAGGGAACGTCTCGGTTATGACTACAACCCTGGTTCCCTGAGAAGGGAGCGAGATGCTGCGACTTACTTCAGCCCATAAAAAGCTGACGATAAATGCTCTGGGTGTCCTTTATAGGAGTCATCTGTCACGGGACTACATTTCACCAATGAGACTGGAGTGATTTCATATGCTTCAGACGCAGTCATGCTGAATAGCATCAATAGAGTCAGCATTCTGGCGCACCATCTCATTCACTTCTCAGGGAACCAGAGTTACAATAGTAAATGAGACATTTTAGTGAATGCTGTCTGGGTTCTTCACTCATTGGGACATTATCACTGCAGAGGCTTACAGGAAGTGATGCGAAGACCAAGAAGTTATCATGCACAAGAGAGCAAAATGGAGAGATGGAAAAGAAGAGAGCGAGTAAATGAGAATTGCTTCAGTGGACCAGAGGACTGCAATCCCATTCCTCCGTTCTCAAACCTGTCTCATTTACTTCAGAGGACCCTCTTGAGAGCTGACAACTCAAAACAAGATGACAAAGTGCAGACGTTCACGCACGTTCAACCATCAAAAAACAAAGTACTTCAGAAAACACACAGCCTGTAGTTTGTAATTGCAAATCACCTGTTTAATTCAGACTTCATAAGGCTAAAGGGCTACTGAGGGCCTTATTATTAATGGGATAAATTATTCATGAAGGTGCAGACTCATGTAGAAGAGAACTAGGAGGTCACGGTTTGCTTAGAGGCTCTCTGCATGAGTGTGTGTGCGGGGAGGATTTTTATTGTCTGTCGTTATGCAGCTGGGTAAGTGTGTGTATTTTCAGGTGTATACACATTTGTCCTTATGAAGGAAGGACATAACTAAGGACATACAAAACCAGAGGAATTCAGCACCTTCTCTAGCCCCTCTTCCTTCAGGCTGATCACATCCAGATCGAAATCTGTCCTCAGGCCGTTGGTCCTGTTGAAATTTATCCGTCCGGTTAAGCCATCCCAGTGGGCCTGGAGGTGTAAGAAAAATATTCATTATAGCCAACCTGCAACATCCAATGATTTCTTCCTTTCTGACCAAACAGTGAATATACATCATTTATCAGAATGTACGGTTCACACTTATACACAGTGGGTATGGAAAAGTATCCAGACCCCCTTAAATTTTTCACTCTTTATTATATTGAAGCCATTTGCTAAAGTCATTTAAGTTCATTTTTTTCTCATTAATGTACACACAGCAACCCATATTGACAGAAAAACACATAATTCTATTTATTGAAAAAGAAAAACTGAAATATCACATGGTCCTAACTATTCAGACCCTTTGCTCAGTATTTAGTAGAAGCACCTTTTGATCTAATAAAGCCATGAGTCTTTATGGGAAAGATGCAACAATTTTCTCACATCTGGATTTGGGGATCCTCTACCATTACTCCTTGCAGATCCTCTCCAGTTCTGTCAGGTTGGATGGTAAACGTTGGTGGACAGCCATTTTTAGGTCTCTCCAGAGATGCTCAATTGGGTTTAAGTCAGGGCTCTGGCTGGGCCATTCAAGAACAGTCACAGAGTTGTTGTGAAGCCACTCCTTGGTTATTTTAGCTGTGTGCTTAGGGTCATTGTCTTGTTGGAAGGTAAACCTTTGGCCCAGTCTGAGGTCCTGAGCACTCTGGAGAAGGTTTTCATCCAGGATATCCCTGGACTTGGCCACATTCATCTTTCCCTCGATTGCAAGCAGTCTTCCTGTTCCTGGAGCCGAAAAACACCCCCACAGCATGTTGCTGCCACCACCATGCTTCACTGTTGGGACTGTATTGGACACGTGATGAGCAGTGTCTGGTTTTCTCCACACATACCGTTTAGAATTAAGGCCAAAAAGTTCTATTTTGGTCTCATCAGACCAGAGAATCTTATTTCTCACCATCTTGGAGTCCTTCAGGTGTTTTTTTTAGCAAACTCCATGCGGGCTTTCATGTGTCTTGCACTGAGGAGAGGCTTCCGTCGTGCCACTCTGCCATAAAGCTCCGAGTGGTGGAGGGTTGGAATGATGGTTGACTTTCTACAACCTTTTCCCATTTCCCAACTGCATCTCTGGAGCTCAGCCACAGTGATCTTTGGGTTCTTCTTGACCTCTCTCACCAAGGCTCTTCTCCCCCGATAGCTCAGTTTGGCTGGACGGCCAGCTGTAGGAAGGGTTCTGCTCGTGCCAAACGTCTTCAATTTAAGGATTATTGGAGGCCACTGTGCTCTTAGAAACCTTAAATAGCAGAATTTTTTTGTAACCTTGGCCAGATCTGTGCCTTGCCACAATTCTGTCTCTGAGCACTTCAGGCAGTTCCTTTGATCTCATGATTCTCATTTGCTCTGACATGCACTGTGAGCTGTAAGGTCTTATATAGACAGGTGTGTGGCTTTCCTAAGCAAGTCCAATCAGTATAATCAAACACAGCTGGACTCAAATGAAGCTGTAGGACCATCTCAAGGATGATCAGAAGAAATGGAAAGCACCAGAGTTAAATATGAGTTTCACAGCAAAGGGTCTGAATACTTAGGACCATGTGATATTTCAGTTTTTCTTTTTTAATAAATCTGCAAAAATGTCAACAATTCAGTTATATAACAATATATATATATATTATATATATATATATATATATATATATATATATATATATATATATATACATATATTTACACCTTTTTTAATAACAACATTTTTTGTCAAATTATGCAAAAGACTCAAATGGATAGCTAGATATGAAATAATTTAAAAAAATATATATATTTTTTATTATGCATTTACAGTATATCCACTGTATGATATTGTTAGTAGACAAACAAAATAAACAGCCAAGAGTGTGTAAAATTGTGCTTTAAGAAAGTTTATTTCCCAGAGGCTCCAAAAGAAACACCTGTAAGCACTGGATCCAATAATGCATTCACACAATCATGTTCAGCTGTATCTGACACACATAAACACTTCACTCAAAGACACACTGCAGACACCATCATTTTCATTTATTTTTGGAGTCTAAACTTCACTATGCTATTCATATGATTCTTTTTCACAGGGAAAACAGCTCCCTGTTGCACTCAGATTGCAAATTATAGGTCAGATTAGTGTGATTTCAACTATTCACTGTCATGCAAAAAACAGTGTAAGGGAAAACATTCAAATGAGGTGTGAACCCAGCCATACAATGAGAAAATAAAATTATACGGTCCGTCAGTGCAGATTCAGCTTGGATTTGTGTTTTTGATTGTGTGTGATACACTACTGCAATGCATCAAAAGTTTCTAGTCCCCATAGTGCATATACAGTAAACAATGCATCTGTTTTTAGGTCAGTACCAGGTATCCAACTAGATTAGTGCTTTGGCATTTTCAAAGATGGTGAAATGTCGACAGACTAAGCGGCCCTCCAATTATCTGTTCCAACAAAAACCTCGGCACAGCTTCGCCAGTCTTTCTGCAGCCCCAGGCTTTACTTGTAGTCTAGACAAAGAGGATCCAAAGGAGGGCAGGGGGGTCTGGAGCGGGTCATCGCAAGCAGAGATTTGAGTCAATTTATGCACCAGCTTACGGAGAGCAGACCACCTAGCTTTAGTGTATTTATATCTGCCTCGGTTTGCCTTTGGTCTTAGCTGGCTGGTTAAGATATCACGCACAGCAAATAAAAGAAGGGTTTTTAGTCTGTCTAAATATAGGCAGGAGAATGACAGGAGAGCTCAGATTAGCCGTCCTAGTTTTCCTGAAAATAGCACGGAGAAGAATCATTTTCAGAGATTAAGATAAATTTGCTGCCTTCTGCACGGCAGTGCTCTCACTGTGATATTCCAGGTCAGAAACAAGCAAACGCACACACACACGGGCCAGACTGCCGCACTATCACATCTCCTTTCTATGTTAATTTGGTTTATTTTTTTATAGATAAACCACTGTAAAGTAATTTGCCTGATGCAGTTAACATTATTAAAACTTGCCGAAAGTTTAAAGAACATGTTCTGTTGATCATGGCAGAAGTAATGTGGCGAAAACATTACGACCAGGCATATATTCAGCCTTTTCAGTGTTTTGTGGAGTCGGTTCTGGTGCCTGGATCACAGTGATGCAGTCCTGCTGGACAGTCTCAGCAAACCGTGTCAGATTGTGGTAGTCTGCCGAACGTCTGCAACACAGACACAGCTCAGAACTGGTCCGGGCGACACTTTATTTTAATGTGTCCTTGTTACACTCGTTGGATGTTCACTACGGTTCAAAAGGTTTGGGGTCGGTAAAACGTTTTTGGGTCATGTCTTGTACTTCAAAGTCTATTCAATTCTTGTTTGTGTTGATTATTATTACGTGTATTCGGTTCCTGGGGGTGAGTAAATTATCAGGAAATTTTAATTCTGAAGTGAACTGATCCTTTAAGATATTTTACTGGTCTTATTATTCTTATTTTTCACGTCGTCCAAGATGTTCGCGTCTTTCTTTCTCCAGTGGGAAAGGAATGAAGGTTTTTGAGGAGACGTTCCAGGATTTTTCTCAACGGGTTGAAGGTCCAAATGTCAGTTT
The DNA here is from genome assembly GCA_037194245.1 of Opsariichthys bidens. Lineage (NCBI taxonomy): Eukaryota > Metazoa > Chordata > Actinopteri > Cypriniformes > Xenocyprididae > Opsariichthys > Opsariichthys bidens. The sequence continues at coordinate 1,108,521 of CM074304.1, read as the reverse complement.
CGGTGCAGCTTCAAAGAGCTCTATATGATCCCAGATGAGGAATAAGAGTCTTATCTGGAGAAACCATTCGACATTTTCTAAAAAAAAAAAATCAGAAATGCTCGTCTTGCACTGCTCTGTGAAGATCCATGCATTACGCAATCACGTTGGAAAGGTCACGTGAAGTACCGATCCAGTGTCTACAAAGTGAAAGATTTAGTCAAACATCCTTCACAAAAAAAGGTCAAAACAATGTTGGACGATTTTGAAGTTGGAGGAGTTTTTTCGCCATATCGTTGTGCTTCCGCCCCGTCCCGAGTGACCTTTCCAACATGATTATGAGCATTTGAGGTTTAAAAAGTATAGAAAATGACATTTTTTCTCTAGACCAGGCTCTTTTTCCTCCTCTGGGATCATGTCGATCCTCTGAAGCTGCAGTGAAACTGACATCTGGACCTTCAACCTGTTGAACCCCAGTGAAGTCTACTTTATGGAGAAAAACCTTCATTTCTTTTCCACTGAACATCTGAAACATCTTGGAGGACATGAGTAAATTAACAGGACATTTGAATTCTGATGTGAACAAATCCTTTAATGAGAGAGTCATTGAATCATCCATTCAATTGATTAGTGAAAAATGGCTGATTTATTCAGGAGTGAAGCAATTGACTCTTTATAAATGGGTCACTGAATCATTGACTCACTCAGCTCATTCAAAAATGCTGATTCGTTCAGTCACAAAACACGGCTGTCGCTCGGAGATGCTCAGCAGTGGTTTTGTTTGGAATTAATTTAATTGGCAAAATTACAAAAAGCAGACAAAACTGTCTCATATATGTAAATATTCACTTCTTGTTCATTAAAGAGTTAAATCAAAATCACATTTGCTATCATTCTGAAAGTCTTGCTCATGTGATGCCGAATAACTTAAAAAAAAAAAAAACTCATTCAGGGCCATTTTTTCCCCATTTCTCGAATTTTAGTGGTATTTTTATAGTTTTTTTGGTAATCCGAATGTAATATTTTCAGCTGATTTACTGGCAAGGGAAAGCAAATGTTCAATTTCTGAAGTTTTGTCCATCGTACACAACAAAAGGCACGAAATCCTGTGCTACTGTTGTGCAGTTTAGATGCATGTTGGGAGTTGTGACTTTTATCACGGTTGTGTTATACCACTGTTCACGAGCTTCTGTCGACTCGCTCGCTTTTTTTACAAGTCTAAATGAGCAGTGTGATGTGCCGTACCTCTTTGATGAGCGTCATGAAGCGGTTTCCGAAGCGCCAGGGCTTGTGGCGGTTACACTGGAGAGAGCTGACGGTGATTTGAGGAGACTGCTGGACGGCCACAGCCACCACATGTACCGCGTCATACATCAGGGCAGCATCTGTCTGTAAACACACACACACACACGGGTCAATCGGCCATCAGCGGCACACCTGAGGCTCTTCGGCGATAATTAATCGAGCCTTAAAAGCAGGTTAGAACTTCAGCGTCAAGATCTGTGATTGGTGCATGTTGAACTCAACGACCAATCACAGAGAATGAGAAAGTGTGAGAGTAGCCTTCAGCTGACTGCCACAAACTGACACCTCCATACCAGAGACCTCTCATTCCACAGACCAAAATAAAATCTAATTAGTGTTTGCCTTGGATGATTGAGAAGCAATCACAACACCTCCCAGACTGGGCCGGTATGGAAATCGTGCCTGAGGGGGCTTCAGAAATTGCTATCCTGTCAAATAAATCATAGCCAAACCTGTCATTTTCCAGCTTTTGTCTGTGATTGTCTGCAGCAAGATTGTGGCTAAAGATGGCTCTGCCCTAATAATACTGCAAATTCACACAAGCCTATTTGTATATTTGCAATGAAATAAATCAGCATGGCTAAAGATTACAGACAGAGCGCAATAAGACGTATAACTATCAAAGTAGCAAAACCCCAGAGCTTGTAATTTTAGAATGTACACAATATACATTAATACTGTTTAGTTTCAGTTTGACTGGACTTTGTTCCTTTGTCTCCTTGGTTACCGTCATTATTAGTTCATTCTGTTCACCTGTGTGTGTGTGTGTGTGTGGGTATTCCCTACGTTACGGGGACCAAATGTCCCCACAGGTATAGTAATACTAGTAAATTTTGATCTTGTGGGGACCTTTTTTTTGGTCCCCATGAGGAAAAAAGCTTATAAATCATACAGAATGATCTTTTTTGAAAATGTAAAATAGCAGAACATTTTGTGTGATGGGTAGGTTTGGGAGGGGGGGTAGTGTAGGGGGACATAATGTACAGTTTGTACAGTATAAAAACCATTACGCCTATGGAATGTCCCCATAAACCATGAACACACAACATGTGTGTGTGTGTGTGTGTGTGGGCGGGTATTCCCTACATTATGGGAACCAAACGTCCCCACAAGTACAATCATATCAATTGATGCTTTTTGAAAATCTAAAAATGCAGAAAGTTATCTGTGTTTTTAGCGGATTTTTTAGCGTTTTTTTTAGGATCAAGGGGTTAGATTGTACAGTTTGAATCCCACAGCTGACAAGTTCACCAGGAAGGAAAACATCCTTTCCCTTGTACAATCAAACTGGTGTTTAAAGCTTGGCAACTAGCCGATATGTTACAGCGCTGAAATATATAAAGTGAAACCGAACATATTGTACTCTTTTGTTGAAGTGAAATGCTTCGCCAATTATAGAACGAGCCATATATTGTCGACTCACTTGCTCGCTGGAATAGCCTCCGACAAGATTCCCTGATGACTGAGGGGAGGAAACAACCATCATGATATTAATAATCTGTCCATGAGTGAGTGTTGATGAAAGCGAATGGGTGTGAAGACGCCGCGGGAGACGAACAGCCCGCTTTGGGCCCAGGGCTTCAGTCACCAGCTGCTGGTCAAAATGACTAGAGGGTGGTGTGTGTGTGTGTGTGTGTGTGTGTGTGTGTGGAAAGTTTGACTTGTGGCTGTTTCGCACCACCACAAAGCTGTCAATCACCCTCCTACCTCTTCCTACACTAACACACGGATCGGCTTCATAATCACTTGTCCGCCATTCCACGCCTGTCAATCAATCAGGACGCGAGGGGAGCGCAAAGTGGCAGCCACTGGTCTTGGAGGGAGATGAGACACGGGATGAGGCGTTGTCAGGAAGGGACGTGCCGGGAATTCACATGACCGATCGCCCCCATCCCCCTCTTTTTGGCATCTGGCTGGGCCATTAAAAGGGGACAGCCGAGGCTGGGGCCCTGCCGCCTATCTGCAGAGAATACACATTATCCTTAGTCACCCGGCCCACCAGTGAGGCGCCGTACGTCAATGAGCTCGGCTTATGCATTGTGAATAATAAATAAGTAATAACATCAGACAAACAGAAGACAGGGCCTCCACCTGAATACTAAATGAACGCTCCTATTACCCGTGTGTGTGTGTGTGTGTGTATTAGCGCAGCTTTGTGTGATGGAGCAGGGGGGAATCAAAGCCCAGGGTGCATGTGATCTCTCCTGAGAGGCATGCTTTGTTTTCTTCAGATTTTCATCAAAGCTTTATGGATCTGTCGGCCTGACTTACTCTATACCAAAGCACAGCAGCCAGCCCAAAAACGTTCACTACAGATGAGAATCTGGTGAAGAATCTTGTAAAACATGCTGGTTCTCATCTTAACCAGGGATGTCCATTTCACGTGAATTCGTTGTTTAGATTAACGATCAATTAATTGATTAATCGCTAACCTTAACATCCGATGCAGGGGGCGCTACTGATTTATCATGTTTTTTTTTAAACAAACTCTTGCAAAGCTTAGAAGTTTGGTTTCACTGGAAAACAGGGAATATGACCATCACTAAACAAGTGCTGACATGCTTTTAAAATATATATTACAACAGATTACAAAATACGTGCTTTAAAAAGTCATTTGTAACGTATTTCGTTACATTACTCAAGTTTAGTCACTTCATCTAAATACTTTAGAATACTTTGGAACACTAATAAGTGTGAAACAAACACAAAAAAGGTCATTGCAAGTTTTTATCTCACAATTCTGACTTTTTCCCTCAGAATTGAGTGATATAAAGTTGCAATTGCGAATTATAAAGTCAGAATTATGATATAAACTCACAATATTGAGAAAAGTCAATAATATATGATATATATTATAAAAGTCAAAGTACATAATATACTTCACTCCACATCACTAACATTACACTGTTACATTGCAAAAATGTCAATAGAATTCTATATAACAATACGTCAATTAAATGTAGTCAAAATATAATCAGAGCAATATTTCTATTTATGGCATATATAGACTACGATTTTCACTTTCATTAAAAATGAGCACTGGATTGAATTTCCCTTGAACCTGATTAGTTGATTAAATAATGAATCTGTCTTTATTTAATTTATTGAAATGATAAATAAATAAAATACTGATGGATTATTTCAATGTTTGTCAATTACTTAACTTCGTAGTAGTAAATGAAATATATTTCTAAGAAAAGATTGTGGAGTTGTGCTTTTCAATATGGTTGAAAATGCAATACGGTGGCGGACTACCGTTAAATTATTAGAGTATGAACGGTTACATTTTGGAAAGCAGCTGGTCCTCAAACAAGCCTGTCAATCAAACACAGCTGTGAATTATACGTCGAACTCTATAAACTCCTCGGTTATAGTTTTGCACTCAAAGTATGGCATATATAAAACACATGTATTGTGTTTCAAATAAACCAGTTTAACCGATTAGCTGAAGATTAAATCGACCGTGAATATCCCACATATTGGAGAACGGAGATTCTATTTGATGCAAAGCATGCACACATCGAGTGAGAGTTAGTGAAGGATGGACCATCACTCTTAAATCACGCACAATGTCGTGGTTTCTAATAAAGTTGCCTGAGAACTGCGGTTGTGTTTCCCAAAGGCATTTTTAGCCAACTATGTTCGCAGGTTCTGTCATTCTCAGCACAGTTCAAGGAGTCGGAGTTTCCCAAACGGCATCGCCAGCTTGCTTTCTTGTTTGCATGAAATGTGGACTTATAAATCCTTCTCTTGAGCCCTTCTACTCACATTGAGAAAAAAAGGCAAGAAAAAGAGAGACTGAGGATGTTGGAGAATGCTGTACATTTCTTTTAGCTGAACCCACCGAGCGGACTGGTAAATGATTGAGCAATACAACCACTTCACTCTATAAACATCTCATTAAAATCAATTATGTCACTCCTGAATGAAATCAAAGCTAAACACTTTAACAGCTGCTTTTCCCCTGTGTAAGCCGATGTGTGAGCGTTACCTCAGATGTATTTTCTCTTCGCACCTCGTTCGCACGTCCTCCCCTGCCTTGTGCTGGAAGATTTAATCTTCTCGGCTCAGATTGCTTTCAACACTTTTATGAATTGTTAAAGTGTGCCGGTCTGGCAGGGAGGATTCTGTACATGCCTGATCAGGGCTCTGGATAAAATCGTGACTCAGGGGTCGTTTACTGCAGCAACTGTCCCTGAATGGACGTCAAAAGATGCTTTTGCCCCAAATAAAGTCAACCAGCGGGTTTGACTGCCGGAGCAAACCATGTAAGAGGACCAAAAATAATTCTGATTAAGACTGTACATTTGTTGGAATATAACAGGCGAGGTATACAGATCGTGAAGAGTGGGGATAACATATGTGCAGGGTTGGGGAGTAACGAAATACAAGTAACTTAGTTTCGTATTTAAAATACAAAATTTGAGTGACTGTGTTTCATTTGAAATGGGTGGTAATCAGATTACAGTTCCATCTGAAAAGTGTTTTAGATTACCAAAGTGAATACTTTGAGTTTTAATGTCATTTAAACAGCGATTGGTGATTCTCTGACTCTGACCGTCTGAAAAAGACGAGTTCAGTTTCATGTTTTCCACTGTTTTCATGTTTTGTGAGTCATTTTATAATTCACTCGTCACTGTGACTTTTTCTCACAATTTGTTTTTTTCCCCTCACAATTGTGAGTTTGTGTTTCACAATTCTGACTTCTTTTTCTCACAATTGCGAGATTTAAACTCACAATTGCAAGTTATAAAGTCAGAATTGGGAGATATAAACTTGCAATACAATAAAAAAAAAATTCTTGCAATTGTGAATTTAGCATGCGAGTTAAATGTCATAATTCTGACTTTTCTCAAAAATGTTCTCATAATTCTGACTTTATAACTCGCAATGGCAACTTTATATCACAATTCTGAAGGGAAAAGTCAGAATTGTGAGATAAAAACTTCCACACTTATTAGTATTCCAAAGTATTCTAAAGTATTTAGATGAAGTGACTAAACTTGAGTAATGTAACGAAATACGTTACAAATGACTTTTTAAAGCATGTATTTTATAATCTGTAGTGAAATACATTTTCCTACCCAGCCCTGCATATGTGTGTCAAGCTGAAACCTTTCAGAAATCATGCTATCATCTGTCAAAATCATTTAATATCGACACACGAAGCACTTCTCATGTGACCCCGCTAAGCTAAAGTTTTGAAAGTCTCCTAAAGACCGACTTTATCAAACAATGTGGTGAAATAGTAATACTGTGATTATATTTTATTATAATGTAATTATAAAAGCTGAAATTTCATCCTAATATGATGATTTGCAGAAACATTTCTAGTTATAATCACCATGCACGTTTCATAATGTTATTATAACGAGATTTAGGGAATATTGCGATGATTAAATTCAAAACGTCGATCATACTGATGAGATTAAATAATCGTAGTCAAATTTGCCGTATATGGTGATCAGCGCTGGGTAGGTCACTTTTGAAATGTATTTCACTACAGATTACAAAATACATGCTTTAAAAAGTCATTTGTTACTTTTTTCGTTACATTACTCAAGTATGCGGAAAATGGCAGGGAAAGACTTAACCACTTCTTTTAAACTGATGTCTGTGTTACATCAACACACAGTTGCTGTACGCTTGTCATAAATCGTATCCATGTTTATTCTGTTCCCCAGTCCTGTCATCTGTCATGTGATCTTTGTTTTGGTTTCCCATGTGCCTCTTTATCAGCTCATTTTAGTCAGCTGTGTCTCGTTTGTCATCATGTCCGTCACCTGTGTCCCGCTTGTTATCCTCCTGTGTTCATCTGTATATATTCCCTCCGAGTCTGTCCGGTCCTTGTCCGTTCTTAAAGTTTCGTGATGGTGCTTGTTCCTGTGTCCTGTCAGTTTTGTTTCCTGCCCACACCAGGAACAATGCTCATTACCAAGACTTTTGTTTCCATGCATCGGGATGAGTATATGTACGACTCCCAAGGCTAACGTGAGGAATGCTTCACAGCGACGAAGTGTGAGTATTGGCAGAGAGCGACACCAGCCAGAGGCCAAATACATCATGAGTGTAATGAGCAATGCTGCAAATATTAAAAGTGCATGAGGCGACTCCATGAATATTCAATTTAGACAGTTAGATTTTTTTTATAATTATTATTACTTTGTTAGATATAAAAAAAAATGCAGAACAAGTTTAAGCTGCCACGATGAAGCGTGTACAGTATATATATATATATATATATATATATATATATTCAGAGAGATGGTGGGCAGCTGGGTGTGTGGATTGCAGTGTAATTAACTGAGTTGTTTGTAAATAAAATGTCAAGATATTAGCTCAGTGATGTATTAATATTGTGATGTGTTTATCAGTGAACGGTTCACAAATGTTTGGAAAGAGCTGAAGTGAACCGCGCCTCGGTTTATTGTTGTCATCGTCATTGATTAGCAGCGTCTTGATTATCAAACTACGCTTGATTACACTAAAATTAATTAAAGTAAATTATTAAACTACGGCTGGGTGTCTATAAATGTTGCAGTGTACCCTTGAAGTTTTGAGTTGTTTTCTGAAAGAATTTGCTGACAGCTTTGGAGATTAATTAAATCAGACCTTCCAGCACTGAAAACTAAACTTTTTATGATAATAACCTTGGTGTGTTTGTAATTCTCAGCTTTAATCAGGGTCCAAATTAACCAGAGCTTGGATCAGAAATGCCACTGAAAATGACAAAAAACACCCCAGATATTTAGATTGTGGGTATAGTGTGGTGAATAACAATGTCTATCCGTTATCTAACACTTGATATATTCCATGATATTGTGCGCTTTTATCTATTAATGGGTTTAGCGCCTTTGCAGGATGTTAGATATGAAGTGTTTTCGATTAGCAAATCTGAAATAATCAAAATATACAGTAGAGAGCTCTATAACAATTTAATTATTTAAATCATTTAAAAAAGTACTCAAGCGGCGCATAAATTGTCACGAGTTAGGCTATGTTTGTGTTGGATTTGATTTTCTGGATAACAGCCCTAATTGTTTGGATTAAGAGTTCATTTCAAGTAACTGATTACACTGAAACATTTTACATAATTGAGCGCCATGTTTTCATATATGGTTAGAAAAAAATATATATGCCTGAATATAGAAAAAAAAAGATCCCTGGAAAACAATTTCCACAGAAGAAATAAGTTAAAAATTTTCCCATTAAAAAACAGTAAAGAACTGGCAGCACGGTTGCCAACTAGATACTGTAAAATAACAGTATCTTATTGTTGGTGAAATTTACAGTTGGCTACTGTTTATTAAAAAACAGTAAAGAACTGGCAGCACGGTTGCCAACTAGATACTGTGAAATAGCAGTATCTTATTGTTGGTGAAATTTACAGTTGGCTACTGTTTATTAAAAAACAGTAAAGAACTGGCAGCACGGTTGCCAACTAGATACTGTAAAATAACAGTATCTTACTGTTGGTGAAATTTACAGTTGGCTACTGTTTATTAAAAAACAGTAAAGAACTGGCAGCACGGTTGCCAACTAGATACTGTAAAATGACAGTATCTTACTGTTGGTGAAATTTACAGTTGGCTACTGTTTATTAAAAAACAGTAAAGAACTGGCAGCACGGTTGCCAACTAGATACTGTAAAATAACAGTATCTTACTCTTGGTGAAATTTACCGTTGGCTACTGTTTATTAAAAAACATTAAAGAACTGGCAGCACGGTTGCCAACTAGATACTGTAAAATAACAGTATCTTATTGTTGGTGAAATTTACAGTTGGCTACTGTTTATTAAAAAACAGTAAAGAACTGGCAGCACGGTTGCCAGCTGGATACTGTAAAATAACAGTATCTTACTGTTGGTGAAATTTACAGTTGGCTACTGTTTATTAAAAACAGTAAAGAACTGGCAGCACGGTTGCCAACTAGATACTGTAAAATAACAGTATCTTACTCTTGGTGAAATTTACCGTTGGCTACTGTTTATTAAAAAACAGTAAAGAACTGGCAGCACGGTTGCCAACTAGATACTGTAAAATAACAGTATCTTATTGTTGGTGAAATTTACATTTGGCTACTGTTTATTAAAAAACAGTAAAGAACTGGCAGCACGGTTGCCAACTAGATACTGTAAAATAACAGTATCTTATTGTTGGTGAAATTTACATTTGGCTACTGTTTATTAAAAAACAGTAAAGAACTGGCAGCACGGTTGCCAACTAGATACTGTAAAATAACAGTATCTTATTGTTGGTGAAATTTACATTTGGCTACTGTTTATTAAAAAACAGTAAAGAACTGGCAGCACGGTTGCCAACTAGATACTGTAAAATAACAGTATCTTATTGTTGGTGAAATTCACAGTTGGCTACTGTTTATTAAAAAACAGTAAAGAACTGGCAGCACGGTTGCCAGCTAGATACTGTAAAATAACAGTATCTTATTGTTGGTGAAATTTACAGTTGGCTACTGTTTATTAAAACAGTAAAGAACTGACAGCACGGTTGCCAACTAGATACTGTAAAATAACAGTATCTTATTGTTGGTGAAATTTACATTTGGCTACTGTTTATTAAAAAACAGTAAAGAACTGGCAGCACGGTTGCCAACTAGATACTGTAAAATAACAGTATCTTATTGTTGGTGAAATTTACATTTGGCTACTGTTTATTAAAAAACAGTAAAGAACTGGCAGCACGGTTGCCAACTAGATACTGTAAAATAACAGTATCTTATTGTTGGTGAAATTTACCGTTGGCTACTGTTTATTAAAAAACATTAAAGAACTGGCAGCACGGTTGCCAACTAGATACTGTGAAATAGCAGTATCTTATTGTTGGTGAAATTTACATTTGGCTACTGTTTATTAAAAAACAGTAAAGAACTGGCAGCACGGTTGCCAACTAGATACTGTAAAATAACAGTATCTTATTGTTGGTGAAATTCACAGTTGGCTACTGTTTATTAAAAAACAGTAAAGAACTGGCAGCACGGTTGCCAACTAGATACTGTAAAATAACAGTATCTTATTGTTGGTGAAATTCACATTTGGCTACTGTTTATTAAAAAACATTAAAGAACTGGCAGCACGGTTGCCAACTAGATACTGTGAAATAGCAGTATCTTATTGTTGGTGAAATTTACATTTGGCTACTGTTTATTAAAAAACAGTAAAGAACTGGCAGCACGGTTGCCAACTAGATACTGTAAAATAACAGTATCTTATTGTTGGTGAAATTCACATTTGGCTACTGTTTATTAAAAAACATTAAAGAACTGGCAGCACGGTTGCCAACTAGATACTGTGAAATAGCAGTATCTTATTGTTGGTGAAATTTACATTTGGCTACTGTTTATTAAAAAACAGTAAAGAACTGGCAGCACGGTTGCCAACTAGATACTGTAAAATAACAGTATCTTATTGTTGGTGAAATTCACATTTGGCTACTGTTTATTAAAAAACATTAAAGAACTGGCAGCACGGTTGCCAACTAGATACTGTGAAATAGCAGTATCTTATTGTTGGTGAAATTTACATTTGGCTACTGTTTATTAAAAAACATTAAAGAACTGGCAGCACGGTTGCCAGCTAGATACTGTAAAATAACAGTATCTTATTGTTGGTGAAATTTACAGTTGGCTACTGTTTATTAAAACAGTAAAGAACTGACAGCACGGTTGCCAGCAAGTTACTGTTAAATCAACCGTGTCTTCCTGTTGGTGAGATTTACAATTGGCTACTGTTTTTGCAAATACAGCATAAACTGTTTCTCTACATTTTACAGTAAAATTCTGAGAAACGCGTTTATAGTTTGTGGATGTTTCTTTTCAGCTCTTCACAAATAAAACCAAGTACGAGACCTTAGGCTCAGTGGGATGTGACATTTATGACCTAAATTAATTTTATTACGGAGCTGAGCAGAGTCACAACAAGATGGTGCACGATGACATGCGTCAGCGGGTTATCATGTGATTCAGGCTGTGTGTGTGCGTGTGTGTGTGTGTATGAAGCATGATGTGATATTGGCCCCGAAGCCCATGTTTCTTGTGGCTGACTATTGTTAGGGCCAAATTTCAGACTCTTTATGTTCTTGTCTTAATCGTGAGTAAACCATCCTGACACATCCTCCAACCGCCCCACACACAAGCTTGTTTATTCTCTCCATCTCAACCAACTCTTCCATTTTCTGATGTAATAGCTGGAAAGTTATGCATACCTATTACTGAGTGTTAACAGTGCAAGACTAGTCAGGGCAAATTATTATTCACCGCAGTCCATCAGTCTCGCTTAAAAAGTGTCCTTTTTTTCCCAAATATTACCTTTAGTGTGTAATAGAGCTGTTTTTTTAAGAATGTAAAATGTCTGCAAAGTTTTAAAGATCAAAGTGTGTCACAAATAAAGTGAGTCTCCTAGAAGAAAGAATCGATTCTGAAGCAGAAACTTCCTGTTACATACCTATGTAACACATTTGCATAATTGCAATCTGTGGTCTTCATTGGCTGCCCACGAACAGTGTCTACTTTGCCCCGCCCTCACTGGGCCATCTGACCAATCAGAGCAGAGCAGGCTCACAGAAAGGAGGGATTTAAAGAGACTGAATCTTTGAACAAATTGTTTTCAGACTTAATCTGCAATGTGATTCAAGTGTTTGTTTTTTTGTTGTTCTTAATGAATTTAAAGTGGTTGGTTTCGACCAGAGCATATTTCTAAAGTACACGGATGCACTATTTCCTCTCTTAATACTCGTGCCTGCTCTTATTTTGGGAACAATTCATTGGTGCACAAAAATGACAGCATTGTTTGTCTTAATAATTTTTCAATTAAATATAATCACTTAATCTGCCTCTTTTCTGCAAAATTCTCAAAATGACAGTACTGAGAGAAAAAAAGTACCATGGAAAAAGACGTTTTTTTTTACAGAAATGCCCACTGTGGCGTTCCTCACAACAATGCTGACAATCCGAAACACACTTGCGTATTACCATCTGCACCGACACACTTCAGAGCACAATGATGCGTGAAATCCAGCCTCCGTGAAAGCGTTTGCATTCGCGTACCTAAGCAGAGTTTTGGGCCTTAGTCCCTCCATCTTTTCCGAATCTCCGGAATCCACTCCGCTCTCAGCCTCAAGATCAAATTATAGAGACTCCATTATTGATAAATAAACTGTAATAAACAGCCTTCATTGAGCTAAATGAATCATAAAATTGCATGAGGAGGGCTGGGCTGCTATGGAGTGCGAGACGCTGGTGTATCTGTGTCGTGGGAGTGCAGGTTGACAGCTCCTGCCCTAACTAAACAAGTCTCACCCCGCTGTCAATCAACCAGACGGGTATGGAGAGACTCATTGGATTATGGGATTTCTGAGAGACTTGCAGACTAATGTCATTATAGCCAGTATTAAAAAACCCACAAGTAGCTCTTAGATAGACAAGATACAGTTTCAAAGTAGTGACATCACTAACCCTGAAATTTACATAAACCCCGCCCCCGAGAACACTCAACAAAGGGGGCGGGACCATGTTGGGCTGCTTTAGAGTTGTTGTCATCGAGTGTTGTTGATGGCGTCACTTTACGCCGGACCGCTTCACAAACGAGGGTGGATTGGAGGAGAAAAGACGAACGTGACGACACATGCTAGTGACGAGTCGATCAACTCCACAGCAACGACATCCATTTAGAAACGTCTTCCTGAGTCTCTCCATCCGTTTGAACACTTTCCTCATTTTGTCTGCGTGAGATTCTCCAGCTTTGTTGTTGTTGAGCTGTCGAAGCTCCGCCCTCTTCTGGGGCAGCAGCTCATTTGCATTTAAAGGGACGCACACAAAAACGGCGTGTTTTTGCTCAGACCCAAATTTGACAAGCTATAATAAATGATTTTGAGCTCAAACTTATTGAGGACAACATAATAATGTCCTCAATAAATAAGGTGACAGTATTTGAACCAATGCATCAATAAAATTAGAAAACGAAGTGTGTTAGACGAGTGTCTAGTTTGTTCGCTTATCATAGCAAGCCATCTGTGTGTGTGTGTGTATTACTTTAAATAAAAACAATTTCACTTTGTAATCTTCAAACAAAATAACATAACTTGCTGTTCCTATGAAATGCTCACTTGACAGGCAGAAGGCATGAGACCCGGTTCAGTTCTGCTTCCATTCTGGTACACTTTCACAACCCAACAATGACGGATTAAATCAAGTCCTCTGCTACATTTGATCTGCTCGTTAA